>BSBN01001430.1:2400000-3000000 GCA_027924645.1 Cunninghamia lanceolata
AATGCTTTGAATATTTTCACAAACATGCATTCAAGATTGTAAGCTTTAAGAGAAACTGTTTCAAATATAACGAAGAGCTAGAAGACACTCAGAAAATAGACACAAACTTCTAGAATCACTTATATTCAAAACACAAAGCCATATATGGTTTACAATGTAAGAATGACTCTTAGCTTTATTAATTGAATTCACAAAAACTTACAATGCTTTACAGATACAGTAAGAAAGCTGGACATTTCCACGCGTTCCTTAATGCAGACACAAGCGACCTCCTTTAAACTAAAATACTTCTTCTATTCAAAGTTTCAGAACGAATTACAATTGCTATACTATTTTCTACAAATCCCTGTGTAAGTAATATACAAGTAGCCATGTCCCTTATATAGAATTTGAACTTTCAAATTGCTATGGCTACAACTTTCATCTATGACTGAGCTTTCTCCATTTTGGATCAACGATGCATCTTTGTCTCATAACCGTCTGCCCAAAATATCTATTTGGCATCTTTTCCTTCGCTCAAAGGATGCTGTTGGAATCTTTTTCTTAAAGAAATAAGATTCCCTCTTTATTGACTTTCTCCTGTTGAAGCATCTTTATTTGACTTCCTCTCAAAATCTTTACTCTTATTTACCTTCTCACTTTTTCAAATATTTTTTGAAATTATCAATTACACCTTCTACAAAGGTGCGGTCTGCTCCTGGACTTTTTGCCAAACAATACTCTTGCATCACCACCCCTTCTTTCAACTTCTTCTATTCATTCCCTGAGCTTTCTCTTTTCTTCTTGTATTTGTTCATTTTAGCTCTCTCTTCCATTAATGTATCTATCATTTGCTTACTAAGAATTACATCAGGATTTTCTATCCAGGGTGTGAATATGGCCTTGAATTCTATTAAGGCCCTCTCTAAACCATATGTTGGCATCTCAACACATTCATGCTGTAGCAGTCTTTCTATGATCTTTTTATGCATTTTTATTATGTCTTCTATTTTTTCTTCCAACTCCTGTATAATCGTTGCACACCTTTTGAGGTTATTTTCCTCAAATTGAAGCTCCATTATTGTTCCTAGCAATTTATTCGTCAATGCAATACTAAGTGCTCCTTCATGAATCAATTCATCTGCTCTTTTTTCCATTTCTATTAGCTGCTCGATCTCTGACCTGCATTCTTTTTTTCGGACCTGGCAGTTATGTATGAATATCATACATTTATTCTTCTCTTTTGAACTTATCTTCCAGCTTTCCACAGCTTGCTTTATTATTTGCTCTCCCTCTTGCATGAAATCATTAAACCACTCATCAAAAATATTATCTTTAAACCGTTTATTTTCCATATCTTTTATCTCCTCTTTGGACACTACTGCTATGTTAGTAGGTAAATCAGGAACTGTGGCATTGGGATCAAATATCCCCTTAATGAATTGTTGAAGCTAGACAATGTGTCCTTTTAAATGTTCCAATTTATTTTTATCCTTCCTTAGGATATCAGCTGTTACCTGGTGCATATCCTCTCATTCATGGAGGTGATGTTCTCTTGTTGAATGCCCAAGGTCAAGATTCAATATTTTGTATTCTTCTAAGGCTATTTCACCTTTTGCTTTTTCTTTCTGTGGTATAGCTAGGTTTAAAGTTCTTGATCCATCTGGACCTCCCTGGATTGCTGACATTGTCCTAGCTTTTCTTTTCTCTTTCCTTGGAGTTGTCTTTTCTCCTAATAAGCTCTTAATATCAATTGGAGCTAACTGTATTTCTTCCTTCTCCTTCCTTATTTCTCCTTCCAGCCATGTAGGAACCTCTTTTGTGCCCTTTGCAGCTTTCTCTTCATCAATTACCTCCTCATGAGGTTTCTCTATCTCTACTTCTCTTTGTTGCTGCTCCTGCTATTATTGTTGCTCAGGTAGTTGTTGTTCTGGTTGATCTCGTTGTTGTTGTTGATCTTGTTGTTGTTCTTCTAGAATTTGCTGCTGTAGTGGAGGCACTTGTTCTTTTGACTCAACTTCATTTTCTTCCTCCTCTAACTCAATATCTCCCCCTTCTTGATCTTCTTCTTCAGGAGCTTTTTCTGCTGATGACTCTTCTTTTTTATCATCTCCTGCATGTATCTGTTCAATATCCAGCTTGTTCAACTCTTCTTCTTGTTCATCAGTTTTTCTCTCATCTGCCTCTTCTCTAGGAGTTCTTTCTGCTGCTGGTCTTTTCTCTTGATCATCTTCTGCCTACTCCTCATGTTCATTCTCATACATTTTTTCTTTTGCTTCTGTATCTTCAGGCTTCTTAATTTCTTCTTCCACCTTATCTATATTTCCTGTCTGTGGTTGCTCTAGATGTACTGGTGAACTGGCCTTTACCTCATCTTCTTTTACTTCTTCTTCTTGGGCTTGCATGTTTTCTATATGTTTATCTTCTTCACCTAGCTCCCCATACATATTCAACATGTCTAGAGCACCTATACCTAAAGTGTCTTCTTTTGTTTCCTCTTCTGTTGTTTCTCTTTCAATTTCTTCAATTTTATGTGCTTCTTCTTGTACATCTTTAATGATCTCTGGAGGAACTAAAGTACCAAAGGGATCCATTGACTCTGTTTCCTCTTGTACCTTTTCTTCTTCTTGTACTTTTTCTTGTTCAACCTCCATATCAGTATGAGTGCTGGGCCCTTCCTCTTCACTCAGGAAATTACTGGAATCCTCTTCTATTTCAATTTCCTTCCCTCTATACATGTCCCTTTCTTCACTATCGCTACTTTCAATATCAACAGTCTCCACAGTTTGTTTGGCTTTTTTGCTTTCTGCTTCTTGCTGCATTTCTCCAGCCAATTATGTCTTCACCTTAATATATGCTTGTCTGGGGTCTACAGAAGTGAAAGCACCCTGTATGTTGCTTAGTTTTTCTCCTACTTCCTGTACTCCAATTACCCTCTCTGATTTAGAAGTTTCTCCTCTAGACAAACCTATTGGTATTGCCTTCATAATTGATTGTCCTGCTACTCCTTTAGCAGTTTGTGCCTCCTCTGCACTTATTTCATGGCTTATTGATTTTGCATCCACAAAAGTTTCAGATGCCACTGCAATTGTTATCCCTAATGCATAGGGATCCATTAATGTAGCATTTTTGTCCTTTTCCACCATTTTTGCTTCAACAATTTTTCTCTTCTTTTCATAAAAACACTGTAGGTCTTCACTGGGCTCTGCTTTTCTTTTCCTTCCCTTCTTGGGATATGTGACTTCCTTTCCTTCAGCTTTTAGCTCCTTAACTCTGTCTTTCAGCCATGTTTTTGAAAATGATATTATAGGCTTAGATAATACATCCAATGATGTATTCCAAGGTTTTGACCAATCAGGCTCTGTAATAGGAGCCAGCCTTGCTTCTGCATAACTTTGATGTAATAATTGATCATCTTCCTAAACCTCTGGAGGAACATATATATTGCCAATAGATTTCATTTGCTCCACAGTTAATCTTTTGTGAGCTCTTTTCCTCACCTCCCTGTCGTTTTGGCAATCAGCCCAGAAATCTTCAATGTGTACTTGCTGTTTATATTTTTTATCTACAAAATTCTAAATTCTGTGGAAAGAATCAAATTTTCTTGCTGAATCAAATTCTTTGAAGCCATAATACCTTAATTCTTGCTCTGAATAACTTGCTACCTCTTCACTAAAACAAGAATATTGGCAAATTGCCCATGGCAATTTTACATTTCTCCTGTTATTGAATTTCCTTTTGTACATTCTGAACACATTCAAATTCTGTCTCAAAAACTCTAACACAATTAGTTTGTTAGAAGGATACCTGGGAAGCATGAATGGTTTCCCTTCAAAACCCTCAGTCCTTATGTAAGTGAGGTGCTCAAATTGAATGAACCATGAACTGTGCAATCCAATTGCATTTTCTTCATCCTTAGACAATCTTTTATCAAGTTCCTCCCTCAATATCCTTACTAGGTAAGTATAAAAAACATCATTTACCAAAGCAAACTCCTTTACTGCATTCTCTTCTTGTAATACAGGGTAATGCTCATACACTAGCTTCTGATTAAGGCCATTTCCTAAAACACCAATCCTTTCTATCCCATGAATAAAAGGCCTAATTTTTGCAGCACAGGAATATAACACATAAGAGGATAAATAAAATGGCAAGCCTTTTTGTTGTCTCTGCATGGCCTGCCTCCAAATAGTTGTGCTAATGGCCTTGGCCCAGTGAATTTGTCCTTGTTTATTTTCCCCTGTTCTTATGAATTCGATGACATTAAACATCCAAGGTTCACATTTGGTGCCATCCCTTAATCCAACTAGTCTGCTTAGCATAGTGATCATCAAATAGATCTGCTCCCTGAAATGTATCCTCATCAAATTTTTGGGTATCTTGGCCACTGCCTTGGGTTTATTCTCTAGGTTGTACCAGTTGCAGAATATTTTACCCTTACAGTCTCCCTCATTTGTGTAGAAATTTTCATTGTATTGATCAATGTCAATATCTTTCATCTTCTCATTAATCTCTAATCCAAAGGTCCTAGCAATACCCTCAGGAGTTAGATCAGCAATTAGTCTGTCGTGCAACATGACCTTCCTAGTGGATGTGTCATATAAAATCACACAATCCAAACATAAATCTCTAGCTTCCATTGCTAGAGGAAATCTTGCAACTCTATAGAGTCCACTTTCCCAAATGCATTTCATATCAGGAGTAGCATCTGCAGCAATAATCTTTTTTAGCACATCCTCTGCATCATAGTTTCCTATGTTTGTCATGACCGTTTACCCATTGACTTACTTTACTGTTTTCAGCTACTGTAACTCCTTTTGCCTTTGGTAAATTCTGCTTAATCACTGCCATAGTTCTCTTTTCTGCAGTTTTTAGTCTTAACAGTATATCTTGAAAGCAAAATAACATTAAAATTGCCCCAACCCTCGTTAAATTTCCCTTTGTTTGAGTGTTAAATTCGCATTAATTACAGTAATTAATGCGCAACAACCTTTGACCTTCATTACAATGTTTATGTTTTTGAACTTTTTACCGTTAGTCAAATTCTGCATACATTACTCTCTTTGTGTATTTCATTGTATGTTCCCTTTGTATATTTTCATTGTATCTTTCGAACATACAAATGCCCAAACTTACAAAGGCTCTTCTGTTATTTAATCTCTTTTGACATCCGGGCTATGCATATTAGCTTGTATATTGGATATACATTATAAACATACAAAACTAATATACAACTGGTGGGGTCCACCTTACCTTTCAAATTTGCATTTCCACGATGCCTATACCTTCGTATCTCTTTCGGACTTCAACCTCTTCTAGATCGCATTATACTTACCTTCAAATCCGCGATGTATACAACCCAATGTATCTCTTGATATTCGATTCGGACGTGATGCATTGTATTCTTCATATTTCAATCTTATTGAGTTCCAGCTTGTATGTATAAAGCAACGTATACTTCGGAACATACATACAAGCATGGAAATATGCAACAGTTTAACTTCATTTGATAACCTTTTCGATTCCGTGATGTATAAAGTGCAATGTACATTGGATTGTATATAAAGAATATACAATACACGATATACAAATACTTTACTGTCCTTTATAATTCTTTGGTTCCGTGATATATATAAATCAATGCATCACCAGATATACTTTAAGCCCAAATGCATCATTTATATTGTATTTTAATTTTCTTTCCATTCCGTGCTGTATATATCACCATGTATCTTTCCCAACATCTTACATACAAATCTAAAATATGCAATCATTATACGTTATTTCACGATCTTTTCAATTCCGCTTTGTATAAAGAGCAATGCATATCGCGAAAACACATGTACAAAGCATATAACATACAACGATTATATCAAATTTAATACTCTGTCTGTTCCGTGCTATGTATAATCCTTTGTATATTTACTTTGTATGTCTTCCATTTGCCAAATATACAAACCAAAAATATACATACCGGATTTCAACTTTTATTCATTTCAACCTTAACCTATTTCGGATCCGACTTGTATATTGAGATAAAACATTAGCAAGCAATATATACAAGCACAACAAGATACATTTTCAAACCCGACGACTTACTTTTGCGACTAACACACAAACCCGACATACAAACGCATTTGTATATGAAATGACTTTGTATATACAAACAACTTTGTATATGCAAAACACAAACCTTATGCTTGTACATTTACCAAAAATCCTTATGTCTTGCAAAATACTGTGAATTTTAAAATGGTTCAAAAATTTTTTTGCAAAGAATTCACCTGTACTATGCATTGGCACTCAATGTTATTTTTTCATTATTTTTAACAAGGTTTGTACTTTCAGTCCCTTTTCCCTTTTACCACCAAGCAGACCCACACAAACAAGTAAAGCAAGCCAGCTACAGCAAGGGTCCTCATTTTGCTACGAAGTAAAATGGGGTGTGTTGTGAGCATCACAACAGGAATATTTTTGGAACAGCTCTGTTCTTGGCGCTTGCGTAAGCATCTCCATACAATCCTCAAAATGGGTATTTTTTTAGAATTAACAGACTCTCATTATAATGGTTTTTTTGTTTTTGTTTTTGTTTTTCATTGACAAAATTACATTCTATCGCGTGATTAAAAAGGGCTCAATGGAGGAGTTCTCTGGGCTTCCGTATGTGGCTGCTCTTTTCAATTGCCTTCTATACACTTGGTATGGGCTGCCCATAGTGACATCTCATAATCTTCTGGTAACTGTACCCAATGGAATAGAGGCTATTTTGGAAGTAACCTACGTGTATCACTACTTGGCATATTCTCCTGCAAAGTACAGGGTAAGATAAACAATCTCTTCTCTAGAAAGCCCATAAAAAATTAAATTTGACATTGTTGATTCTGATGATGGGCACATGTGATAATTATGTGTTTGGAAGCTTCAATGGTCCTTAATATTTTGGAAAGAGCTATTTTAGAAAGAAATTAGATGTCTCTATTCCAGATAAGAGACAAAGTAACCTTGGTAAATAGAAAGAAAAATAATGTTTGTAGAGAATCTGTGATTACAATTAAAATGTTAACATCCAGTGTTTCTCATCACACTAGCATAAAAATGTGAACTGGGTATTACGTAAGATTGAAAAAAATTATAACACAGTTTAATCCAGGAAAAAACTATCTTACAATATTATGGATTGGAAATTTGATGTCTTCAATGAATTGGGTGGGTAATATGAATTAGATAAGACTGAAAAAAATCATTACACAATTTAATCCAGAACAAACTATTTTACAATATTATGGATTGGAAATATGATGTCTTCAATAAATTGGGTGGATAATATGAATTGGTTAAGATTGAAAATTACACGATTTAATCCAGAAAAAACTATCTTACAATATTATGGACTGGAAATTTGATGTCTTCAATGAATTGGGTGGGTAATATGAATTGGGTAAGATTGAAAAAAAATATTACACACTTCAATCCAAGAAAAAAACTATCTTACAATATTATGGACTGGAAATTTAATGTCTTCAATGAATTGGGTGGGTAATATTAATTGGGTAAGATTGAAAAAAAATATTAGAGAGTTTAATCCAGAAAAAATTATGTTACAATATTATGGATTGGAAAATTGATATCTTCAATGAAGTGGGTTGCAGAGTTAGACAGCATCCTATAGAGGGTGCTAGGGTTCTATTATCTTGGTTAAGGTAATCTCATAGAATCCAGATTAGCTATTTTAAGGAGAAAGATTTGAGCAACTACTATTTTAGAAAGAAATTAGATGTCTCTATTCCAGATAAGAGACAAAGTAACCTTGGTAAATAGAAAGAAAAATAATGTTTGCAGAGAATCTGTGATTACAATTAAAATTTTAACATCCAGTGTTTCTCATCACACTAGCATATTCTCCTGCAAAGTACAGGGTAAGATAAACAATCTCTTCTTTAGAAAGCCCATAAAAAATTAAATTTGACATTGTTAATTCTGGTGATGGGTACGTGTGATAATTATGTGTTTGGAAGCTTGAATGGTCCTTAATATTTTGGAAAGAGTTGTTTTAGAAAGAAATTAGATCTCTCTATTCTAGATAAGAGACAAAGTAACTTTGGTAAATAGAAAGAAAAATAATGTTTGCAGAGAATCTGTGATTACAATTAAAATTTTAACATCCAGTGTTTCTCATCACACTAGCATAAAAATGTGAACTGGGTATTAGGTAAGATTGAAAAAAAATTATAACACAGTTTAATCCAGGAAAAAACTATCTTACAATATTATGGACTGGAAATTTGATGTCTTCAATGATTTGGGTGGGTAATATGAATTGGATAAGACTGAAAAAAATCATTACACAATTTAATCCAAAAAAAACTATCTTACAATATTATGGATTGGAAATATGATGTCTTCAATGAATTGGGTGGATAATATGAATTGAGTAAGATTGAAAATTACACGATTTAATCCAGAAAAAACTATCTTACAATATTATGGACTGGAAATTTGATGTCTTCAATGAATTGGGTGGGTAATATGAATTGGGGAAGATTGACATAAAAATATTACACACTTCAATCCAGGAAAAAAACTATCTGACAATATTATGGACTGGAAATTTAATGTCTTCAATGAATTGGGTGGGTAATATGAATTGGGTAAGATTGAAAAAAAATATTACAGAGTTTAATCCAGAAAAAATTATGTTACAATATTATGGATTGGAAAATTGATGTCTTCAATGAAGTGGGTTGCAGAGTTAGACAGCATCCTATAGAGAGGGCTAGGGTTATATTATCTTGGTTCAGGTGATCTCATAGAATCTGGATTAGCTATTTTAAGGAGAAATATTTGAGCAACTACTGTTTTAGAAAGAAATTAGATGTCTCTATCCCAGATAAGAGACAAAGTAACCTTGGTAAATAGAAAGAAAAATAATGTTTGCAGAGAATCTGTGATTACAATTAAAATTTTAACATCCAATGTTTCTCATCACACTAGCATAAAAATGTGAACTGGGTATTATGTAAGATTGAAAAAAATTATAACACAGTTTAATCCAGGAAAAAACTATCTTACAATATTATGGACTGAAAATTTGATGTCTTCAATGAATTGGGTGGGTAATATGAATTGGGTAAGACTGAAAAAAATTATTACACAATTTAATCCAAAAAAAACTATCTTACAATATTATGGATTAGAAATATGATGTCTTTAATGAATTGGGTGGATAATATGAATTGGGTAAGATTGAAAATTACACGATTTAATCCAGAAAAAACTATCTTACAATATTATGGACTGGAAATTTGATGTCTTCAATGAATTGGGTGGGTAATATGAATTGGGTAAGATTGAAAAAAATATATTACACACTTCAATCCAGGAAAAAAATTATCTTACAATATTATGGACTGGAAATTTAATGTCTTCAAATGAATTGGGTGGGTAATATGAATTGGGTAAGATTGAAAAAAAATATTAGAGTTTAATCCAGAAAAAATTATGTTACACTATTATGGATTGGAAAATTGATGTCTTCAATGAAGTGGGTTGCAGAGTTAGACAGCATCCTATAGAGGGGGCTAGGGTTCTATTATCTTGGTTCAGGTGATCTCATAGAATCCGGATTATCTATTTTAAGGAGAAAGATTTGAGCAACTAATGTTTTAGAAAGAAATTAGATCTCTATTCCAGATAAGAGACAAAGTGACCTTGGTAAATAGAAAGAAAAATAATGTTTGCAGAGAATCTGTGATTACAATTAAAATTTTGACATCCAGTGTTTCTCATCACACTAGCATAAAAATGTGAACTGGGTATTAGGTAAGATTGAAAAAAGTTAGAACACAGTTTAATTCAAGAAAAACCTATCTCACAATATTATGGACTGGAAATTTGATGTTTTCAATGAATTAGGTGGGTAATATGAATTGGGTAAGATTGAAAAAAATTATTACACAATTTAATCCAGAAAAAACTATCTTACAATATTATGGATTGGAAATATGATGTCTTCAATCAATTGGGTGGATAATATGAATTGGGTAAGATTGAAAATTACACGATTTAATCCAGAAAAAAATATCTTACAATATTATGGACTAGAAATTTGATGTCTTCAATGAATTGGGTGGGTAATATGAATTGGGTAAGATTGAAAAAAAACATTACACACTTCAATCTAGGAAAAAAACTATCTTACAATATTATGGACTGAAAATTTAATGTCTTCAATGAATTGGGTGGATAATATGAATTGGGTAAGATTGAAAAAAAATATTATAGAGTTTAATCTAGAAAAAATTATGTTACAATATTATGGATTGGAAAATTGATGTCTTCAATGAAGTGGGTTGCAGAGTTAGACAGCATCCTATAGAGGGGGCTAGGGTTCTATTATCTTGGTTCAGGTGATCTCAT
Organism: Cunninghamia lanceolata; assembly: GCA_027924645.1. Lineage (NCBI taxonomy): Eukaryota > Viridiplantae > Streptophyta > Pinopsida > Cupressales > Cupressaceae > Cunninghamia > Cunninghamia lanceolata. The sequence goes on from BSBN01001430.1 coordinate 2,410,396, forward strand.
AGAATCCAAAATAGCTATTTTAAGGAGAAAGATAGAATCCGGATTAGCTATTTTAAGGAGAAAGATTTGAGCAACTACTGGCAATAAGGGCCAACAAATTTTCATCACCAATGAGATGCATTTTTTTTTTCAAATGGCAGTTAATAAATAGGGTATTTTCTTATGATTATTGTTTCAAAATTATTTTTAAATAAAACTATCTAAATGCTTGTGATAGGATCAAAGATTTTGTAAATTTTTTTGGTAATATTGTTAGATAAATTGCTGGATAGACTATCAAAAGACCACTAATTCAAGCCATCAACATTCCTATTTACCAAAAAAATGGAATAATGGAAAGAAAAAATTTTGAAATTTGAGGTGTTTACAATGGCAGCACAAGGATGTGTTTAGTTTAATATTTTAATATATAATAATAGTTTTACATTGCATTCAAAAGATTTAATATAGTGGTGTAGGTAGGTATGGCTTGAGTAGTGGTGGGAAAGAATAGTGGGAGAGAATAGTGGCGTCAGTAGTTATGGTTTAAGTGTAGAATACTGCTTTTTTTTTCATTCTTGATATTGTATGCTCTAAAAGCAAAAGCACAGAGGCCGCCTATATTTCCAAGCCATCAACATTCCTATTTACCAAAAAAATGGAATAATGGAAAGAAGAAATTTTGAAATTTGAGGTGTTTACAATGGCAGCACAAGGATGTGTTTAGTTTAATATTTTACTATATAATAATAGTTTTACATTACATTCAAAAGAATTACTATAGTGGCGTAGGTAGGTATAGTTTGAGTAGTGGTGGGAGAGAATAGTGGCGTCGGTAGTTATGGTTTAAGTGTAGAATAATGCTTTTTCTTCATTCTTGATATTGTATGCTCTAAAAGCAGAAGCACAGAGGCTGCCTATATTTTCTATGTATTTGCAGACTCCATGGTAGATATTGGTAACAATAATATTATAAAAGAAAATTAGTAAATAGTTGGATCTAGAAATCCATCTTTTAGTTCTGGTATTGAACAATTAGTTTCTCAATTGATGTCAAAGTTCCAATGGATTGTGCAGAAAATGGTGTTAAAATTGTCTATTGAGGACGAGAAAAGCAAAAGAAGGGCCTTCAAGGGAGTTGCAGGGGTAGAAGGTATCATTACTCTCCTTAAAATCATTGATATAATTTTATAACAATTTTGACACAGAGCGAAAAAGAGAATGAATGAAAATTTGTATTGTAGGGGTGGATTATGTGGCGGTGGACATGAAAGAGAAGAAGGTCTACTGTAATTGGGAATGTAGAGTGTATTTGACATCAAAGCTCAAGAAATTTGGACACACAGAGCTTTTAAGTGTGGGGCCTGCCAAGGAAGAGAAAAAAGAGACTCCCAAATAGGAGAAAAGAAAGAAGAGAAAAAACTAGAGCCTACTCCAACAATTAAAATTAGGGTTACCATTAGGGTTAGGATTAAGGTTAGAGTTACGGATAAAATTATGATTAAGTAGCAAACATTGTTCTTGGCAATAATCTAGCAAAACAAAAGATAATTTTTTTTTTCAAAAATAAGGATTTAATTGGGAAAAAATTGGGTTAGGCTTAGGATTAGTTTAAAAAATTGGGTTAGAATTAGGGTTAGGGAAAAATTAGAAAATTTGGGTTGGAATTAGGATTAGGATTACAATTAGAGTTAGGGTTAGAATTAGAGTTAGGGTTGGCATTACATTTAAAAATTGTTCTTGGCCATAATCTCACAAAACAAAAGATAATTTCTTTTCAAAAAAATAACGATTTAATTGGGAAAAAATTGGGTTAGGCTTAGGAATAGTTAAAAAACATTGGGTTAGAGTTAGGGTTAGGGAAAAATTAGAAAAATTGGGTTGGAATTAGGATTAAGATTACAATGTTAGGGTTAGAATTAGAGTTAGGGTTGACATTACATTTACGATTACATTTAGGATTAGAGTTAGGACTTAAAATTAGGGTTACAGTTAGGGTTAGCATTAGGGTAGTATTGAGGCAAGAGTTAGGGTTACAATTAGGATAATTGTTAGGTTAGAATTACAGGGTAGTATTGAGGCAAGAGTTAGGGTTACAATTAGGATAATTATTAGGTTAGAATTACAGTTAGAATTAGGGTTACAATTACAGTTAGAATTAGGGTTACAATTACAGTTACAATTAGGGTTAGGGTTAGAGTTTAGGTTATAATTAGGGTTAAAACTATGATTACAATTAAGGTTAGGGTTGGGATTTTAATTGGGGTTAGTGTTAGCCTAAACGTTAGGGTTAGGATTAGGGTTATAGTTACAATAAAACAAGAAAGATTTGATTAGAGTTAAGGTTGGGATTAGCATTGGAATTAGTTATAGACTAAGGGGGTTACAATTACGGTTAGGATTTGAGTTATAATTAGTGTTAGAATTAGGGTTAGGGTTAGGATTTAGGTTAGAATTAGGGTTCAAACTATGATTAGAATCAAGGTTAGGGTTGGGGTTAGAATTAGGGTTGGTATTAATAACTTATCATAATAATTATTATAACCCTAATTATTTGTACATTATAATAATAATAATAATGTTAGAGTTAGGATTAGGGTTCCTATAACATTACACTACCATTATTTTATAAACCTCAAAACCCTCAACCTAACCATATTTCAAAATCTAACCTTATTTAACATAATTTTAACCATAATTTTGACTGTAACTCTAATAATAACACTAACCCTAATGCTAACCATAATCCCAACCCTAATTTGAACCATAATTATATTTCTAGCCCTAAGCCTAACCTTAATCCTAACAGTAATGCTAACCCTAACCCTAATTATAATAAATAGATTAATTATAAGTCTAACTCTAACTCTAACCTAAACACTAAGGCTAACCCTAATTTTAACCTTTAACTATAATTATAAATATAATATATAATATAATTATATTTAGAATTATTATATAATATATTATATAATTTTAATTATTATAAATTAATTAATTAATATTATATTATATTTAATAATTATTATAATATATCTAATCTATATTATAATTATAATAATTCACAAAATTATATAATATAATTTATAATATAGATTAAATATATTATTATAATATAATATTATAATTATAATAAATAATTATAATAATATTAATTATCATTAAGTAATTTTCTTTATTATATTTATTACTATATTTATTAAAACTGTTATCACCCAGATTTGCACCCTTACTGCTGTTATAAAACTTTAGCAATCTGGAGAAACATGGGAATGATCTCAAAGTGTGGGACCTTGCGAACTGAGATCAGACCTCCAGAGAAGGTTGGTTCCTCTTTCTAAGCCTATTACTTAGAGCAATATAACTAAACCTAGTGCTAATGCTTGCAGGGGAAAAGGGTTAGAAGGAAACTAAAATAGAAAAGGAGTGATACACTAGATTTAGTGAGCGATGGTGATCTTGGTGTAGACACAACAATGATTTCAATGATGAAGGGGATTCACACAAACTTATGACTGATTGAGGCTTCGGTATGAAGGTTATACCTGCAAAGGAGCTATTTTACTCACAGAACAGACTATAACTTCAATTAAAACATAGAAATCAAGACACAAGAGAGGCAAGAAGTCATGCATATATTAATCATGAAGGCTAAAAACCATTACAATACAGAATGTTCAGTAACAGAAGAGATCTGACTACAGAAAAACTGGTAGCATAACAGCCCAAAAATAAAACCATCCTCCAGAAATAATGAGGTTACATTGCCATTTATAGGTCAGGCCCCTGCGCAGAAAGGCATGGAGTCGCTGCTCCACGGATTTGAGGTCATTAATGTAGGAACAAGGGTGCATGGGCAGGGGCGTGGTGAAAAGATAGGGACCATGCCGCTGCCAGGTCCAAAACCACAGAAAACAGTTGCCCGAATGCAAGATAGAATAGGGCATTGAAGAAGAAACCCCCAAAGTTACCACCCAACACACGAAGATCGGCCCTGCAAGACATAGAGCCCATACGCATTGAAGAGTGAAGCCATACGCCATGAATGCACCTGCAAAATTCACCAACCGGAGCTACTGTGAAAAAGAACAGACTCTGTACATGCCAAAATGACCACTGAGACGTCTTATCGGTTGAGCATGCAAAGCCAAATCCAAATTTGAAAGTGAAAATATCCCCCTCAAAAGCTTGCCAAATGAAAGAGGGGGCAAAAACAAGCATTTTTGCCTTTGGAAGCATGTCGAAATTCGCCAGGACGTAGAAGATATGGGCGGTCAAAGCTTCGGTCAACTATATTTTGCAATGTATATCGCTTTGCACCTGCACTTGTATCGGCTTTTGAATGACCCTTCGAATCTGACCTTGCATATACAAACTACTTTGTATGTATCGGGCTGTCGGGGCAACTTTAAACTAAATCGCCGATGCACATTGTCTCGCCGAAATGTTCATTGAATTTGCTTTTGCATCGGCCCCTTAAACGGCCCTCGAATCGCCTTTGTATATTCATTTGTATATGCATTTGAATCTCCCTTTGTGTACATGCATCTGCCACGTGGTATCATCTGATTGGCCGTTGAGTTGAGCTTAAGACCATCACTGAGCAATGCATCCTCCATCAGCCGTCGAAAAACCTTAAAAAAGAGCCACCGATACATGTGTCTTGCCGCAAGTCCTTGTATGTGCTCTTTGTATATCTAATTGTATATGCAAACATACAATTGCAAATATACATACATTGTGGAACTCAAAAGATTATTAATCAGAATGAAACTTTGAAATAGGTCCGGCCTTTGTATCTTTTCCCTTTTGTATGTTGCACCTTTTGACTTTGTATATGCAAATATACAATGCGGACCTCAAAATGATTATTCCCTGCATTTGATTCTCCAGTCGCGTCCAGGCTGTATGTCCTCCCTTGTATCTTTGCATTGTATATCGCATATACAATGCGAATATACAAGCAAAACATACATACAATTGCACTTCTGCCTTGCCTATTGCCTTTGCATCCTTTCTTCTTTGCACATTCCTTGTAAAATGACTTGTATATCGCCTCTTGTATATTGCAATTGTATATCACATATACAATGAGAAATATACAAACAAACTACAAGTAAACACCTGCACATACAATCACTTTATCTCGGCATATACATGTGACACTTGTATATCGGCCTTGCATCTGACCCTTGTATGTGCAAACATACAAGGCGAACATACAAACAAAGAAAGCATACAACTACTTGTGCCATTATCAACCAAATTGCATAATCTCTTCAGATCCGGGCTTTGTATGTCAGGAATGTATATTGCAATGCATATGCAGATTGTATATTCAAAGATACAATCGCATACACATGCAAATGGTGGGCCCCATCCTTTGCATCTCCTCCTTGTATGTTTTCCATTGTATGTGCGCTTTATATATTTCTTCTTTGCGCATTCCTTTGTATATCGCATGTACAATGCGACTTGTATACATTCATCTTTGCATCTTTTCAATGTACATTTTGTCTTTGCATCTCGGCGATGTACATTCACCCTTGTATCTCGCCTTTGGCATATTTTCTTTGCATCTTCCCCTTGTATCTTTTCCATTGTATGTGCAATTGTATATATGAACATACAATGCGGACATACATACAAAGAAACATACAATTGCATATGCATACAAAAAGACTAAGTATAAAACTGAGAAAATCTGTAATGGAAAGCACTTGAAGACAAAAGATTTCTGGGTTTTCTGCAAGGATTCTTCAAGCACAATTTTGAGATTTTTGGCAAGGCATAGCATGAGTATTTGAAGAATTTAAGCCTTCTCTCCTTCTATTTAGGCTTTCTCTGATCGGATTTCTTTGATAGAAGGAGGGAAACAGGAAAATTTTGGGGCTAGGCAAAATATGACAACAATAATAAACATTCTCTAGTAATAATATTACAATAATATAATAATATAAATATAATATTGAAACTTGAAAAAAATTATTCTAATTTAAATTATTTATTGTGATTTAAAATATGAAACTATTTGTACATAAAATAATAAATATTTATAATAAAATAATAATATAAATACATTATTATATTGTTTACTAATATTATACTACATAATTATGATTTAAAATTATACAATAATTACAATTATAGTTTAAAATAAATTGATTAAAAGGCTCCTCGAGGTACTTTAGATATATTTTTTTAATATAGCTATACTAGGAATGCTATATTTACATACATAATTTTACTTTAAAATAATATTCTAATTTTAATTATTTATTGTGATTTAAAATATGAAACTATTTGTACATAAAATAATAAATATTTATAATAAAATAATAATATAAATATATTATTATAATGTTTACTAATATTATACTACATAATTATGATTTAAAATTATTAAATTATACAATAATTACAATTATAGTTTAAAATAAATTGATTAAAAGGCTCCACGAGATGGATCCATCTCGGCGTACTTTAGATATATTTTTTAAATATAGCTATACTAGTTTGGTATGTATTTGCGCTCATTTTCGAGTTTGATTTTGGACTGTTCTCTTTTCTTGTGTGATTTTTCCATTTGTTTCCCCTTTTTTCCTGTGTTTTGATGTTTGAATCCATTTTTTTGTCTTGGCATGCATTTCAAGGTTTTTTTAAGATGGGGTTATGTTTTGTTAATGCCTTGTTGGGCCGTCAGACTATTTTTTGTTTTCATGTCATTTTGGCATGATGTTCAAGGTAGCTCTGATACCTGATTCCTAACGTTTTGGCCTTTGATAAGTTTTCAAGATCATTAGATCGGGTCTCCATTGTTGTGTTTTCCTTTTGAGTATTGGCTAGGTAGCATCCCTGATCCCTAATAATTTCCACTTGTTAAGTCTTTCTAGATCATGGGATTGACATTTTCTTTTGTCTTCTATTTTGGTATAAGACAGCTGGTATATTCGATCCCTGACCCTCGACCCCCAATGATTTTTTATTCTATATCTTTGATATCTCGGGTGCCGAGGTGTTTGTTGTCTGTTCATCCTTTTGGCATTGATTTGAGTATTGGCTAGGTAGCATCCCTGATCCCTGATAATTTCCACTTGTTAAGTCTTTCAAGATCATGGGATTGACATTTTCTTTTGTCTTCTATTTTGGTATAAGACCGCTGGTATATTCGATCCCTGACCCTCGACCCCCGATGATTTTTTATTCTATATCTTTGATATCTCGGGTGCCGAGGTGTTTGTTGTCTGTTCATCCTTTTAGCATCGATTTGATGATATGTCTGACTTCTAATCTCTAATAGACATTACTTTATACCTTTAGAGGGTTTTGGGCATGAGTTTCCTTGTTTTCCTGATTCCCGACTATCGAATCTTCTATACATAACCAAGTCGTTTGGAGTTGGTGAATTAGGGTTGTATTTACCTAAGCTCGAGCTATGGTCTATCCTTGATTTCTAATGTCTTTACAGTACTATGTTAGAAGCATAATTTGGGACTATTTCCTTTGTTGGGTATCGGACTTCAGGGATCTCTGATGCCCAGGAATGAGTTATGACCGATCCTCAAGACCCAACTGCTTGCTCCTATGTACATTTTGAGTTAGTATCTTTCAAAGAGTAGGTTCTAAGCCAAATTTATGTTGCTCTTAATAAACCTAATGTACACATTTGCTTGGTTTGATTACTTTAATACTTCCTAATAGTTTTCTTGTGTGGATTATTGCAATGAAATGCAAGGTGATCCCCCACACAAAGAAATGGAGTATGAATTTAAAGGGTACCACCCACCATCTAAGATGTTCTCACCATATAATCGTTGAAATGTGAAGTCAGTTTGACTTATTCCAGCAATGACAAGCTGACAATGAGATCTCATTTAGTGACCTAGGTACCCGCTCGGTGGGGCTAAAGGCCAAGGAAAGGAAACCTACACAAGGTTATTGGACAGGGGATTGCAAGGGAGCTAGGCGTAGCCCCTACACATCAAAGGCATTTTCTAGCGAGGTTGTTAGGTCGAGTCGGGAAATTTTTTTGGCCATGTTCCACATGTACACCATGCAAAATTGCATGCGGAAGTGCCACTCACACTTTTATGCATGGAGATCTATCTTTATATTTGATCAATTTTTTGAAAGTGCTTTTTCGTGATTACTTAAGGTTGTCAAGCTTGAATGCCAAGGCATGAGAAAAACTTTTGTAATTGTGAATTTTCTTCTAAGAATAAAATTGAGAGATCTTTGCCCATGGTTTTTTCCTGGTACATTACCAGGTTTTCCACGTAAATTTGTGTTGTCTATTTTGTGCTTTTATTTCTAATTCACTGTTATTTCAATGATGCACTGCTTATTTTTCTAACAGTTGGTATCAAAGCACACAGTTTTGCACAGAAATTGTTTTGTGGGTTTTTCATCTTTGTGAAAAGCAATGACAAGAAGCACAGTTACCAGATTTGAGGTTCAAATATTTGATGCTTCTAATTTTTCTTTGTGGAAACTAAAGGTTCAAGCCTTATTGGTGAAGGATGGATGTGCCTTGGCTCTCAAGGGGACACGTCAAAACCTACAACCATGAAGCAAGAGGATTGAGATGAGAAAGATAACATGGCTAGAGCTACAATTTAGTTATCTCTATCTAATTCAGTTTTATTCAATGTTGTAGAGGAGAAAATGGCACATGACTTGTGGACTAAGCTGGAAAAGCTATATGAGATCAAGTCATTGGAAAATAAAATTATGTTACAATAGTAGTTGTATGATTTGAGGATGCATGACAGTTCTTCAGTCATAGATCATCTCAATAATTTCAACACATTGATTAGAAAGTTGGCTTCAATGGAGGTGAAAATTGAAGAAGAGAATAAAGTGGCTATACTATTGTGCTCTTTTCCTAAAACTTAGGATCAACTAGTTATGGCACTCAGTAACTCAACACCGAAGGGGAAACTTGTTTTTGAAGATGTGGAGGTCGAAGTAATTTCTGAAGATTCAAGGAGGAAGACATCTCAAGGGACTTATTCTTCCTCTGATGCCCTTTTTGTAAGGGGTAGAACTCTAGAAAGAGAGAAAGTTGAGCATGGATAGGCTAGGTCAAAATCCAAGGGGCAGAAAAGAGCTAAGTGTTGGAATTGTGGAAAAATAGGGCATGTCAAAAAGGACTGCAGGCTACTGAAAGAAAACAAAGAAAATCCTGGCTCGTAGCCATTGGAGGCAAATATAGTAGAAGCTGAAGCACCATTGGAAGATGGAAAGGTTTTGTCTGCTAATCTAAGAGGTTCATTTCATCATGTTTGGATCATTGATTTTGGTGCCTCTTTTCACATGACTCCTCACAAGGACTGGTTTTCTTCTTAACGATCATGTGAAGGAGATATGGTTTACATGGGAAATGACAACCTGTGTGAAGCTATTGGTGAAGGAGAGGTCAAAATCAAAATGTTTGATGGGATTGTAAGGACTCTTCAGCATGTAAGACATGTACCAGGCTTGAAGAAAAATTTGTTGTCACTTGGGGTATTCGATGAGCAAGGTTATTGATTCAGTGGAGAAAATAGTTGTTTGAAGGTAACAAAGGGAGCACTGGTGGTGCTAAAGGGAGAAAAGTTTGGCAATCTCTACAGGCTGGTTGGAGAAACTTGCAGTGGAGAGGCTACAGTGGTATCAAATGCGAAAATGGATTTATTATCTTCTTGGAATCAAAGTCTATCCCATATGAGTGAACGTGGTCTAAAGGTACTGCTAGATAGAAATCTTATCTTAGGTGCTAAATCTAGAGATTTGAATTTTTGTGAGCATTGTTTGTTTGGAAAACATAATAGGTTGAGTTTTTCTAGTTGTACTACCAGAAGTAAATCAATTCTAGATTTATTTCATTCATATACTTGGCAAGCACCTATTACATCAATTGGGGGTTCATCATAGTTTGTTTTATTTATAGATGATTGTTCCTGTAAGATGTGGATTTATCTGTTGAAGGAGAAATCTGATGTATTTTCTTATTTTAAGAAGTTTAAAACTTTGGTAGAGAATCAGAAAGGTAAGACAATTAAGTCTCTTAGAACAAATAACGAAGGGGAATTTTGTTCAGGTGAGTTTAATTAGTTTTACAATTAGCATGGTATTGCAAGGCAGTTGATGGTTCATAGAACACCACAACAAAATGGTGTTGCTAAAATGATGAATCGTAGAAATATGGAAAGAGCTAGATGTATGTTGAGCACTGCTAGATTGGAGTAGAAATTTTGGGCTGAGGCTGTTAATACAACTTGTTTCTTGATTAACAGATCACCCACTACAAATCTAGATCATAAATTCCCAAAGAAGTCTGGACAGGTAAACCTTTTGATTATTCCTTTCTTAATATTTTTGGTTTTGATGCTTATGCTCATATCCCCAAAGGGGATAGGAATATGCTGGACGTGAAGTCCACAAAATGTATTTTTCTTGGCTATGCAGAAGGTACAAAGGGGTACAGGTTGTGGGATACTGTTGCCCACAAGATTATTATTAGTTTAGATGTTTATTTTAATAAAAAATTAGTGCAAGGAAGTAAAGAATGACAAAGTATAGAAATTGTTCCAATAGAGGTGGAAAAGTATGATGCTAATTTGGAGGTGCTAGATGAAAATCAACCACCTGTTCATATGAAATCAGCAAGATAATAATCAGAATTAGTTTTTTTATGAGGTTGAACAACAACCAAATGAGCCACAGGGTAACACATTACCCCTTCTGAGGAGATCCACTATAGTTATCAAACCACATGCAAGGTATTCTTCTAATTGTAATTCAACTTATGCTTTACTTACTGATGTTGGTGAGCCTAGCTCATATCCGGAGGCTTGCCAAGATGAAGATGCAAATAAATGGAGAGAAGCCATGGATGAGGAGATAAGAGCTCTACATAAAAATAAAACGTGGGAGCTTGTGCAATTGCCTAAGGGGCGAAAAGCTATTGGAAACAAGTGGGTCTTCAAACTAAAAAGGGATATAAATGACAATGTGGAGTGATATAAAGCTCGATTGGTGGCCAAGGGGTATGCACAAAAATCTAGTATTGATTTTGATGAAATCTTTTCACCTTTGGTGCGGTTAAGTATAGTTAGAGTTGTTTTGGCTCTTGTTTCTAGTCTTGATTTGAAGTTACAATAGTTAGATGTTAAAATGAATTTCTTGCATGGTGATCTTTCTGAGGAAATTTATATGCCACAACCAAAAGGTTTTGAGGAAAAAGACAAGGAGAATCTAGTATGCAAGTTGAACAAATCATTGTATGGTTTGAAACAAGCGCCAAGGTGTTGGTACAAGTGATTTGATTCCTTCATGATGAGTTTGGGTTTTAGTAGATGTGAGGCTGATCATTGTGCCTATTTTAAAAGCTATGAAGATGGTAGTTTCATTATTTTTCTTTTGTATGTAGACGATATGTTCGTAGCAGGTCCCAACATGCATAGAATCATTGAGTTAAAAACTTTGCTTGCTAGGGAGTTTGAAATGAAGGACTTAGGAAATGCAAATCAAATTCTTGGAACATAAAGACAGAAAGAACAGGAAAATTTGGTTGTCACAAAAGACTTATGTGGAGAAGATTTTGCAGCACTTCAATATGCAAAATGCACAACCAATTAGTACTCCATTTCCTTCTCATATTACTAAATTGTCTTCAAAACAGTACCCTAGCATAGAAGCGCAGAAGACACAGATGTCTTATGTACCATACTCATCAACATTTGTAGTCTTATGTTCTCTATGATGTGCAATAGACCAGACATTACACAAGCAGTAGGAGTAGTCAGTCATTTCATGGTGAATCCAGGTTGTGATCATTGGACGGTTATGAAGTGGATTCATAGGTATTTGAGGGGCACTTTTGATGCTTCTATTTGTTATAGTGGGAGTAGTATTCAAGTTAATGGATATGTGGATGTGGATTTTGGATGAGATAGAGATAAGATAAAATCTACTATAGGTTATGTTTTATCCTTAGCAAGAGGTTTTGTTAGCTATGTTTTAAAGTTGTAGATAGTGGTGGCTTTGTCTACTACTAAATCAAAATATATACAGTGACACAGGCTAGCAAGGAGGCAATCTGGCTTCATAGACTTGGGTGAATTACAGGTAAAGAAGGATAACATGGTGTTGCATTGTGACAGCCAAAGTGCTTTACACTTAGCATGAAACTCAACTTATCATTCTAGAACGAAACACATTGATGTACAATATCACTTTGTACATGAGGTGGTGGAAGGAGGACAGGTCTCTTTGGCTAAGATGCACACTGATATAAATCTAGTAGATATTTTGACAAAGCCTACTAGTAGAGAGAAGGTTATATGGTGCAGAACTTCTCTTGGCTTGCACATCACTTGATGATGGGTAGATACGACATTGGTCTCTCAATATGAAGAGTTATTCACAAGGCATAAACATGACTTCAAGTTATTCATGCTTTTATGCATGGAGATCTATCTTTAGATTTGATCAATTTTTTGCATGTGTTTTTTCGTGATTACTTAAGGTTGTCGAGATTGAATGCCAAGGCATGAGAAAAAGTTTTTTAACTATGAATTTTCTTCTGAGAATAAAATTGAGAGATATTTGCTCATGGTTTTTTCCTGGTACATTACCAAGTTTTCCACGTAAATTTGTGTTGTCTATTTTGTGCTTTTATTGCTAATTCACTATTATTTCAATTCTGCACTGCTTATTTTTCTAACAATAATGACATTGGAGATACTGACTTGGGGCATGTTAATGTCCAAGAGTTATTGGAAATGTAAACAAGGAGGGAGATAGGACCTTCTAGGCTCAATGTATGGTTACTTCAGGTCTAATCCCAATTGCAGCCTTCCTAGTTTCACTCCAATCTCCAAAGTTAGTTTGGCTTGTGCTTAGAGGTGTGATTATAAATAGAGGAAGGTGTGTGACCCCTCTAGATGGGTTGTATTGGATATCAATGCAGACATGATAGAGAGAGTCTTTGGGCTTTCCACCTATGCCAAATATGACATGGTTAACATGAAGGAAACCCTAGACTATTATGAGACCTAGACCAAGACAACCACTAAATTCATCAGTCAACATCTCCTTCTAGTACCAAGGAAGGTATCCGTGAAGATGGCTAGAATCTAGCACAAGAGTGAGTTCAAAGAAGATGCCAAAGATACCATCACACTCCTCAACATGGTGTTTGTGAAAGGAAGCAAGGTATGCGAAAAACACTTCCTACACTAATCTAATGAGGAAAGATTTATGCAAATTTTTCTTTTACAGTTACAGATTAAGATGCACATTAACAGAAATATAATAACAACTTCCAAATGCAAACACAAAACTCACAACACAAGATATACGTGGGGAAAACCCTTTCAGGTAAAAAACCCCACTCCCAATCTGCCTAATATATTATTCAGGAATCACGAAGATTACAATATACTTGCATAGCAAGCTTTTATAGGAGCATATCCAACCAGAGATCCAAGAGCTAATTCGACATCTATAAGATTCTTACTTACAACCTCCATCTCAAGTTCTTGATACATAGGAGATATAATACAGTACACCGCCAACGGTAGTTACAAAACCATGAGCTAAAACCACCCAAAAAGTGGCGCCCAAACTATCTCCAATCAAAGATGCCTTGTGATGTGCCAAACCACACACCAACATGTGTAACTCTCCCCTTTACATCTCTTTTATGTGTCCAACATGTTTTCCCAAAACAGAAGGTCTAACTTCTAAAGGCCATAACTTTTGATCCGAGTGTCTAATTGATGAACCGTTTAATGCGTCAGAAAGCTCGTGAAGAGATCTATCACCCTATAACTGGCTACACCAGTTATCCCAATTTTTGGGATGTTTAGAGAAGTTTTGATTCCGGTAATTGAGTTCAAAGACTTTTTCCAACAGTTTCAAAAAATAGAAACTTTAACATCTCGCAATCCAGATATGATCTTGAGATGAAACTCACCCAAGATGTTCACTTAGCTATTCCACACCTTCTAGGAAAAATTTTAGGTCAATTTGAGCTCAATCAAAGAACTTACTAAAAATAGTAAGTCTCGCTATTTTTAGCTCTCTTGGAAACTTTTGGAAACTTTGAATGTTCCAGACCATTATCCAAGATAAAGGGTATTCAAAAGGAGCAAAACTGGGAAGAATAGTAATCTTTCGAAGTTGCAAGGTTGAGACACTTTTCTTAACATTCTCCCACTTGTCTAACACCTTGCAAGAGCAAAGGAATATCAACACCATAATTTAATTGCTAGGGACCGTGAGGCCTATAGACTCTGAACACCATCTGAACTTTTATGTGCTCACAGGTTTTGTCAAGGAATCTGCAACATTCATCAAAGTTTCAACTTTTTCTAAGTTTACCTTCCCATCCTCTACCATGTCATGAACAAAATGGTACTGGACATCAATATTCTTAGTCCTTGCGTGGAAAGTAGGATTCTTCACCAAACATATGGCACTCTAACTGTCGCAACAAATAGTAATCCTCCATTCATCAAACCCAACATAAGAACACAATCTCTTAATCCAAATGGCTTCTTTACAAGCATGAGTTACTACCATGTACTCAGCTTTAGTAGTGGACAAAGCGACCACAGGTTGTCGCTTACTCATCCAACTAATAGCACCACCAAACATAGTGAACACATAAGCACTGGTGGATCTCCTGCTATCAATATCACCCAATCTAAATCCACAAATCCATGAATACAAAGTGAATGTCGAGGTCCTATAGGATAACCATGATAACATAAGGAATACTCAGAAGTATCCCGCAAATATCTGAAGACCCTCTTCACTGCATCCCAATGTACCCATCCAGGATTAGCCATAAATCGACTAAGGACTCCCACTGCTTGGGCAATGTCTGGTCTTGTGTAGACCATCGCATACATCAAACTGCCAACCGCACTAGCATAAGGAACTCTACTCATATCCTCTTTCTCAAAAGGAGACTTTGGACAATCTTCAATAGACAACTTTTTCCCCATTGTAACAGGAATAGTCAAAGGTCTGTAATCCACCATGCTGAATCTCTCCAACACAATGTTAATATACTTACTCTGGCCTAACCAAATTTTTCTATTTGCTCTGTCTCTTCTGATTTCCATTCCTAGAATGTACTGAGCTGCCCCTAGATTTTTCATTTCAAACTATGCTAACAACTGAGACTTCAAATCAGAAATCAAACTTTTACCATTCCCAATGAGTAACATATCATCGACATACAATGCAATAATGAGAATGAGATCATTGTCAAACTTGTAGTAAACACAATGATCTAATTTCGATCTCTGAAATCTAATACTCAACACAAAGGCATCAAACTTCTCGTACCACATCCTAGGAGACTATTTCAAACCATACAAAGACTTTTTCAACTTGCAAACCATATTTTATTTACCTTTCACCACGTACTGCTCTGGCTGTTACATATAGATTTCCTCCTCCAAGTCACCATGAAGGAATGATGTCTTCACATCCATCTGTTCCACTTCTAGATCATACGCTGCTACAAGAGATAACAAGAACCGAATAGATGTTAGGTTTGTAATGGGAGAGAAAATCTCACCATAGTCAATTCCCTCCACCTGAGAATACCCCTTCACAACCAATCTAGCCTTATATTTCTCAACACTGCCATCTACACCGAATTTCTTTTTCAACACCCATTTACATCCAACAAGTTTTCATCCTTTAGGAAAGGGTACCAAGTCCCAAGTATTATTCGTTTCCAAAAAAGTCATCTCCTCTTCCATGGCCTCCTTCTAGGAACCTGCATCTTTCATACCCATAGCCTCTTTCATAGTTCTAGGCTCATCAGTGTTAGAAATCAAAGTAAAAATACAACCGGAATCATGTAATGAATAACCAAACCTATCATGTTGCTGCCTTATCCGCGTGGACCTCCTCAAAGGTTGAGGTTGAGGTTCTTCATCTTCTTCTGAACTTTCAGAGCTACTAGAGCTCTCCTCATTATGAGGTCCAATAGATGTTTTTGGTTCAACTTTCTTAGGGGTGGAAGGAAGCTGAACTACATCATCTTTCTTCTCTTCTTTCTCTAGCTGCAAGACAACAAAAGAAGGATTGAGCTCTCTAAAGATCATGCTTCTGCTATACAAAACTCTCTCAACTACTGGATCCCAAAGCTTGTGCCCTTTCACACTGATGCCATAACCAATGAAGATACACTTTACAGCCTTGTTCTCTGACTTAGACCTCTTCTCCTTAGGCACATGTGCATATGACTCACAACCAAATAATCGAATGTGTCTTAATGAAGGATTTTTACCAGACCATACCTCCATAGGTGTCTTATTAATGAGCGCTGATGTAGGAGACCTATTAACCAGGTAACAAGCGGTAGTAATAGCTTCAGTCCAGAACTTTTGTTCAAGACTAGCTCCACTTAGCATACTCCTTGCCCTCTCCATCAACGTTCTATTCATCCTCTCTGGAACTCCATTCTGTTGAGGGGTATACGGAGTTGTTTTGTGCCTCTCAATCCCCTATTCTTTACAGAACTTGTCAAAATCTACTAAACAGAACTCACCACCATTGTCAATCCTCAAACACTTAATCTTTCTATCCTTCTGATTCTCTACAAGAGATTTGAACTCTTTGAATCTATTAAGACTTCATATTTAATTCTAAGGAAATACACCCATGTCCTACTGTAATCGTCAATAAATGAAACAAAGTAAATAGATTTTGAAATTGAAGGAACATTAACAAGACCAAACACATCAAAATGAATCAAGTCCAACACCTCAGAAGATTTGTGAGAACTAGAATAAAACTGAACATAGTTTTGTTTTCCATAAATGCAATGTTCACATAAATCAAACTCAAGATTATAGTCATTCATACCCTCAACAAGATTTTTATTCTTCAGGGTCCTCAAACCCTTTTCACCAATGTGACCAAGCCTTTGGTGCCATAACATTGTCTTCTCAGCTAGAAGTTTCATCTCCATAGAATGAGCACCCTTAGGTACAAAGAAAGCACGACCATCAAAAGTAGATGCAACAGTCTTTTTCGTTGTTGGTTCCAATGGTGAGGATGAAGACTCTGAAGCTCTCTTCTTTGGAACAGAGGCACTATTGCACTGAACTGCACATGCATCAAGCTGAAACAGAGTGTCAATCTGAATACCCTTAGCCAACACCATAGATCCTCTAGTCATCTTGTATCCTCCATTCGAGAAAACAAACTGCACATCCACATCATTCAATTTACTTACAGAAAGAAGGTTTCGTGTCAAACCAGGGATATGCAGAACACCATTGATTCCTTTTACTCGTCCATCAGGGAATCGAATCAAAACTCTTCCACAGATGACAATATCCAGGTGAGAATCATCACCCAACTACACCTTTCCACCATCATATTCTTCATACTTTGAAAACCAGCCTTGATGCGAGGTCGTGTGAAAAGATGCACCAGAGTCAATAAGCCACACATGCTCAGATGGATGCATTACCAGGGTAATGACAAATGCGTCTCCTTCATCCTGAGAGAACTTGTCAGAATCTGAATCATAATTCTTCTTTTTCTTTTTCTCCTCCTTGCACTCCTTGCAAAAGTGACTAGGTTTGCTGTAGTTCCAACACAGGGCCTTGGACTTTCTGGGAGACTTAGATCTCCCATGAGATTTGGATCTTCCTTTTTCGTCCTTCTTATCCTTTTTCTTTCCCTTCTCTTTAGATCTACCATGAACCGTAAGAGCCTCCTTAGCCGATTCGGAAGACTTTCTCCACATCTCTTCAGACAATAGCAAAGAAACCACTTCATCCATCTTGAAGGTGGTAGTGGTACTCCCAATGGCCATAACAAGGTGGTCCTATGAATCTGGTAAGGAACACAATAATGTCATACATCGATCCTCCTCCTCCATCTTCACACCAACAGAAGTCAACTGGGCAACAAGCATACTAAATGTATTCAGGTGATCAGTGACATATCCTCCATCTTCAATCCTCAGAGAATACAATTTCTTTCACAGGAATAACTTGTTCACTAGGGATTTAGCCTGATAAACATCTCCAAGATTCTTCCAAAGTCTTTGTAGTCTTCTCTTCATGGATATTCAGGAGCACTGAATTAGCCAAATAGAGTCTTATCAAACCCTTAGCTTTTTGATCTTTGAGATCTCAGTCTTCTTGAGACATTGCCATTGGTTTTGTACTAGATACGGCTTCCCATAAATCCTAATCTACAAGCATGTCCTCCATTTTGATTTTCCAAAACTCAAAATTATTGCCATTAAAATTCTCTATCTCAAACCTCCCAAATGTGCTCGCCATCTCTTACCTGCAACAAAGATTTCAAAATCCTCTACACAAGCTCCCACTCAAACGAAGATCAATTCAAAATACTAGAACCAAAGGTGATCAGCTCTAATACCAACTGAAAGGAAGCAAGGTATGCAAAAAATGCTTCCTACACTGATCTAATGAGGAAAGATTTATGCAAATTTTTCTTTTACAGTTACAGATTAAGATGCACATTAATAGAAAGATAATAACAACTTCCAAATGCAAACACAACTCACAGTACAAGATATACGTGGGGAAAACCCTTTCAGGTAAAAAACCCCACACTCCAAAGCCACCCAATATATTATTCAAGAATCACGAAGATTACAATATACTTGCAGAGAAAAATTTTACAGGAGTATAACCAACTAGAGATCCAGGAGGTAATTTGACATCTATAAGATTCTTACATACAACCTCCATCTCAAGTTCTTGATATATAGGAGATACAATACAGTACACTGCCAACGGTAATTACAAAACCATGAGCTAAAACCACCCAAAAAGTGGCACCCAAATTATCTCCAATCAAAGATGCCTTGTGATGTGCCAAACCACACACCAACACATGTAACTCTCCCCTGTATAGCTCTTTTATGTGTCCAACACGTTTTCCCAAAATAGAAGGTCCAACTTCTCGAGGCCAGGACTTTTGATCCAGGTGTCTGATTGACGAACCGTTTAATGCGTCAGAAAGCTCGTGAAGAGATCTATCACCCTATAACTGGATACCCCAGTTATCCAAATTTTTGAGATGTTTGGAGAAGTTTGATTCTAGTAATTGAGTTCAAAGACTTTTTCTGATAGTTTCAAAAAATAGAAACTTTAATATCTCGCGATCTAGCTATGATTTTGAGACGAAACTCACTTGAGATGTTCACTTAGTTGTTCCACACCTTTTGGAAAAAAATTTAGGTCAATCTGAGCTCAATCGAAGAACTTACTAAAAATAGTAAGCCTCGCTATTTTTAGCTCACTTGGAAACTTTTGGAAACTTTGAAAGTTCCAGACCATTATCCAAGATAAAGGGTATTCAAAAAGACCAAAACTGGGAAGAATAGTAATCTTTCGAAGTTGCAAGGTTGAGACACTTTTCTTAATAGTTTGGATAACCCTATAGCAAAGAATTACACCCTTGGATGTGCTTTTTCTACATGAGGATAATTGATGGAAGGAAGATTGACTAGGGAACCATCATCAACAACAACCTTCACGAGCAGTTGGTGGATGTATTGGAATCAAATAGATCATATGACTTCATATTTTTATACCTCCTAGCCTATTAGGCTAGCTTCCTAGGGTTAAAGTAGGTTGGGACCCTTCAGATAGGAGAAACCAAAGTTTATGATCACTTTCCCTAGTTAGAGCTCAAGGAGAGTCAGAAGAACTATTACATAGTAAATGATGCTTTTATTTATCCAATCCTTAGGGGATTGGAGAATGACTCTGCAAAAAGGTTGTCCTTAGAGGCAACCAGTGAGATGACGAACTGGGGTAACTGGTTCATCTAGTTCAAGACCTTCACTTACATCAAAGTGGCTACTTTCCATAAGGCACCATACAAGCTACAAAGGTATCCTAGTGACATGATCATTCTGTTGGAGCTTTGTTGACAAGGAGCTGAAATTCAGAAGCTGATAACTAACAAGTACAACGTTGGATTTATCTTCCCCATCAAGGTGGGGTTGTACTCATGTATAAATATGTAGACAACCAAGACACTAGAATTATGTCATCTTTCTTTGAAATGTGTAACTCCCATTTGGGTACCAAAATGAACCCAACTGTCCCTTTTTTCTACCCAAGAAAGAATTTTAAAATTTTAAAATTAAGAAACTAGGTAGCACAACTTCCGGGAGCCATAACTTTTGAGCCAGGTGTCTGATTAACAAACCGTTTGATACGTTGGAAAGCTCACGAAAAATTGAAGGTGCACAAAATGTCTTGTTACTTGATATTTTGATTTTTAGCTAGTTTCTGGGATGTTACAGAACATCTAAGTGCCTCAAAATTGATTTCGAAACGTTTTCCATGAAGCTCAAAAACTAAAACTTTAATATCTTAAAATCTAAACATGATCTTGGGATGAAATTTACCAAGAATATTTATGTTGCTATTCCAAAGCTTTGGAGAAAATTTTGGGCCCAACTACTTCTTTGATAAAGGGTTACTAAAAATAGTAAGTCTTAGTATTCTTTGTCTTTTTAGAAACTTTGAATCTTCTGAATCATTATTCAAGCAAATGGGTATCTGAAAATATAAAAATAGAAAAGAACAGAAAACAAAATCATCATTTTTTTGGGTGATGCAAGATTGCCCTTACACCATTGGATGCTCCTGCATTAGACACCTAGGGTAATTTGAGAAGTGACCTTGTCACATCTCGAGTGTTCGAGAAAAACCTAAATATTCAACCTCTACCTTAGACAACCAATAAGAATCTTTGACGGGCCTTCCTTTTCACTTCACCAGATATTATTCATATTGCATGTTCTGAGTACTTCTTTCCAAATGGCTATCCAAGATTTCTTCTATTTCCTCCTTTGAAGTAGATGCAAGGATACTTCACTATTCTTCTGTTGGTCCATCATATGCTCCATCTCCAAGATACTCTGTTAAACTAACAATGTTGAACATAAGGGAAATGTTGATTCCACTTGGCAGCTCTACCGCATATGCATTTCTTGAATCAAGCTTCTTTAGGATCCTGCATGGTCCAAATTTCTTCATTTTCAACTTATTATATGTCCCCATTAAGAACCTTTCTTTCCTTAGGTGAACCATGACTTCATCATCAACCTTGAATTCATTAAACTTTCACTTTTGATGATTTGCCTTAGCCTTGTACTAAGAATTCAT
Source organism: Cunninghamia lanceolata (assembly GCA_027924645.1). Taxonomy (NCBI): domain Eukaryota; kingdom Viridiplantae; phylum Streptophyta; class Pinopsida; order Cupressales; family Cupressaceae; genus Cunninghamia; species Cunninghamia lanceolata. The sequence continues at coordinate 2,431,560 of BSBN01001430.1, forward strand.
TTTATTAATATATTATCGTACCTCTTCATGCAAGCTCTTCAGGTGCTCTACAAATTCTTCGGCCTCAACACTACTCTTCTCTCCTCTATCTATATTTCTCAAATCAAAAGCATTTCTCAGACTATTCACATATACAATTTGGAATGGGGATTTACCAATAATCCTATTGATATAATTGTTATAAGCAAACTCTACTTGTGGTAAAATCAAATCCCATCCCTTAGGCTTATCTCCTACTGAGCATCTTAGCAGGTTGCCCAAACTTGATTCACTACCTCTGTCTGTCCATCAATCTATGAATGATGTGTAGAACTGAACTTTAACTCAGTCTTCAACTTCTTCCATAAGGTCCTCCAAAAATACCCAACAAACTTGGATCTCTATCTGAAACTATACTCCTTGATAGACCATGTAGTCTAACCACCTCTCTTAAAAACAAATCTACAATGTGAACAACATCACTAGTTTTCTGACACGGAATGAAATGTGTCATCTTTGAAAATCTATCAACCACTACAAATATTGAAACATGCCCTCTTTGTGTCCTCAGTAAACTAAGAACAAAGTCCATGCTGATATCCTCCCATGGTCCCTCTGGTACATGTAATGGATGATATAGCCCAGTATTCTAACTCACTCCTTTGGCCATCTAACATACTCTACAACTTTGCACAAATTTATTCACATTTTGATGCAACTATGGCTAGTAATAATTCTCACTAATAAGAGCAATGGTCTTATCTCGACTAAAGTGTCATGCCAACCCTCCACTATGCTTCTCCTTAATTAGGTTCTCTCTCATGAAACTCCTCAAAATGCACATCTGGATTCCTCCAACATACCATCTTGGATTATGTAATCTGACCATCTCATCCTATCCAAGGTAGCAGGCTTTAAACAAGTCTTACAGGCCTCAGTAAAGTCTAGATCTTTAGGGTACAAATTCTTGAGTTCATTGAACCCAACAACCTCTATCTCCATCTCTGTTAGAAAAATTTGTCTTCTTCTTATTGCCTCTACAACTCTATTGAACTTCTCACTCCTGTGCTTCAAAACAAAAGTATAACTCTACAAAAAATCAACCCATTTTAAGTGCCTCTGATTTAACTTTCCTTGACTATTAAGATACTACAAAGCCTGATGATCAATATATAAAAAAAAACTCTTTCGACAACAAATAATGTCTCCATTTCTTCAAAGCTTGAACTATATCATAAAATTCCTGATCATAAACATAATAAATTTTCTTGGCATCATTAAGCTTCTCATTAAAATAGTAATGGTCTTACCGTTTTTACTCAAAACAGCTCATATAGCACTGCCACTAGTATCACAATATACCTGAAATACCTTATTGAAATCAAGAAGTGCCAAAATAGGTTTCTCTATGACTTTCTACTTTAATGTATCAAAACTCTTGGTTGCTCCTGTAGTCCATTTAAACTATCTTTTATCCCCTCTCATTGTCTCAGTTAGGGGTGCACAAATGCTACTAAAATTTTTGATAAATTTTCTATAAAATTTGTCAAACCATGAAAAGATTGTACCTTTGTAGCACTCCTTGGGGTAGGCCATTCAATGATAGCCCTCACCTTCTTTGGATCCATTTTAAGACCCTCAACTGAGATAACAAATCCCAGCACCAACTCCTTCATGAAACTACATTTCTTCATATCAATCAGCAACTTTTCTTCCGTCAACTTCTCAAAAGCTTTTTGAACATACATCAAGTGCTCCTCCAAGCTCTTATTGAAAATCAAAATATAATCTAAATAAACAATGACAAATTTACCCAAAAACTCTTTTAGTACCTTGTTCATGAGTAGTATAAATGTGCTCGGTGCATTGGTTAGCCCAAATGGCATGACTTACCATCCATATAGGCCCTCCTTAGCCTTGAAGGTTGTCTTCCATTCATCTCCTTCTCTGATTCAAATCTGGTGATTTCCACTCTTTAGATCAATCTTTGTAAAATACATGGATCCACTCAAGTATTCCATAATATCATCCATCCTTGGCAATGGGAATCTGTAATTTATTGTAATTTTGTTGATGGCTTGGGAATCTATACGCATTCTCCAATCTTCATCTTTCTTCAGTGCTAGTACTGCAGGTATCGCACATGGACTTAGGCTCCCCCTTATTAGTCATTTCCTTAACGGCTCGTGAACTTGTATGTTCATCTCTTCATTCTCTGCAGGAGTCATTCTATGGGTTGCCTCATTCAACAAACTAGCTCCTGGTATCAAATCTATTTGGTGACTTATCTTCCTCACTAGTAGTAAACCTTCTAGTACATTATTGTTGGGATAAGGTGTCATTAACCTTGTAAATCCCATTATTGTATTATTCCATTTATTATTTTTTGATTACCCATAAGGGATGTACTAGTTTCACCAGTAGTGGTAAAAATTATTTAATGTCCATGGTAATTATGGAGTTATTGCATCGGTAAGTTTTGGAGTTACCAGCGGTAGTTATGGGATCTCATTTACTATGGTAAATTGTAATTGGTCAAGGTGGGGTGCCCATGTGGAAAATCTACTATTTTTAGCTTGTATGATGCATTTCATAATGTTTGGTGGGTGCATGTAAGAGAATATATGACGATTTCAAGTTGTCATAAGATTCTATGACACTATGATGGTTATTAATGTGTTGTAAGTTGCTATGTTTAGCCCCAAGCACCTATCTTGGGAAGACTCTTTTTTAGTGGTATCTATGATGGTTATGACATGTTATAAGATGTTGTAAGTGGCTACTTTAGGTCCTAGGCACCCAAGTTTGCATGGGCATCTTTTACCACGTGTAGGATGCATGTATGACAACATTTAATGCTTGCATGTCAGGGAATCTTGGAGAGAGAATATGGATGCCTATCTTGAGGATTACAAATTCTTTATAAACCATGGCATAGTAGATGAATTGCATAACAGTTTACAAGTACCCAAGTTCTACTGGAGTGAAGGTTGAAGGATAGAGAAAGTGAATGTATTTGTAATCTCCTTTTGTGAAGATAATACAACTTGGCCTCTTTTCTTGGTGGAGTTTTTTACCCACAAGGGTTTTCTCCACGTTAAACACTTGTGTTATGTGCTTCATTCTGCTTCTGGTATATTTCTATATTGTGGGTTTATTTTCTATGTTGCAATCTCTATCTTTAATACTCTATTAAAGATCATTAAATATACATTTGAATCATATTTACGTTGGGTAGTTGTGCTTTCATTTCTAACAATTATTAGAGACAATGTCTTGAAATTCTTCCAATAGATACGAGACTTATGCTGGTACATCTTCACATTTCTCCTGGCTAATCTTAGGAATCAACGCAAAGCAATGACACTCATGCTTCATACCATCCAAAAATTTCTTACCATCTACCAAGCAAATTCTGGCAGTATTACATACCTTTTTCTTCTACCTCCTTCAAGGGCTTCAACTTATGACAGATGCCATCCTTTGTTAGGGAATAGGTGTTTGCATGGCCATCATAGACAACACACCTATCATACTGTCACGACCTTCCTAAGAGCATATGACATGCATCCATCGGTATGATGTCACACAACATGATGCAGGAGCATCCCTGGTTCAAGAGCAATCTTGCATCAACCAAAAAACATTTGCATCTTAGTTTGTTTTCTTTTCATTTTTGAGTTTAATTCAGTCAGTAGCAGATTCTATATTTTGGTTCGCATTCTTCCACAGTTTCAATTCAGTTCTTGTGGAGTTGGACTTAACATCTCAACACCTTCATGCACATCATATCCAAAATTCAAATTATTTGGATAAGATTCTAGAAAGATATCACTATTAGAAGATTGACTATTTTCTCATAGCAGAGCACCCTGACAGTCTCAGACAATCAGCTAAGGGAGAAGACTTGCAGAGTATTTCACAACTTGTGGAGCTAAACGACACATCATTCAAGGAACTTTGGATCGTGGCCGACCTTCCCTGAGATTCACACACTATTCCATTCACTTGCAGAGGATTCCCATCTGTTTAGGTCTGACCTATCCTGTACACATGTTACATCTCTTTCATCGCAGTTTGTAATCATCCTTGGCCGACACAGAGGAATCTTATGTTCTGGAGATGATATATATTCATGTAATAGATGCATAGGAAAGCAGTGAATCATATAGAGATATTTTGATAGTTTGAATTCTTTTGTAAAGCACTTCAAATTCATATCTGGCGCATATATGGTAGCTAAGGAATCATGCATGTGAGTCCTAATTGTAAGCCCACATGTTGTTAGCCTATTTGTATTTTAAATCTATGATGTACTGAATGACTGAATCTACATTTGCATCCTATCTTTGAGTTGTTTCCATTGTGTTTACTCCTTCTGCACAGCCTAGACTGTTCACTTTATGGACCCTCCTAGCCGTGACTGCACCACAACACCTCATCATGGTAGTCTCCAATCTTGAACTTGACTAAACACTACTCATTAAACAAAGCACTATGGTCCTTTTGCAACCATGTAATTTGATATGGATGTGGATGCCTTCTCCTTGTCAACTTCAACTTGTTAACCATCTCCTTTGAGACAAGATTATCAATGCTTCCACTGTCAATAATAGTATCATAGCACTTCCCTTCACACTTGCACCTTGTGCAGAATAAACTCTTCCTCTGATCTAGTTCGTTCCCCTCATTTAACAAGGTTCTTCTGACAACTAGGGTTTCTCCCCTTTCAACATCTTTAGAATGCTCAGACTGAGTATCTTCATCTACATGTGTGACTCGTGCATTACCTTCAGGTCTTCTATTTATCCATCCTTGATGTTGAAGACACTCATAGGCTCTATGTCCTTCTTCTCCACATTGGAAACAGGTTCCTCTAAAACCTCCTCTTCTAGGTCCTTGCCCAGGTTTTCCTCTTCCTCTTCATCTTTGTTCACCATTATTTTGGTCACAAGGGTAGTAAGCATTATCTCCTTTCTTATTTTGATTGGTGCATGCTTCTTCACTTTTCTTTTGATCTTCATTTTAGCCTCCATAGGATCTTCCACTAGTCCTTCTACCATGATCTCTTCCTTTTTGCTTTATTTTGAATCTTTTATTCAGATTCTCTTCCACCTTCAGGGAAAACTTGTACACATCTTCTATGGTACTCATTCTGACTAGGCTCAGCTCCTCTTGAATACTTGGCCTCAAGCCATTAATATAATGGGCTACCTTCTCCTTGTTAGACTCTGCAAGGTCTGTTTTGATTATAATCTTATAAAACTCCCCTGTATAGTCCTTAATAGACTTGTTACCGTGCTTCAATCCTTGTAGCTTCAACAACTCCAACTCATGGTCCACATGAATGAACTACTTCTTTAGTTTGTCCACCATCCGATCCCATCTAGTAATCTTTCCATTTCCTCTTCTATTTCTCTCTAACTGGACCTCCTTCCACCAAATATTGGCATGGTCCTTCAACTTCACTTTTGTAAACTTGACCCGTTTTGGATCATCCACATCTTCATACTCAAAATATTCCTCCATATTGTTTATCCAATCAATAAGCTCTTTCGAATTCAGATCCTCAGAATAGGTAGAATCTTCAATCCTAGGCCTCTTTTCAATCTTTGAAATGACCCTCAACAACCTAACTTGTGTAGGATCTCCTACATCATCTTGTTCTTCCTCACGTAACTCTTCTTCTTCAACTTCATCTTCATTTTCTTCTCTTATTCTTGGCTCAAACCTTCTTCGTAGCTCCTTTTGCAATGCATCGATTTTCCTTTGTAGAGCTCTAAAACCCTCTTCTATCAAAGTATTTCTCCCACCATGGTTTCTTCGTAGAAGCATTTTGATCTCTACAACAAACCCATAACCTCAGGTCCTGGTACAAATTGTGTCACGGTCGATGATCTGTCTACACACTCAAGAACTCTTGCTCTGATACCACTTGATGAGGGTAGATTCCACCCAAAACACATATAACAACAATTTATAGATTTTAAATAGACACAAACAAGATATCAAGAAATATTAGTTAAGAAAACTGCAAACTATTTCATAATTTCTTCATTAAGCTTGCTTTTAAAGGGTACAAATCTAAGATACAATTCCCAAGGTCATATGCCCTCTTATTACAACAATATGGATTGTCTTACAATAGAAATATCTGACTTACAGAGCCTTCTAGAACTATCTTTTGATATCTACTAACCTCCTTAAATTCACATGAACAGAACTTGCCAATGACTCTCCTTCCTACCACTACCTTCAGAACTGTTAAAAATAGGCTATAAATACATATCAACACCACTTAGTATAATTTCTCCAATGTCGGCTTGCTTTGAAATGTGTAACTCCCATTTGGGCACCAAAATGAACCCAACTGTCCCTTTTTCCCGCCCAAGAAAGAATTTTCAAAATTTTAAAATTGAGAAATTAGGTAGTGCAACTTCTGAGAGCCATAACTTTTGAATCAGGTGTCTAATTGACAAACCGTTGGATGCATTGGAAATCTCATGAAAAATTGAAGGTGCACAAAATGTCTTGTTAATGGATATTTTGATTTTTGGCCAATTTTTTAGGACATTACAAAACCTCTAAGTGCCTCAAAATTAATTCTGAAACTTTTTCCATGAACCTCAAAAACTAAAATTTTAATATCTTGAAATCCAGACATGATCTTGGGCTGAAATTTACCAAGAATTTTATGTTTCTATTTTGAAGCTTTGGAAAAAATTTGGGCCCAATCGCTTCTCCGATATAGAGTTACTAAAAATAGTAAGTCTTGGTATTCTTAGCCCTTTTGGAAACTTTGAATGTTCTGAATCATTATTCAAGAAAATAGGTATCCAAAAATACAAAAATAGAAAAGAACAGAAAACAAAATCATCATTTTTTTTGGTGATGCAAGATTGCCCTTACACCACTAGATACTCCTGCATCATATTGGGGAGTTAATCAACTGACTTCATGTGAATATGGAAAGAACAACACTCTCTTGATGTAGAGAGAGTATCATCGAGGAGGGGGTGTCTAGTTGACTAAAGATAAAATGTGTTGAAGTGAATATGTTCACACGCCACTTAGTCTACATATATATTAAACTTGCATAAATGTATTTTTACATGGAAAATATTTGCATTTATTTTAATTACATTTTAGAATAAATTATTTGCAAATAGACTAAGTAAATAATTAGTCACAAATAAATTTATAAGTGCATTCTATTCAAATTCTTTATGCTCCACCTCCACATTTAATAAGTGGTTTCCGGCCAAGGAAAGAAGTGGCGGTTCCAGCATTTAAGTGGGAATCTTGAGAGTATTTCCTTCTGGATTTCTAATTCTTAGAAAAGTCTTAAATTAGACTATTTCTGGAAAAATATTAAATTAGACTATTTCTGAGTGAGGAGTAAATGGAATTTATTACTCTTTCCTATTTTATTTTCCAACTGTGTTCTTGAAAAGATGCTCTGTAGAAGGTATTAAATAGGAGTTTCTCTTGGACAATGGCTTATTCCATTGAGCATATGTTTTCAAATAAATGCTTTGTAGAACTTGGAAGGATTTTAAAATGAGAAACTAGGAACAAAATATTGGAAGACTTTGGTTTGGGTTTTTTTTTATTTTAAGGAATGTCATGAAGAGTATTTCATGCCTGGTGCATCATGAGTAGAGAAATCCTAATCTAGATTGAAGAAGGTGCTCACAGAAGATGTCTATGAAGGCCACAATGCTTAAGTAAAATTCAGGAGCAAGCCTGGACTTGAACCATCTTAGTGGTAAGGACTCCACATCTCTTTTGCAAGTATGTCATTCTGAGTACCTTTCACTCCATTAAGCACCTTATCCATATCTTGTTTTAAGCATCCTTCGGCACCAGTACAATCATCATGAAATACTTAAAAAAAAAAATCTCATATAGACATGAATCCTGTTTGTTTCTTACTTGCGCCATATTCTAAAATTTATCTTTTTTCAGTTGAGAAGAACCTGAAAATGTTGTTTTTTAGTCTTATTGTTTGTGCCTTTTAGTGCACTGTGTATGAGATACATTTGGGAGCGTCGAACAGTTTTAGGAACTTTTTAATAAGGATCCTTTTATCTTTATTCTTTGTTGATCATCAATCTTTCTCCTGGTTTGGATGGTGTTGGCAAGATTGTGTATTTCAAACTTTCAAACCAAGTCGAATGCTTCCAAGCCATTTCAGCAACCCAATTTGTGTCAATCTTGCAATCATTGCAATCCTTGAAAACATTTTTCTTCTTTAAGGTTTTGTGCCTTGTTGGAGCCATAAGACCTATCAATAGATCTTTTATGCTTAGATGGATGTCCCTTCATTTTACCTATGCATATTTTCTTTTGGCAAGCCTAATTTTATTTTAGATTGCTACTTTTAGCGTCACCAATTAATCTCCACAAGAGTTTTTTCTCCATTTTAAATGTTGGAAATGGTTCACATCTCTCACAACAATTTCTTTTACGCCCATACTCCTTGTTCTACACTCTCTTTCAAGACATCTTGTCAATCTTTTTGCTGGAAAAACTTGTAGGTAATATACTTGAGGCATTTTGTCAAATGATTCACAAAGATGTGTAATACATTTTGTTGAACAATTCATATATTGCATTTCTTGTATTAACGTTTCTTTAGTTGATGATTTTCCTCTATGCTTATTGGTTTGGCAGATATTAAGATTACATTTCTAGGTTTTCATCTTGGCATTAGGCTTGGAGGGGAATGGTAAGAGTCTAGATCTCTTTGAAGCATTATGCCCAACATTTCACGTGTATTTGTCTATTCTTTTTTTAACATGCTTGTTGGTGTCGGCTCTGCATTCCAAAGCTCCCCATTTTGGCATAGGAAAGAGGGATATTGGTAAAACAAGCATAGAATTTTTGCTTAAGGAGCCTACCAAATCAAAGTTGCCTGCAGAGAAGACCATGTTATGACACCAAAGGCTTGGCCACATTGGAGAGAAGGGTTTAAAAGCCACAAAAAGTAAGAACCTTATTGAGGGGTTGAATGATTGCAATCTAGAGTTTGATTTCTGTGAACATTGTATTTATGGAAAACATAACCGGGTTCAGTTTTACTTGTCTTCTCATAAGTCTTCATGTATCTTGGATCTAATCCATTTAGACGTATTCAGTCCTGTTGATGTTGCTTCTACTGGTAAATCAGTTTATTATGTTACTTTCATTGATGATTTCAGTAGGAGAACATGGGTATATTTTTTAAAGAGTAAATATGAAGTTTTCAGTCATTTTAAAGAGATCAATACTATGGTAGAAACTCATAATAGAAAGAAAATTAAATGTTTGAGGATTGACAATGCGGTGAGTACTGTTCTGCAGATTTTGACAGATTCTGTACAGATTGTGGGATTAAAAGACAAAAGACAACTCCACGTATTCTTTACAACAAAACAGAGTTGCAGAAAGAATGAACAAAATGTTGATGGAGAATACTAAGAGCATGTTGAGTGGAGCCGGTCTAGAATAAAAGTTTTGGGTTGAAGTTGTTGCCACTGCTTGTTATTTGATCAATAGATCTCATACATCAGTGCTTGTTGATAAAATGCCAATGGAGGCGTGGTTGGGGAAAAAGCCTTCACTTAGACATCTGAGAGTTTTTGTTTGTGAGGCATATGCACATGTGCCTAAGGAGAAGAGAACAAAGTTGAATTCTAAGGTTGTCAAATGTATGTTCATCAGCTACAACTATGGTGTGATAGGATACAAGCTTTGGGACCCTGTTGCACATAAGGTAATTTATTCCAGAAGTGTTATTTTTAGAGAGACTAAATCTTCTCTTGTTACTTTTCAGCCAGAACAGTATAAAGAAATTGAACAGAAAAAGGATGTGATTCAACTTCCTTCTACACCTGAGAAAGTTGAATCAAGACCCAAGATAGACCAGAAGTTGAGGAGAGTTCATCAAGCTTTGAATCTTCAGAAGAGGAAGAAGAGGAGGAAGAAGTGGAAGAACCTCCACCTCATCTTGTTCGAAGGTCTACAAGGCATAGGCAACCACCTAAAAGGTATGGGTATTCACCTGATGATTGGAAGTGTATATTTGCTTTGAGTACTAACACTGATGAACCGAGATCTGTGCAAGAGGCTTTGCGTATGAATGATGCAAAGTCCTAGAAAATAGCCATGGATGAAGAAATGTCAGCCCTTGAAAGAAATGATACACGGGACTTAGTACCATTGCTTGAAGGACGGAAACCTGTTGGATGTAAATGGGTGTTTAAGAAAAAGATTGGTTCAAATGGAAATGTTGAAAAGTATAAGGCACGGTTGGTTGTGAAGGGTTACTCTTAGGTTGAGGGTATTGATTACGGTGAGATATTTCTCCTATAGCTAAAATGACATCCAGTCAGTTTTTATTATCTATTGCAGCATCTTATGACCTAGAGGTCGAACAAATGGATGTGAAAATTGCTTTCCTTCATGGTGATTTGGAAGAAAAAACCTATATGACACAGACTACGTGGTGAAAGGTAAAAGCAAGTTGGTTTGTAAGTTATTAAAGAAATCTCTATATGGACTTAAACAAAGTCCTAGGATGTGGTACCAAAAGTTCAATACTTATGTGTTGAGTTTGGGATTTGTACGGTCTAAATCGGATCACTATATATATTTTAAATTTGATGGTGATTGTTTCCTAGTAATTGCTTTATATGTTGATGACATGTTTATTGGGAAAGGCAAAGGTTTGATTGCAGAATTGAAATCTCATCTCTCTGCGAAATTTGAAATGAAATATCTTAGTGCAGCAAAACACATACTTGAGATACAGATCATGCTAGATCATAAGAATAGAAAGCTATGTCTTGGCCAGAGTAAGTATGTTTATTCAGTTTTGCAAAGGTTTAACATGCAGGATTGTAAACCACTTTGTGTTCCTGTTACATTGGGAATGAATCTCTCTATTTTACAATGTCCTACATCCCCATTGGAGATGGAAGACATGAGTAGAGTGCCTTACTAGAGTGCAGTTGGAAGCTTAATGTATGCTATGGTTTGTACAAGACCAAACATTGCCCAAGCAGTGGGAGTTATTTCTCGTTTTATGTCTAATCCTAGAAGAGTGCATTGGGATGCAGTTAAGAGGGTCTTCAGATATTTGTGGGGTACAACAGAGTACTCTATATGTTTTCATGGTACGGGAGATCAACATTCCTTGAGTATTCACGATTTTGTGGATTCAGACTGGGCTAGTTATGTCAATAGCAGAAGGTCCACCATTGCATATGTATTTACTCTTAATGGTGGTGCAATCAGTTGGATGAGCAAGCAATAGGTTGTGGTCGCTTTGTCCACTACAGAGGCAGAGTATATGGAAGCTACTCATGCATGTAAAGAAGCCATTTGGCTAAAGCATTTGTGTTCATATATTGGATTGAAACAGGGTGCAGTTGCAATTTATTTGACAATTAGAGTACAATTTGCCTTGTGAAGAACCCAACTTTTCATGCCAGGACCAAACACATTGATGTTCAATATCACTTCATGAGAGATATGGTCGAGGATGGCAGGGTGAATTTGGAAAAGGTAGAGACTATGGCGAATGTTGAGGATGCATTAACTAAACCCATGAGCACAGTGATATTCAGGTGGTGTTTTGAGTTTATGGGCCTTTTTAGCCCCTTTCAGTTGATCCATGATGATGTTATTCCCCTGGCTCTTGCAAGGTATACAACAAGTGGGAGAATGTTGGGAAATGAGGTGTCTCAACCTTGCATATTTCCTGTAGAATTATTTTGTATTTAATATTTTCTCACAGTCATTTATTATTTTTATTTAGCTCCAAAATAATGTAGAGGCGTTTGAATTCTTAATTGGCACTTTTGCCACATGTCAGTGCCTTGAAAATTGAAATATTAGTTGTCAAAAGATGCCCACATGGTAGTATATCATGGAAGGACTATTTTTAGAGGTATTATGATGGATTCTATGACAAATGTAAGGGTAAAAAATAGAGGATATCATTTTAGACGTGAGAGCTTATTTTTAGACTGGAATCTTGACTAAGCAGTTAAGCACATGGTTTTGTAAAACCACAAATGGTTTCTTGTATAGCTAGAAATCTATAAATTGGAGGCTTGAGGAGTAGTTTATATATGTGAGTTTGCATGTATTGTTATGCTACCAGAATGCTACCAGAATTCTTCCAGAGTTGTTTACAGGTGATACTCCTGTAATAAACTTGCTATGGAAGTGTATGTAATCTTGTTGTTGGATTTGGAATACATTGAGCAAGCTTTTGGAGTGTGGGGTTTTTCACCTGCAAGGGTTTTCCCCACATATATTTGGTGTTTTGTGTTTCATTGTTTATTTCATGTTTTGAATATGCTTCTAGAATTTATGTGACTGTTAGATCAGTTTTTAAAATTTTTGCATAATATCTTTCCGATTGGGATAGGAAGTTGTTTCCACTACTTTAACTTCCTTACACAATCTTGCTCTTGGTTTGGACGGTGTTGCCAAGCTTGTGTATTTCAAACTTTCAAACTGAGTCAAATGCTTCCAAGCCATTTCAGCAACCCAATTTGTGTCAATCATGCAATCATTGCAGTCTTTGAAAACATTTTTCTTCTTTAAGGTTTTGTGCCTTGTTGGAGCCGTAAGACATATCAATAGATCTTTTATGCTTAGATGGATGTCCCTTCATTTTACCTATGCATAATATTTTTTTTGTGGCAAGCCTAATTTTATTTCAGATTGCTACTTTTAGCATCACCAATTAATCTCCACAAGAGTTTTTTTTCTATTTTAAATGATGGAAATGGTTCACATTGTTAAATTTTAGTAGTTAAACCTGTGAAAACCAGGAATACTACTAGAGCAGCAAATTACATGATTGCACAAATTAATTGACATGAAAGATAAACTGTGAATCAATGATAAATTAACTAAGAATGAGTATAATATATAGCAAGAGATGAGCTCCATGCAAGATAGCAAAGTTAAACTGTTGTGTCACCATTCCTTATTTGCATGAAGGAAGACTGTTGTTTCACCGTTCCTTATTTGCATGAATGAAGGCAGTGAAAAAGAGAGCAACTGATGCTCCAGTCAACTCATTAGTTAGCTTATAGTTAAAGACGCTAACACCCCCCCTTAAGTTTAACTAAGGAGACAAAAAAGAGGAAAGAAGAAAACCCAAGTGAGAAAAACTCCTAACCATTTATTCAAACTAAAGAAGAAAGTTGCAACTCCCATGAAGAACTGCAAATAAATCCACACTGCAACAGGATTATATCAGAGTTATAGAAACCACTATACAAGTACCTCTGGGATACACTCGAATGCTTGAAATTGCAATTGTACATATTCTGCATTATTCAAATGGATGAACATACAAGTACATGGTCTCTGAATACAGAAACTGATTGTCTAGAGATAGGAAGATATGATTCTACAGAGATGTACTCCAAAGAGCTACATAGATTCCCTCCGGTTGGGATGATGCCATTGTTTATCCAATGCTCAGAATTGTCCCGCTAGAAAGAATATCTAGAAGCACTCGAGGATGTGACTCTGGAATCTCATGTAGATCAGAACTTAGAACAGAAGAACACTTTTGGCTGCCATAGGAGGAGAAGTTGCAAAGCTCTAGTAGTTTATTAGCAACTTTTATCCTAAGTTTGTTTATCCAGAAGAAAAATGAAAGAAAACTATACGAGATGCTTTAAGCAAAACCCCCATATGGAACTTTATACAAATTTGACTTTTACAAAACTCTAAATTTTCCCAGATCTTTATCATGTGGTGCTCGCAAATCACATACAATTTTTAAAGAATCAATAAGGAAGAAAGCAAGGAGCATGCAAAGAAAAATTAGGGGAAGAAACATGCATGCATCTAGAAACAAAGGTTTACATCTACCTCCATTGTGGTGAAAATCTTCACAGAAATCTGCCTGCAAGAAGAACTCACTTGCAAAAGACAAATCGATCATGCCATTAGCAGATCACTCCTAAACATGCAATAAATTTGCACAATATACAAATGAATTTGCACTCGTACCAAACTCAGCTCTGATACCATGTTAAATTTTAGTTAAACCTGTGAAAACCAAGAATACTGGTAGAGCAGAAAATGACATGATTGTACAAATTAATTGACATGAAAGATAAACTATGGATCAATGATAAATTAACTAAGAATGAGTACAATATATAGCAGGAGATGAGTTCCATGCAAGATAGCAGAGTTAAACTGTTGTTTCACCGTTCCTTATTTGCATGAAGAAAGACTGTTGTTTCACCATTCCTTATTTGCATGAAGGAAGGTGGTGAAAAAGAGAGCAACTGATGCTCTAGTCAACTCATTAGTTAGCTTATAGTTAAAGACGCTAACACCCCCCTTAAGTCTAACTAAGGAGACAAAAAAGAGGAAAGAAGAAAACCCAAGTGAGAAAAACTCCTAACCATTTATTCAAACTAAAGAAGAAAGCTGCAACTCCCATGAAGAACTACAAATAAATCCACACTGCAACAGGATTATATCAGAGTCATAGAAACCACTGCACAAGTGCCTCTGGGATACTCTCAAATGCTTGAAATTGTAGTTGTACATATTCTGCATTGCTCAAATGGATGAACATACAGGTACATGGTCTTTGAATACAGAAACTGATTGTCTGGAGATAGGAAGATATGATTCTGCAGAGATGTGCTCCAAAGAACTGCATAGATTCCCTCCAGTTGGGATGATGCCATTGTTTATCCAATACTCAGAATTGTCCCGCTAGAAAGAATATCTGGAAGCACTCGAGGTTGCGACTCTGGAATCTCATGTAGATCGGAACTTAGAATAGAAGAACACTTTTGGCTGCCATAGGAGGAAAAGTTGCAAAGCTCTGGTAGTTTATTAGTAATTTTTATCCTAAGTTTGTTTATTCAGAAGCAAAATGAAAGAAACCTATACGAGATGCTTTAAGCAAAACCCCCATATGGAACTTTATATAAGTTCAATTTTTACAAAACTCCAAATTTTCCCATATCTTTATCATGTGGTGCTCGCAAAGCACGTACAATTTTTAAAGAATCAATAAGGAAGAAAGCAAGGAGCATGCAAAGAAAAATTAGGGGAAGAAACATGCATGCATCTAGAAACAAAAGTTTACATCTACCTCCATTGTGGTGAAAATCTTCACAGAAATCTGCCTGCAAGAAGAACTCACTTGCAAAAGGCAAATTGATCACACCATTAGTAGATCACTGCTAAACATGCAATAAATTCACACAATATACAAACAAATTTGCACTCGTACCAAACTTAGCTCTGATACCATGTTAAATTTTAGTTAAACCTATGAAAACCAGGAATACTGGTAGAGCAGCAAATGACATGATTGCACAAATTAGTTGACATGAAAGATAAACTGTGAATCAATGATAAATTAACTAAGAATGAGTACAATATATAGCAAGAAATGAGCTCCATGCAAGATAGCAGAGTTAAATTGCTGTTTCACCGTTCCTTATTTGCATGAAGGAAGACTGTTGTTTCACCGTTCCTTATTTGCATGAAGGAAGGCGGTGAAAAAGAGAGCAACTAATGCTCCAATCAACTCATTAGTTAGCTTATAGTTAAATACGCTAACACACATCTCTCACAACAATTTCTTTTACGCCCATACTCCTTGTTCTACACTCTCTTTCAAGACATCTTGTCAATCTTTTTGCTGGAAAAACTTGTACGTAATAGACTTGAGGCATTTTGTTAAATGATTCACAGAGATGTGTAATACATTTTGTTGAACAATTCATATATTGCATTTCTTGTATTAACGTTTCTTTAGTTGATGATTTTCCTCCATGCTTACTTGTTTGACAGATGTTAAGATTACATTTCTAGGTTTTCATTTTGGCATTAGGATTGGAGGGGAATGGTAAGAGTCTAGATCTCTTTGAAGCATTTTGCCCAACATTTCAAACGTCTTTGTCTATTCTTTTTTCAACATGCTTGTTGGTGTCGTCTCTAGATTCCAAAGCTTCCCATTTTGGCACAGGAAAGGGGGACACTGGTAAAATTAAGCATAGAATTTTTGCTTGAGGAGCCTTCAACGAATCTGTTTATTCTTATCCTATAATCATTTCATTAGATTGCTTTACTTACAAGCATTTTGTCGAACAGCTCGCAAGCCATTTCTTGCTTCCAATGTTTTGCACAGAATTCTTGTTCCAATTTCCTTTTGAGGATCTAGTGTAAACCTCTGCAAGGCATAAGTATGGATAAAGTCATATCTTCTTATTTTCTTTCAATAAGATCCATGCATTGTCCCAAGGTTTCATTTTGATAATGCCTTCATATTTTGCTTTGTTTTTTTTTGGCGACCTTGCAATCGATGGAACCAAACTTCTTATTAAATGTTTATTATCATTGTAGTGTTATAATAGCATTGCTTATTGTAACTGCAGATCGTTCTAAAATTTTCCTTAAAATTGTTTTGGAGAAAATCTAATCTGAATCAAAATAATTTACAAGCTTAGTGGATACATTGTTATAAACTTCTACATACACCTTACAACTGTTGAATATCTATGGTATCGATTCACAAACTTTACCATGAAGGAAACCTGATTTTATGACAGTGAAGAAGTGATATAGATAGATTGATTTACGTTCTAAGTTCTTAGTTGAAGACACTTGAATAGTAATTATGATAATATTATAGATGAAAATTGTTTCATTATTTTGTATTACATAATATATATTAGCATCTTTTAATTCTGGTTGTGATACAATGATTCAACATCTAGTTTGATTTAGCAACATGAGGGATTAGTCAATTGGTCATTCAATTCCATAGTGTTCTGCAATAGATAAGTTGTATGTGAAATAAATAGTTATTTGAGTGACTTCACGGTAATAAGTCAACCCTTGGTGTTGTGCTCGTGTTAAATTCTTAACACCTTCAAGGTTTACCTTCCTTTTCTTTAATCCTATTTGTAATTAGGAGTCATTGACGAGAATTTCAACCAGTCACCAAGTACTTTTTATATCTACACATGGAATACCTATTCAAGTATTGCTTCATGAAGAGTAAAAGAATAATAGAGTTGTTGCTTTGAAGGGATAGTGTATTTTTTTATTTGCTTAAATCTGATTATTGGAATAATTAGTAACACATCTTTGGTATGGATGGTTTATTATTATTGGGAAATAAGTTTTCTTTGATATGAATGGTCAGAATGAGATCATCTACGACAATGTGCTTGCATCTTGATATAGCATAGTATTGATTATGGTAACTTATTTATCTCCTAAATTTGGATATGAGAAATCTTGTGTGATTAAAATAAGGTAGAACTTAGACCTTAATCTTATGTCTCTTTCTAATATGGAGTAAATTTTGTGAATTTGAATATGTGGTATGGTATGTAGTATCTTAAATAAAGTTATTGGATTTCATTCATAAGATCAATATGTTTGCATAGAACTGTTTGAGGTAGTTTGTCTAATAGTTGAAAAGCTAGTGGGAGATTGATTCTTTTTTTATTATGTTGTGAATTTGAAACTATGAGAATGTTATACCTTAGATTGAAATTGTAAAATTGAATCAATGAATGGGAAGATGACTAGATTATGGAATTAGCATCTTAGAGGAAAATTCATTAGACTTTATTTGTAGACTATCATATTGTCTGTATTAGACTTTTCTAACGAAATGATGTATTTACTATGTATGATCAATGTTGATGACATCATGGATGATGTATGGATTGATTGCAACTATGCATTTTCTACTTCTATTTTTTTTGTAAGTAGAGTTAGAGAAAGAGTATGGGTGGGTGTCAAATATGGAGTTACAGAGAAGGGTAGGTTACTTCTTCTAACCTATCTATTGTCATCAACTTTAAAAGATGTTTTAGCCAAAGCTTGTGTAAACAGATTATTAATTGTACTATTTGATTAATTTTACTCTCTACCATATCATGATATATGTACATTTGAATTTTTATACATGCTTAAAAATGTTAGAGATATCATGTTGCACCAGATTCCTTCATGCATGTCAGCTTTAGTTTGCTAGACCCCCCGCAAAGGGTTGGGCTTCTCCACTTCAGGAGTAAGGCCAAAGAGGCGTGGTTGGACAGTTAATCACCTCGATGATTCTCTCTCCACCAGGTTCAGTATTGACGATATTGTAGGATGCAACATATAATGTAAGATGTTGTAAAGGACTTGGTCCTATTTTTGTACTTCAATCTATTGATTGATTAGCTTTTGTAATGTTCTTTAAATTGAATATATTTATTGTGAGACATATGAAACCATTATTTCATGAATTGTGTTTAATTGGAAAAAAATATATCTCCCATTTTTGTATTATTATATTGGAATAATATTATTTTATTCTAGATTAATGGAGTGGTCTTTACAAGTTTGAGATGCAAGAAGTCTTTATTTGTGTAGATTAGAAAGATGGTTGGGTATATTTTTCCTTTCCATGTGAGTTGGAGGTGTTCTTTTTTGTCTTGGGTTATATTCAAAGAGGTCAGTAAATATATGATAATATTGTTTCAATGGATGGTGGAGGTTTGCATTCATCCATGTGTTCTAATATTGCCTAGTTTTTGGTGATTCATCATGTGAAGTTATGAACATGCATGAAATGAATGATAATGTGGGGTGGTGGCATGGATCAAGCACCTACTATTTGTCGGTGGATTGTGTTGGCAATTCTAAAGGTAAATTTGGTCATGGCCCCTCAAGCACTGGTCACTTGATTACGTATGCATGTAGGGGGTACATTTTGTTGCAACTAATTGGTGGATGCATTTTCATCTTGAGAGAGATCAATTCCTTCTTTCAGTTTATCTTTGATAAAGGCAAGTGGCTTCTAGTAGTTTATCCATGTCTTTATGCCATGGATCCTTTATGCAGGGGCTAACTTGCAACTTGTTCTAAATTTTTGGTTGCAACCATACAATTTTAGTGTCACTTGTACCTCCATATAATTGGCTGCAAGTTGTTTTTGCCTTGTATATATCCCCTTGTTGTTGTGTCATGTATATACGTGTGTTTTTCCTTGTGTTCTTTTTTCCCCTCCCCCTCATCTATTTTTACTCTTTTGGTCTGGTCCCAAAGACTCATCTAGATTCTCATTGTGCCTACAGGAGGCACAGGTCCCCAACTAGAGCCTATGTTGGGAAATGTCCTAATATTGCAAAGTTACTTAAGTCTTGTGTCCCTTTGGTTACCTTAGCCCTACTTTGCATGATAACCAATCAAATAATTCCTTTAATGGGCCCCTTGGTCAAGTTGTGCCTAAGTGTTGTGTTATGGACCCCCTCAACTCTTTGTCATGTGCCTAAGTTTCTAATTTTTCAAAAAAAATCTATGTGTGAAGGTATTGGGATCAGTTTCTAGCCTTGGGCAATTTTTTCATCTTTCTAATGCCATCATATCGAAGTAACTTTTCCTTGTTTTCCTCATGCCCCTATTGTCCCACTTCTTTGTCTTCTATGGGTCTTTAGAATTTCCTCTTCCTACATCCCTTTCCTCTACCTCACATCTCTACATCCTAATCCTTGCAACCCCATTCCCTTCTCTTTCCCAGGCTTCTAGGTTTTTGCTTCCCTCGCACTTTGCTCCATAGGACCTTTGTCACCTCGGTCGCCAATCTCTACGATATTATTTTTCCTCGTTCCCTAATCTTCTCTATGTCATGGGCTCCTAGACTTTTTCATGTCGTCATACCTAAAGGGTATCTGGTGTCCCAAAACCTGAATCCTACCACCCTAGCAAATTTTTAGGTTTTCCTTTCCCTCAGTTCTTGTAGTATCATATATGCCATATCCCTGATCCTTGATGGTGTTTTGTATATTGAAACTCTAACCCCTAACCCCCCTTAGTATAAAATAATGTAAGCTTCTAGACTAATTCCTCCCTTGCTCCCAAGTTGCATTAAGTATTCTAAAATCGCAATCTCTATTTTACTAATCTCTTTCCATTTGCAAACCCATATACCTTTTTGTTACCTACCCCCTAATGACATCTAGTATCCCATTCTCCCAAATCCTAATCCCCACTCCCTTGACTTCTCATAGGCTTCCAAATTTCTTCATCCTCCATTCTCAAACTACATTTGGTATTCTCAAACCCCCAATCCCCCTTGTCCCCCTGATTCTTTCTCCTCGAGCTCGCGGACCTTCACTTCACCGTTCATCTTTTCTTCCCTCATATTGGGTATTCCAAAAACCTAACCCTCGCTCTTCCGCTCATGTATTCCCCTAGGTCAAACCTTTAAATTTTTCCATGCCTTCCTACCTCTTGCAAAATTGTTTGAGGTATTCCTTCCCCCGATTCCCCAAACCCTTCATCTTGCACCTTTCAATATGCTAATCCCCAAACCCCCAAATTTCAACTTTCAAGCTTCTTCTTACTAGTAAATCATTCAATCATTAAAACCTCTAGATTCTTATTGATCAAATGCCAAGTCTCGCCTACTCCCTTGCACTTCCTAATACACTATTAATTCCCAAAATTGATTGCAATGAAACCATACAATCACTCAAATCAGGTGTCAAAATGCCTTTGGATGCCTAAAAGGAATGGATTCAATTGCAAAGACATGTGAAGGTGATAAAATGGATATTGACAACTTGAATGCCATAATGAACCCTATTGTCATTGTCTTATAATAAGGCATGGGGATACTTCTTTGAGTGCAAGAAACATGTGTTGCTACTCAAGGGCATTCAACAACAAATCCAAGGAAGATTTTATGGTAGAAGGATGTGCTAGTGCATTAATTCTTTAATTGATGCAACTCGTAGAAACCCTGACATGACAAGTAGAGTGTTTGGTAACAAGATCCTATAAATACAAGATGAAATGATATTGTAACAGTTGGTCACTAAGCCAATTTCCTAACTATAAGGATCTTAGGTTGTTCTAGGGTACCAAGTGATGCATGTCTGGTCTATAAGGGGATGGGATACATTTTGTAAATCATAGAAATGGTATTCAATGAACACAATGCATGTAAATGGATATCTCCATGGTAGTTTGTAATTATTCAAGGGGATACTTGAACCTAGTTATGAATCTTCTCTTGCCACATTTATTGGTATGAATCTAACAAGGGTTAGATGAATATATTATAGTTTCTAATGCATTGTAAAGCTTTTATGATGGTCTTTCTTTTGTTTCATGTGAGTTTTTGCAGTAGTAAGATGGATTATTAAGCATGTCCAATTACATGGTGTTATTTGTGATTTGTATATATGTACACATCTAGTTCCATTTAATCTCTACAAGTGTATCCTCCTCTTCCTCGTAGATTATGACTCTATTACCCAATGGAGTAGGCATCAGTCTAGGAGGTGGGGGACCAAACACATTTCTTTTAAACATCTATTTGTTCTTGGTAGTTTACGATTAGATTATGGTTCCACGTGCTTTCATGATTCAGTCATATAACTCAAGGATTATTCTAAGTGAGAACAAACTATTAAGATTGTTAGAGAATTATGCCTTGCATGCCTACATCTTGCACTAGTGTATAAAAGGTTAAGTGGATTCGTTTAAGGGGATATAATACTATTGTCATCTTTAGGTGCATATGCAAGGATGAAGACATTATCTTAATAAGAGGTCTTAGAAGTAGCTAGTTAGTCTCTAGCCTAGACAAAACTTGGGGTCAAGTGTACGTTAGATATAGTTTTTGTTGGTTTAGTTATGTCCAACATTCATTCGATAGATGTCATGTTGAGAATACTGCTAGGAAAACCCTCCTAGGTTTAGTTGAGCCCAAAGTGAAGAAAATAATACCCACTCTCATGAATTGGCCTTTAGTCATCCATATTATGTTGACGAGCCCATGTTCTACCCTCTTGAAGACAACTCCCTAGCCTTGAGTATAGGTTAATACTCTACAATTGTGGACCTACAACTTTGGGACCCAACAACATCTAAGATCTCCTTCCAAATTATTTCATTGGATTTTGTATCTAACGTGTGTTAAGACACCTTGTATATGCATTGATGGTGTGAAAAACCCTCATGCATGTATGCTTGTTTTGTATTCTCTATTTGAGTGGATTGGTGTGTGTGTGTAGTCATAAATTTCTCCTTCTTGTATTTGATGTGATTGTTACCTAGTTAACCATATCCTAGTATAGAGGGGTGGGCCTAAGGGCTCCACATGGTTGTGTGGTGTCGATCTACCATTGGGGACTTGCAAATCCTTTGGAGGAGCTCAAGAGTGCTTGAAAATGAGTATCATATTTTAGTGTTGTAACTTATCACTTTTGTGCAATTTGAAGAAAATGTATAATTTGGGATGTTAGAGTCCTCATAAGTAAATTTGTAACTATTTTTTTGATCTAATTTGATTTGGATTGTAATCTTCCCACATACGTGGTAAGGGATCTATCTTTTATTTTGGTATGTATCGATGGTGTCATCGAACATGCATAGCATTTTGCATCATTTTTCTCATATTTTGCTATGTGGTGGAAAGATTATTAGAAGAAACTAGTTTCCTATTCTTTTAGAATGAAGATGTAAACTAGTGTGGATTTAATGTATGCTTTGTTTAATTGATGTTATTGATATGTATCTTGGATGGTCAAAAATAGAATCTCATAGGGTGGTTGTGTCCCTAGTTCGCTTACCATTCAAGTCACATGTGTTTACCCCTATGTGAGAGTGAATAAATGTTCATGGGTTCACAAATTTGATGAAGCCTTGTGAATGTTCAACTTGTCCTAATCCTAGATTCAAGTGGTGTCTTGAGTTGTTTATGAGTTTGGACACTCTTGTGCACCAATATTTGTGCCTTGTATCAAGACGATTGGCCTAGAGTGATTTGGGTGTGTTATTGGGCTTCCCTTACTTCTTTATCTCTCTTAGCATGTTGATGCACATCCTAGTTGATGTGTGCTCTCATCAGGTGTCAAGTTTGAGATATTTTAGAAGTAGGAATCTTTGTGCTTAGACTCTCAGATCTTGTCCAACTAATTCTAGGTTCATACTCGATTGGGGAACTAAACTCTATCAAGAACTCTAGGAAATGTTTACACTTTGGACCTAAACAGTCTATTCTAGTTAAAAAAATTGTTGAGGACTATAGTGTAACTAAAGGACTACAACACAAGAGTGTTGGAGTCTTCTTGGCACACTAGAGTCCTACAAGCACATAGATGTCATGTTGTGCATTGTAATCCTAATTTGTTGAACAGTAGACACTTCTTGCACTTTTTTGAAAAACATATTGAAGAAGAATTGCCCCCCTTGATTTTCTTAGTCTTCCTAGTATCTCACTTTGGATAAATGTGTTGTATTTTGCAATTTATCCTCTCTTTCATGTGGGGATGCATACCTTGGTGTGAAATTGACTAGTTGTTGGTTCAATTAGTTGAGGCCTTGTACCTCTCAATTGACCTCCCTATTGTGCAAGTATTCCTAAGTGTTTGAATGTAAATTTGTGTTGTCTTGTAATGTGTATGAAGTGTCACTCTAACTCTACTCCTTGTGTTTGTGAGAGAATGAGATCATGGACTAATGTCTGATCTTTGTGAAATAAGCTCCATCCTCTCACAAGGTCATCATGATGATTTATTCCATGCTTTGTAAAGTTTTGTACTTGTGAAACCATGCTTAGTGTGTTGGTGATGATGTCATGTGTGTCATTGTGCTTTGTCATGATACCTTCTACATTTGAAAGCATGTAAAGTGACATGTAAATGTTGCACTTGCAAAGTGACAAATTTGTTCATCTAGTTTTTGTTAGTAAATGTCCTGGGTGAAAGCTTGGGGCATTGCATTTGGTATTAGAGCCCATGTTACAACATTGGGAGCTTCGGGTTGTGTGATCATGTGTTTCTAGTTGCGTACATGCTTGTTCCTTGCATGCTTGATTTTCTGTTTTGGATTAACATGTTTTTACTAGCCCATGCAACCTATTTGTCAAGGAAGATGCCTCTTAGGCTCTATTGTACTCATTAGGGGGGAGAGGTTAACCCTAATCAAGGATCTCTATAAATTCAAAGAGATCATTCCCCTATTTTGAGACAAATTTAGTTAGAGGAATCAGTTGGCCTTTCGCAAGTTGCGGGATTGCTTTAGGATCTTTTGGCAAGGTTTATCCCTATGTAGGAAGAGACAAGGGAAGATAGCACTCAACCTTCACAAGTGAGGGGTGAGACCCAATTTAGAGAAGGTGAAAGAGAGTTCTCTAGAATCCCATATCAATCTAGAGTGGAGGAAGGACCATTGTGGGAGACACCTTGTCAAGAGGCTAGATAGTTAGTGGATGAGCATAGTGTGGTAGTGGCCCATATGAGAGATCATCTTCAGACACATCCACTTACTTTTGAGGGTTCTACAAATGGAATAGGGCATGAGATTTATCTCTTATCCCTTGATTTATGTTTCATGATGCATCCTTATAGTAGTAATACCAAGGCTCAGTGGCCATCATGCACTTACATGCATTTTATTCCACCCAGTGGTTCTAGGAGGAGCAAAAGTGTCATCTAGATATTGATACAATATCTTGGGATACCTTCTTGGAAATGTTTCATTCAAGATATCTTTCAAAGCATTTTAGGAAGTATCATGCAGATGAGTTCCATAAGCTTCAACAACTGGGTATGATTGTTATCCAATATGAGAATTACTTTTTCACACTTAAGTAGTATACATCCAGGGTGTAGCGACCCCTCGGTGACAGCTTCCTAACCTCCCTAGCGAGGGTTTGGGAGCAGCACCCTCGAAGAGAATTTTTTTAGAAAATTGCCTTATAAAATATTATAATTTCGTAGTCAATCTGGATTGTTCATCATTAGGTCACAAATCTGACGGTAGAAGTTATGTTAGGGATTTTTGCCCTAGAAGGCAACACTCTTTTAAGAGGATATTGTATTACAGTTTTGGATGAGTATTACAGGCATTGCTAGATTGAAGACTTAAGAGGAGATTGATAGTGTTGTATTGTAAACTCTATTGAAGTTAATACAGACCGA
This sequence comes from Cunninghamia lanceolata, assembly GCA_027924645.1. Lineage (NCBI taxonomy): Eukaryota > Viridiplantae > Streptophyta > Pinopsida > Cupressales > Cupressaceae > Cunninghamia > Cunninghamia lanceolata. The sequence goes on from BSBN01001430.1 coordinate 2,456,525, forward strand.
TGCATCTCTTCTTGTGTGGATTTTTTCCTAAAAGGGTTTCTCCACATAAACACTATGTTATGTGTTTGATCTTCTGTTTTGTTATTTATGTGTGTCGATTTCATACTGTCTCCATTTTGGTTCTGCATTGGATTACAGTTGTAATCATATTTTCATTCTATAGTTGATCACCTTCATTTATAACAAGTAGAAGATGAAAAGTTGCTTGTTCACAATTTTGTGAGAGGTTCAAATTCTCGTATCATTGGTGGTGTCCAGGTGCTAGAACTTGAGACCTTGGAGTTTGTCATTTAGAAGGCCAATTTGATCGAGGAGAATTTGATTAAAGGCCATGGGGATCAAGTAGGGGTTTAGGTTGTGGTTCCTTACTAGTCAAGGTCTAGGACTGGGGATATTAGCCCCAACTCAAATGGTCTTTCAAGACACCTTTAATAACTACCAAGACTCCCTAGTAGTATCAAAGGCAAAAGCCTTAGCAGGAACCTTATAATGGGAACAATTTTGGTGGTCACCCTCACTCAAATCTGAGTAGATAGCATCGAAAGGACTTCTTTTCTCAACAACAATCTAGAGGTGCAAAGCACAATCCTCACCACTTGAGATTCTACAGTCAAGTGCACCACAACCAGCACCATCTTGGATCGTTAAATCATGCTTTACTTGTGGTGGCCACTTTGTGAGATCTTACTTGTAGGGATCAATTTCAGCTGGTGGTTGGAGTGCAATGTCAGAGCTAACAATTAAAGATGTTGGCAGGTCTCACAAGGTTTTTTTCAATAGGGGATAACCAAGTAGAGCATTAGGGTACAGTTATTGAGACTATAGGTATATTTGGTGGAATTTAAGTTTCTATTTTGTTTGATTTTAGAGCTTTAGACTTCTTTTATTTCCACACCTCTAGTTGAGTTTTGTAGGCTAGTGGTAGCAAGGTAGGATGATAAATGGTAGGTTGAGTTAGCCACAAGTGATAAGGTGGTAGTAGACTCACTTGAGTGTGGTTGTGTGTTGGATCTTGGAACCTTCACCACCACCGTCAATTTGTGTGTCCTATCACTGCAATCTTATGAGATAGCCATTGATGGATTGGATTAATGCTCATCAAGTGAGCATCGATTGTCGCCATAAGGTAGTTAAGTGTGTGGATGACCTTGGTAATTGGGTTGTGGTAGTTGGGGTGCAAAGACCTATATCTCTTCGCATACTTTTAGCTATACAGCTAAAATGAAGCATGCAGAAGGGATGTGAAACATTTTCTATCATGATGAGTGATCTCTCTGAGAGTGAATGTCATGAGGTATCTCTCGATGATCACCCTATCTTGAGGGAATTTGTTGATATCTTTCCAATGTTGTTTTTGGTAATGCCACTGAAGCAGTGTTAGAAATGAAGGTGCAAACCACACAATGAAAATATAATTCAAACCTTATTAATGTCCTCTAAATAATGTAGAATCAATGGAGATTGCCACAAAAATAAAACCACTACACAGAAATAACATGCATTAAAAACTAAACACATAACAAAGTATGTAACGTGGAGAAAACCCTTTCGGGTAAAAAACTCCACCAAGAAAAGAGGCTCCGAGTTGTATTATCTTCAAATATGAGATTACAATACCTGCACTTCCTCTTCTTCTTTAATCTTCAATCCAACGACACCTATTACTCTCAACTCGGCTAAAAATGTAGTACAAATATCCTTATAAAAGGGGTTTGTCTTCTAGGGCAAGAAAATAGACATAATATTGATCGTCATATCTATGACCTAATGACAAACAGTCCAGATTTACAATGATAAAATTTGGCTCTACGGGCACTTCCCTCGAGCCCCTACCAGGGGGATGATCCCCCTGGACCCCTTGCAGGGGGAAACCCCCCTATGACCCTCCGTCGTGGATGAATTAGCGTCGAGGACTGGATATAAACATGCGCCTAAAACAAGATCGCTTCTAGTGAAACCTTTCATCCCTTATGGGTGATTTACAAACAATATTAAGTCTAGGTATTATCAGCTTCATTGAACTACATTTTATACTCATTATGGACACTATGAGTTCACTAAGTTTCATTTGGGTTAACAAATGCTTCATTGGTATTCATGAGTTTGATGAATGGGGTGTTCTATACTTACCTTGATCAGTTTGTCCTTGTGTTTTTAGATGACATTTTGATCTATCCAAGGATAGTGGAAGAGCCTAAGATCCACTTGCGCTATGTCCTTCAGTGTTTGTGTGAGAACCAACTTTTTGATAACTTGGCAAAGTGTGAGTTCTTCAAGTTGCAGGTAAAGTACTTGGGTCATGTAATTTTTGGTGAGGATATCTTAGTTGATCCCTTGAAAACTTAGTCCATTATGGATTGGTTAGTGCCAATGAATGTTTCTAAGGTTCATAGTTTCATGGAATTAGTGGGTTACTACTGTCGATTCATCATGGACTTCTCTAGGGTGGAACATCTGATTTCTTCTCTTTAGAGGAAAGGGAAGAAGTTTGTGTGGTTAGACCAATGTGATAGGGCCTTTTAGGTTCTTGAGGAGTGCCTAACTAGTGCACCAATCCTTGCAGTGCCCAATATTATATTGGATATTGTGGTTGCATAGATGCATCATTGGATGGGTTAGAAATTGTCCTTATGTAGGAGGGTTGAGTGAGTTATTATAAGTCGTAGAAGCTCAAGGACCTCGAGCTAAACTACCCTACCCATGATCTAGAGTTGGCAGTTGTCATCCATGTGCTTTTGCAGTGGAGACACTTTCTTTTAGTCCATCGATTTGAGTTGCATACTGATTATTATAGTTTGTAATATATCTTCACACGTCTAAACTTGAATGTGTGTCAACATCATTGGATGGAATTCTTGTGCAAGTATGAATTTGATGTTCATCATTGATGAGTGCCAAATTACACTCATAAAATACATCTTTTTGCCTCTCTTTTTCCTCTCTCTCTCAGTTCATCTTCCTAGTGTCTGCACCCAAATAAGTTAGCAAGATTGTTCTATTTTGTGATTAATTAAGATAGATTGCTTAAGATTAGAATTTCTGATTAGGTGACTAATGTGCGTGGGATTGATAGAAAAATGCAGAACTTCTCTCTTTTTGAATCAACGGGTGTAGATACCAGGAACAACAATTTTGTGCATCTCCGGAGATCGTCCTCAATGATCTCCGGAGACAATACCAAAGAACCATGACACCTAAAGTTTTGAAGATGTGAGGAATACCTCTCCGAAGCTCTGCAAGAGTCTGGAGTATCTCCAGAGCTGCAAACAGGAACAACTATCTCCGGCACCTCCTAAGAACAGGGCATGTTTCCAAGCAGAGCTGCCGACTAGACACTTTCAGCAGCGATCTTAATACCCCTCACTTCACTCAAATCATCACCTGAGTGGTGAAGGGTCAACTATCAGTTAAACTGCTGAAGTTTTATCTTTTCAAAGATTTTGCATGAGTTACGAATTGAACTAATCCAATATCCTTATTTTCAGGGCTTTGATGCCCAAGTGTACTAAGACTTAAACTTAGACCTCTGAGTGGACTTCTGTTCCACTCAAGTCTACCTTTCTTGCATGGTGATTTTTCATAAGTTAGACAGTTAAGTACAAATAATAGATGGTGTCATCTCATAGAAAGACTGGTAGATAAGTTCAGTGATATATCATCACTCATTTTTATATATACTCTTAGAAATAGTAGAAAATGACAATGATAAAATTATTTTGATTCTCGGAGATCTTAGTTCTGTTATAGCCATATTTTTATGAATGCATAAATGAATGGATTAGACTGAATTTAGTTTTGATCATCTTTTGTGCTGATTTCTTGCTATAGCCTTCAGCCTCAAGGGTGTGGAGCAAGGGCCCACTCTCACCACTTAGGCAGGAGGCTAGTATCACTATTCTATTGTTTTAGTTTTCTCTTATAAAGGTGTTTCCTATTTTAATAGATAGATGCATGTTGTTGTTTCTTTGCTTTGAGTACATTTCTTGTTTTATTTTATTTTCTAGCATTCATTACATTTATTCAACAAGCAGATAGATTAATCTTTCTTTTAAAAATTAGGACTAGCTATAAACTGGTAACAATAGGATCCCTAGTTGCAGACAGCCGTGGACACAGCCCTGGTTCTTTGACATCTAAAAACAAATTAAATGATGAGGGATAGCGACACCTTGTCAATCACACCAAGGGGAAGGAAAATATGGTCTCTGATGCCTTGAGCAAGAGACAACACAAGGTTTCAATTTTGTCTCTGGTCATGGATTTGAGAAGTTATTATTCTTGAGTGTCTCCTAAAGGATCCTTGGTATCAGGAAGCTTAAGCAGAGATTGAGTCTCAGAGGGCCATGTTGGGTAAGTTTTTACACTTCTCTCTCAATTCAATTAGGTGATTGTGGCATCTAGGTTGTATTTATGTCCTAGTTTCAAGTGGTCTTCACATGATTGTGTTGTCTAAGGTGCATCATGTATCCTTGTGTAAAAGAGATGCATGTTGACATTCAAAAATTATAGAAATGGCTAGGGATAAGGTGTGATGTTGTTTATTTTCTTGTTAGGTGCCTACAGTGTTAGAGAATGAAGGCAAAGCTGTTGCAAGTATGGGCCTAACCGGTGTTGTCATTGATGTCAACATACTCCTATTGCATTAATGATAAGGATTGGAAGAGCTGTGTGCTGAGGATATTGAGAAAATTAGTCTTAATCAGAAACAGAGAAGAATAGTGAAGACATTAAGGTAAAAGTCCAAGATAGGATGAGGATCAGAGGATACGGTTCAAAGGGTTTGTAGATATGTGTCTTAAGGTGATCTAGTAAAGATTTCAGAGGTCTGCATGAAGATCTAAAGAAGTTGTGGCCACTCAAGTAAAACCGGTTCCGGTAGGTGTTCAGAGGTGACAGAGTGATACAGACAAGTCCGGTGAGATCTGGAAATGCATTATCCTGTTCTGTAGATTTGAGGGAGTGTTAAGGAAGTCTTTTTGAAGTGTCAACTCGATTGGTTCATGGTTTGAAGGTCTGCAAGCATCTATTCCTTTGTAACAGTAATGACAGACTGTGTTCTTGAGTTTCTGGATGAAGGAGAGAAGGATTTCAATAAGCAGATGAAGTGTGGATGTTCTTGGTGATTCAGGCAAGCTTGTGGAGGTCTTTGAATCATGTCCAGTTTGTGTTGGTGGTCCACATTGGACTTGGAGCTTTTAATTGAAGAATAACTTCCAGATGATGATGTTCTTCCTGAGACTGGCTGACCGAATGAGTTACACATCTTGCAGATGTTCTTGTAGATGTTTTCCGACTTAGATGATTATTCCTAAGTTGATGTCTTGTATAAATAAGGGATTGCAAAGTCATTTCAAAGGTGTCCTTGTGGAGATGAGTGTGTGGTAGCAAGGAGGAGAGCAAAAGGCAGAGCAACAATTTTGGGCTTAAATGGAACTAATTCAAGCATGGTGAAGATGCTATACTCCAGTTCATGTATGTGATACTTACTATTTTGTAGACAGTGTGTCTCTTGTAGGTAGTGAGCCTCTTGTGACTAGTGTGCTCGGGCAGTGAGCCTTAATTGGCATGTGCCATTTTGTTCTTTGTATTCTTCTAACAGAGAATACAATCTTGGGTTAATCACCCCGTGGTTTTTCCCTTAACCGAGTTTTCCACGTCAAAATCTTGGTGTCTAATGTGTTGATGTGTTGTTGCTCTTGGTTTAGTGCATTATGTTTCCATGATTGAATTGTTATTATGCTACTGAATTACAAAGTGAATTTAAGTGTGTAAATTGGAAGAAAGTTTTGGACAACTGATTCACCCCCCCTCTCAGTTGTCTGTCCTGAATCTAACAATTGGTATCAGAGCCAAGTTACTCTAAAAGGAGCTTAACCACTTGAGGAGATCCAGGATGTCGTCCTACAAGAAGGATAGTCTGAAGTTTGATGGAACAAATTTCAATCTTTGGAAAAGTCACATGAAATGTCATTTGCAATGTATGGGAATGCAGTACTAGAACATGGCTTCAACAAAGTATACTCCTCCTCAAGGTGGTCCGAAAGCCCCAAATGAAATCACAGATGCTAAAAACAATCTACGAACTATAGAATCTCTTCTAAGCGCATTATCTGACTCAGAGCTTTCAAATGTTGTTGACCTACCAGCTGCTTTTGAGATTTGGCAAAAATTAGAACTTCTGCATGAAGGAGACAAGTATGTTAAATGTGCGAGGTTACAGAGTCTGAAAGGGAAATTTGAAAATCTGAAGATGAGAGATGATGAAAATATCACTACTTTTATGCCAAGAGTAAATGAGATTGTCTGTGGCATTAGAAGTGTTGGTGGAGTCTTGGATGAAGATAAGATTGTTGGCAAAGTTCTCAGATCCCTTCCTACTTATAAAATCAAAGATGTTGCCATTGAAGAATTCAGAGCTCATACAACTGTCACAAGAGATCGATTGGTTGGTAAACTGGCTACATTTCAAATGACCGAGTTTAGAGATTCCCCCACAAAGACTGAATCAACATTCAAAGCCAGTGCCTCTATAAAAGGTAAACAAAGGATTGATCCAAGAGAGAACTCTTCAAGGAAACTATCATGGCATGAAAAGCAAGAAAAGACCCAGAAGAACAAGAAGCAGAAACTGCTCAACTTGAAGCCCTTATTGCAAAAAGACTGCCAAGAGGATCTGGTAAGTATGAAGGAAAATTGTCTTTTAAGTGTTTTAACTGCAATAAGATTGGTCATTTTGCCTCAAGATGTACAGAAAGATTTTCAAGGCCAAATCCTAACAAATCAAGGTTCCAAAAGAATTGTTACTATGTTCATGAAGGAGATGATGAAGGAGTAATAGATGATGAATCAGAGATAGGAGACAAATCTGAAAGTGACTGGGTGTTCATTGCCATCAAGGAAGATGATCCAATGCCCTCTAAATCTGTCAATCATAAAGTTGTAGAAAGAGATCTGGCTGTTCAAGTTGAAGAAAAGGATGATTGGGTCATTGACAGTGGATGCTCTCACCATATGACAGGTGACAAAAACAAGTTCATTGATTTGGAAAGGTACGAAGGAGGAGTGGTAAAATTTGGTGATAATTCTCCTGGTAGAATCAGAGGTAGAGGAACTATTTCTTTTGATGGAAGGAACAAAACCGATAATGTACTGTATGTTGAAGGATTGAAGCACAATCTTCTCAGTGTTGGACAATTGGTGGACAAAGGCTATGATCTCATATTCAAGAATGGAAAATGCAAGATCTTTGAGAGTTTCGGAACAGAGATTGCATCCGGTACCCAAACAAAAGGTAACATCTTCCATTTAGTTGGTACTGGTAAAAATTGTCTATTTGTGCAAATTGATCAGATTTGGTTATGGCATAGGAGGATGTGTCATGTGAATTTTGATAATATCATCAAGATAAGCAATACTCAGGCTGTAAGAGATCTTCCAAAATTGGTGAAGCATACAAATAGTTTGTGCAAAGAATGTCAGTTGGGTAAACAAAGCAGAGTCTCATTCAAAAGCAAGGAACAATCTTCTACTAGATTATTAGACTTAGTTCATACTGATTTATGTGGTCCGACAAGAATTAGGAGCGTGCAAGGTGATAGATACTTCATGTTACTAATTGATGACTATTCCCGGATGATGTGGGTAACTTTTCTAAAAGAGAAATCAGAGGCTCTTGAGAAATTCAAAATATTCAAGGCTATGGTAGAGAATGAAACCGGATTAAAATTAAAATGTCTAAGGTCTGATAGAGGTGGAGAATTCACATCTGGTGAGTTCATAGAATTCTGTGAGAAACATGATATAAAGAGACAATTGTCTGCTCCTAGGACTCCACAGCAGAATGGAGTAGTGGAGAGAAAGAACCGGACCATTCAAGAAGGATCTAGGACCATGATGATGGAAGCAAATGTTCCTCAGATCTATTGGAGAGAAGTTGTCAGCACTGCAGTCTATACTCTCAATCGAGTTCAAATCAGAAGCAATACCAATAAGACTCCTTATGAACTTTGGTTTGGCATCACTCCTACTGTGAGGTATTTCAGAGTCTTTGGTAGCAAGTGTTACATTAAAAGAGATGAAGATCTAGGCAAGTTTGATGCTAGAAGTGATGAAGGAATATTCTTGGGTTACTCTACTCAAAGCAAAGCATATTAGTGCTATAACAAGAGACTGAGAAAGATTATAGAAAGTACAAATGTGAAGGTTGATGAAGGAATTGAAAAACCCTCAAGGTTTTATGAATATGATGAAGATGATCAAAATGGTGTTCTGATTCAAGGAGCCCAAGCCTCTTCTAAAAAATAGATTCAAACTGATCTGGTAAATCAGGAAGAAGAGATGAGTTTTAATGAGCCTGATCAAGAATCAGAAGTGCAAGAAACTCCCAAAGTTCCAAGGTATGTAAGACTGAACCACTCTGAAGATCAGATCATAGGTGACAAAAGCAAAGGTGTGCAAACTAGAAGGAGAATTGCTCAAAATTTAGATGAGTATTGTCTGATTTCAAAGATTGAACTTAAGACAGTAGATGAAGCCTGCAATGATGAAAAATGGACTAAAGCAATGGAGGAAGAGCTGATGCAAATTGAGAAAAATCACACTTGGGATCTTGTTCCCAGACCTAGAAACAAGAATGTGATTGGAACAAAATGGGTCTTCCGGAACAAACTGAATGAAGTTGGTGAAGTAATCAGAAATAAAGCTAGATTGGTCTGCAAGGGCTATTCTCAAATAGGAGTTGATTTTGAAGAAACTTTTGCTCTGGTGGCAAGAATTGAAGTAGTCAGATTATTTCTTGCATTTGCTGCCTTCAAAGATTTCAAAGTGTATCAGATGGATGTCAAGTCTACCTTCCTGAATGGTGACTTGGAAGAAGTGTACATTGAGCAACCAGATGGATTTCAATTGTCTGATCATGGTGATATGGTCTGCAAGTTGAAGAAAGCACTGTATGGACTGAAGCAAGCCCCAAGAGCCTGGTACAAAAGATTGGATAAACATCTTTTGAAGATTGGTTCCAACAAAGGTACTGCTGACAGTAATTTGTATTTCAAAATTGATCATGAAAATATCTTGATTCTTGAAGTGTTTGTTGATGATATCATTTTTGGAGGAAGAGATTGTATGTGTAAAACCTTTGCAAATCAAATGAAAAGTGAATTTGAGATGTCCATGCTTGGGGAAATGAATTTCTTCTTGGGTCTACAAATCACTCAAACAAAGAAAGGAATCTTCATTTCTCAGACCAAATATGTGAAAGAACTGTTGAAGAAATTTGGGATGGAAGACTCAAAGCCAATGAGTACTCCCATGGCAACTAGATGTAAGTTGAGCAAGGATGATGACTCTCCCAAGGTTGATCAGAAAAAGTATAGGTCAATGATTGGAGGACTGTTGTATCTTACTCAAACTAGACCTGACATTATGCAGGCTATTGGTCTTGTTGCTAGATTCCAGGCTAATCCTAGAGAATCTCATGTCATGGCAATCAAGAGGATTTTTAGATATCTAAAAGGGATAGTTGATTATGGTCTGTGGTATCCTAGAGATCATGATTTCTCTCTTCATGCATATATAGATGTTGATTGGGCAGGAGATGTGGATGACCAGAAGAGTACCAGTGGTGGAGCATTCTTTTTAGGGAAGAGATTGGTTTCTTGGCTGAGCAAGAAACAAGAGGCAATATCTCTATCCACTGCAGAAGCAGAATATATTGCAGCAACAGGTAGTTGCACTCAAGTTTTGTGGATGAAGCAGATGCTAAGAGACATCAGAGTGGAGTATGAGGAGCCTATCACAATCTTCTGTGATAATTCAAGTGCAATAAATATATCTAAGAATCCAGTGTTGCATTCAAAGACTAAACATATATCCATCAAGTTTCACTTTTTGAGAGAGCAAGTGAACAAGAATGAAGTCAGATTGGAGTTTATGCCTTCCAAGGATCAGATTGCAGACATCTTTACTAAACCTCTACCTAAGGACTCTTTTGAGTATCTCAGGGAGAAGTTAGGGGTTATTGCCCCTCCGGTGATGAACTAAGGTGCACTGATGTGCATCAGTCTGGTGGATATCACAGTCATATCTTGTGAATCTGGATTGATGATGGAGAGATGCTACTCAGGGGGAGCAACTGGTATGATTCTGAAGTGTTGAAATTGCAAGTATGTGCCCTTTGCCATTGGTGTCAAAGGGGGAGAGAAGACATGTGAAAAATAAGTGGTGACTGATCAAAGGGGGATCAGCAAAGGAAGAGAAGACATGTGAATGGTTGTTGTTGATAGGGGGAGTTGTGTCAGTAAGAAAAAGTTCTTGTCTTGATGGTCCAAACAGTTTTTCACATCATATGTTGCCATCAATGACAAATGGGGAGATTGTTGCAAGTATGGGCCTAATCGGTGTTGTCATTGATGTCAACATACTCCTGTTGCATTAATGATAAGGATTGGAAGAGCTGTGTGCTGAGGATATTGAGAAAATTAGTCTTAATCAGGAACAGAGAAAAATAGTGAAGACATTAAGGTAAAAGTCCAAGATAGGACGAGGATCAGAGGATGCAATTCAAAGGGTTTGTAGATATGTGTCTTAAGGTGATCCAGTAAAGATTTCAGAGGTCCGCATGAAGATCTGAAGAAGTTGTGGCCGCTCAAGTAAAATTGGTTCCGATAGGTGTTCAAAGGTGACAGAGTGATACAAATAGGTCTGATGAGATCTGAAAATGCATTATCCTGTTCTACGGATTTGAGGGAGTGTTAAGGAAGTCTTTTTGAAGTGTCAACTCAATTGGTTCGTGGTTTGAAGGTCCGCAAGCATCTATTCCTTTGTAACAGTAATGACAGACTGTGTTCTTGAGTTTCTGGATGGAGAGGAGGATTTCAGTAAGCAGATGAAGTGTGGATGTTCTTGGTGATTTAGGCAAGCTTGTGGAGGTCTTTGAATCGTGTCCAATTCCTGGTGGTCCGCATTGGAGTTGGAGCTCGCAATTGAAGAATAACTTTCAGATGATGATGTTCTTCCTGAGATTGGCCGACCGGATGAGTTACACATCTTGCAGATGTTCTTGTAGATGTTTACTGACTTAGATGATTATTCCTAAGTTGATGTCTTGTATAAATAAGGGATTGTGAAGTCATTTCAAAGGTGTCCTTGTGGAGATGAGTGTGTGGTAGCAAGGAGGAGAGCGAAAGGCAGAGCAACAGTTTTGGGCTTAAATGGAACTGATTCAAGCATGGTAAAGATGCTATACTCCAGTTCATGTATGTGATACATACTATTTTGTAGATAGTGTGTCTCTTGTAGGTAGTGAGCCTCTTGTGAGCAGTGTGCTCGGGTAGTGAGCCCTAATTTGCATGTTCCATTTTGTTCTTTCTATTCTTCTATTAGAGAATTAAATCTTGGGTTAATCACCCTGTGGTTTTTCCCTTAACCGGGCTTTCCACGTCAAAATCTTGGTGTCTAATGTGTTGATGTGTTGTTGCTCTTGGTTTAGTGCATTATGTTTCCATGATTGAATTGTTATTATGCTACTGAATTACAAAGTGAATTTAAGTGTGTAAATTGGAAGAAAGTTTTGGACAATTGATTCACCCCTCCCACTCTCAGTTAGTTGTCTTGAATCTAACAAAAGCATCATCATCCCACAGGCCTTCTATAGTCACATGACATTCTGAGTGGAAATGGGACATGATTTTTGTGGACTTTACCATTGGTTTGTGTGTGTCTTCTTGTCATCATAATGCTATCATGGTGATGAAAGACAAGATGACCAAAGTTAACCATTTCTTACCCATGAGGACATCCTATAGTGTTACGTCAATGGCACATAGATTCATGGAATAAATTGTATGCTTGCATGGAGTGCATCATAGGATCATATTAGATCATGATCTTGTGTTCACGTCCTTGTTGTGAATATTCTTATAGCATGTGTTGGGCTCTCAACTCAACTTTATCTCAGCCTATAACCCAGAGACAAATGGCGAGACAAAGAGGGTGAATCAAGTGCTTGAGGATATGCTCTGCATGTATGTCATGGACCAACAATCTAGGTGGGAGGACTATTTGTACATGGTTAAGTTTTATTATAATAATGGGTACTATAGTTCTCTTAATATAACACCATTCCAAGACTTGTATGGTCATCCTTGTCAAACTCCTTTGATTTGGGATAGGCTAGAGGATCAAATTACTCTTAGTTTTGAGATGCTTGAGGATATGGAGAAATAGGTGGTTCAAATCAGAGAGCGGTTGTTGACTTCTTGGGATAGATAGAAGTATGCCAATGCTAGGAGATGGATCGACACTTCTTGGTTGGTGGTTGTGTGTTTTTTAAAGTGCAACCATGCAAGAGCCCAATCCATTATGGAAAAGTTTATAATCTTTCACCACACTTTGTTGGGCCTTTTGAGATCCTTGAGATGATTGGTCTTGTTGCATATTGGCTTGCCTTGCCGCCTAGTCTCTTGTGCATCCATGGTGTGTTCCATGTTTATGTACTTAGAAAGTATATTCCAAATGTGATGCATGTTCTTGATTGGAGTGCCTTATAGGTCAAGGGTGGGCAGCTTTGTTTGGAGCCCATCTATATATTGCATCATTAGAGGTTGACACTTTGGGGTCGAGACTTGGATCAAGTAGGGGTCCAATAGGACCCGCTTGATATGCTTGATGATTCAACAACTACTTGGAGGATGCTACGCAACTATAGGTTCTTTATCCTCACCTTTTTTAAGGCTTTCATGAGAAATCCTAGCCTTAGGGGGGAGGATGTAATGCCTCGGGCATTTGTGCCTTCTATGTCAGTTGATTTTGTTTCATTTCTACTACTATACTTATTGATGGTTTTTTATTGCCATCAATGTACTTTATTGATGAGCTTTTGTATTGGCATCTAGTTTTCAACTATGTATTATGGGATGTGTATGTTGTGCCTTTATATGGTTAGACTATTACATTGTTTTAGGTTCACTTTTTTTGCTATACATGTTATATGTGTTGATTAATATATTTGGTTCAGTATTGTATATTGTTGTTGGTTTTTGCATCTTGTTGTCTTAGTCATGCTTATCGTAGATGAATTCTAGTTAGATGTGATGATTTGCTATTATTTCATTTTGGATATTATATCATGTTGGGTGTTTTTCATTGTGCTTTAGCTATTCCTATATGGTGTAGGTACGCCTAATGTTTCACCTGAGTGTGTCAGAACAGGTTCCCCAATGGTGGTTAATTGGAGATGATCATTTTGGGTAAAACATGTTTGCTTAACCTTCATCTCACTCAATTTGAGTGTGAGATGAGTCTTGTGAATCCCTATAGAAACCTGGATCCAAATTGGTGGTGATTTTGAAATATGTGTCTTATGTTTAAACCCCTATAGTCAGTGGATCCTTTGTGTGTGGTTATTTAACTTGTTGCATCACATTTAAATTAATTTTGAAATGTGTGTTTGTCATGTGTGTAGAATAATTTATACGCTTTGAGTCAAAAATATAATAAATTATGCCTTAGTAAAAAGGTCATATGCATCATTCTATTGCATATGAAAAGAAATTAAAATGAGTTCATTTGCAATAGAATTGTTATATAGTTATAATTTAATTTTGATTGCTAAGATTAATGAAAAATATTAATTATAAGTTGTTTCTAGTGTAATAGCTTTATTGAAATAATTGCATGGACAAAAAATACCTATTTTTCAAAAAATCCATTTTGAAATGTCTATTTTTAAGTGTGAAACGAAGAGAAAAGAGTAAAGGGGTTTAGGGAATTTTGGACAAAAGAAAAAAGCTAGTCATTTTTATATCACTTGGCATTTTGGTTAAAAATCCATCTCTCCTCCTCCTTTGAAAAGAATCTTTACATTTTGTAAAAGAAGTGTTTGGGAATTGCTTGAACGTGGATTGGCTTTGGATTGAGATTGCTTGGAAGTCAGAAAATAATTCTTGTTGTGTTCTTTCCTCTCAAGGAGAGGTTCTTCATTTTGGTAGCTTGCTTTGGAAAGGTAATTTTTTGGTTTGTTTATGCAAAATTTAAAATGAATTCTTTCATTTTCCATGCCCACAATAGGTAGATGCATATGGTTTTCTTTTGCATAGGGTTTTCTTTAAGGATTGAATTCATAAGATTAGTGATAGATTCAATTTCATGTTGTAGTTTTAATTTAAATTTGGAAAATGTGAAAATGACCCAAAGTTCCAACAATTTTTTCCTAAAATCTTATGTGAGTGGGAAAGAGTGATATGTATTTTGTGCTTCTAAGGGTATGCTTGAATTTTTGAGACTTCATGTATTTTAGAAGTTGGAATTTTGAAGGTCCCATTGAAACCATTACTGGTAGATTTTGCCTTTTTCATGGTTTTTCAACTTTTTGAAAAATGAAAATTTTTTAATTCAAACCATGTTAACTTTTTGTAATTGCGGGATGAATAGTCTTTCTATTGGTTTGTGATTATGCATCATTGGACCAAGTGTCTTGAATTTTGCATTGATTTATGTTCCATGACCAAATTGTATCTTTGGATCATTGAGCACTTAGGATTGAGTGGCCTCTCACCACTTGCCCAAGGTTTGAAATGAACTCATGGACCAAGGCAAGTGAGAGTTTAATGAAATTTAAACAATGAAATTTAATGGGGATTAAATGAAATACACACATAATCAAGATAAACTTTCACCAAGTGTTGAATGCCTTAGAGGGTTCATGACTTGGAAGAATAGGACATTTTGTATTTGATGTGTGTTGAGACACCTTGTATGGTCATTGATGGTGTGAAGAATCCTCATGCATGTATGTTTGGTATTCTTTATTTGAATGGATTGGCACATGTGTAAGCATATTTTCTCCTTGTGTTTGATGTGATTGCTACCCAATCAACCATCTGCTAGTATAGAGGGTTGGGCCTAAGGGCTCCACATGGGTGGGTGGTGTTGAACCATCATTGGGGACTCGTAGATCCTTTGGTGGAGCTCAGGATTGTGTGAAAAGGAGTGTCATCTTCTAGTGTTGTAACTTATCACTTTTATGCAATTTGAAGAAATTTGGGACATTGGAGTCCACATATGTAAAGTTGTAACTATTATTTTGATCTCATTTGAGTTGGATTGTAAACTGCCCACATAAGTGGTGAGGGCTTCATCTTTACTTTTGCTACATCTCAACATTGACATCAAACATGCATAGCATTTTGTATCAATTTTTCTCATATTTTAATATTTTGTGGAAAGATGATTAGAAGAACCTAGTTTTGTATTCTTGTAGAATGAACATGTAAACTAGTGTGGATTTAATGTATGCTTTGTTTATTTGATGTTGTTGAGATGTATCTTGGATGGTCAAAAATAATATCCCATAGGGTGGTTGTGCCCCTAGCTTGCTTTCCATTCTTGTTGCCTATGTTTACCCCTATGTGTAGGTGAATAGATGTTTGTGGGTTTATAGATTTGATGAATTCTTGTGAATGTTCCACTTGTCCTCCTAGATTCTAGTAGTGTCTTGAGTCTTTTGTGAGTTTGGACACTCTTGTGCATTGAGTTTCATTCCTTATATCAAGATGACTAGCCTAGCGTGAGTTAGGTGTGTTATTAGGTTTCCCCTACCTCTAGCTCTCTTAGCATTTTGATCCACATCCTAGTCGATGTGTGCTCTTGTTGGGTGTCAAGTTTGAGATATTGTGCAAGTAGAAACCTATTTGGTTAGACTCCTGGATCTTGTCTGACTAATTTTAGGTTTTTACTCAGTCGGGGAACTGAGTTCTATGAAGGAGAATACTAGGAAAAGTCTAGACTTTGGACCTGATTAATCTATTTTGGTGAAAATTTGTCCAAGACTATAGCACGGGACTACAAGACAATTGAGGGACTCTAGCAAGGGGCGGCACTAGAGCCCTCTAGGCGCCCTGGATTCCTAGAAGTGCATTGATGTCTTGTTGCATGATGTTGTCTTGTCTCATCACGTCAAACAACGGGCACTTCTTGCACCTTTTCAAAAAAATCCTGAAGAAGAATTGTCCCCCTTGTTCAACTTAGTCTTCCTAGTAGCTCAGTTTGGAGAAATGTGTTGCATTTTGCAAGTTATCCCCTCTTTCATGTGGGGATGCATGCCTTGGTATGAAATCAACTAATCGTCAATTTGATTAGTTGAGGCCTTGTACCTCCCAATGGACCTACCTCTTGTGTAGGTATTCCTAAGTGTTTGAATGTCAGCTTGTGTCATCTTGGAATATGTATGAAGCGAGTATCGTTCTCGTTCTACTCCTTGTGTTCATGAGAGAATGAGATCGTGGACTAGTGTCTAATCTTTGTTGTGAAGGAATCTCCATCCTCTCGCATGGTCATCGTAGTGACTTGTTCCATGCTTTGTAAAGTCTTCCACTTGTGCAAACATGCTTGGTGCATTGGTGATGATGTCTTGTGTGTCATCATGCTTTTTCACGACACCTTGTGCATGTGAAAACATGTAATGTGACATGTAAATGTTGCACTTGCAACGTAAAAAATTTGTTCATTTGTTTTTTGTCCATTAATGTCTTAGGGGAAAACTTAGGGCATTACACAATTACCCTCTTATAAAATCATGTACCCACTTTAACTTTGATTATTTTTCGTATAGGCCCTAGATTCTACACCATAAACTAAATAGGATCACATTATCTCATATATAACATGACAATATATTTCAACATTCACATTCCAAGTGGTGGTTGGGAGGTGGTGCCCAAATAGGTTGTAGTGGTTGGTGACAATGAGGTTGGAAGGATGAAAAATGATGATGCAAGGCCTGGTATTTTTAGTGGAGTGAGAGGTTAGGGTAGTGTTGTAAGTTTTTCATGGTTCTTCACTCATTAGTTTTTTATTTTGGTAGTTACTTTTGTTTGGCTTAAAGTTGGATTTCTTTTGTTGATTTTTTGGTTGTTGCCTCCTCTATGTAAGTTTGGGTTTGGCTACTCCATTTGTTATGCTTTGTTTATGATATTGTATGTTGTGTTTCTCATTTTCTTGGATGGGGACCCTTGTAAACCACCTCTACTATTATCTAAAAAACATTTACATTTCATTTTCAATAATTATACTTATCATATATCATTTTCAATAATTGTCAATAAACACATTATGTCAATTTATAAATACCATATCATGATAATCATCATATTAAAAATAACTAAAATTAATAATCTTATAGATATGTTTTAAGTATAATAATATGTCAACAATATGCTCAAGCCACAAAAACAAGATTGTATAGCCTAACTTAATGAAATTATATAAATTCTAATAAGACAAGGACCAAAATGATGACAACTTTATGGAAACATGCCCTAGATGGGTCTATCACAACTACAAGGGACCTATAAAATTAGAAACTACATATGAGTTGGAAGTACAACTATTGGTGCAATAACAATCAAGTGATACATTTTTATTTTTAAAATTCATACCTGTAAAAAATTAAATATATTTTGAAGTCAATCACAAGATTAATTAAAAGAGTTGTGGACTATATTTAGCAGATAGGCTTTTCTATGTGAGCATTATAATGCTCGGAATTGTCTCACGCCGTAAAAAAAAATCGCGCCGATAGACTTTTAGTGTGAACTTCGGTGCCAAAATGGCCGGAAATGTTGTCTCACGCCGGAATTTTTTCTAAACTCGTCGGTTGTTCTCAGGGAGGGGAAAAAATTGTGTCAGTATCATGTCGTTTAAATGTCCCCCGCCGGACACTCTGGGTTTTCTATTTTTTATTTTTTCAAATGAAAAGGAAAGGGAAAACGGTTGAAAGCAAATAACTTTGGCGAGCATATCAAATTGCAACATTTGAGGTGAGCTGAACGGGAGCGCGAACAGAAAACAAAAGAATCGCCTTCCGAGGACTCGATCCATGGTATGCATTATTTCTTTGTTTTTATACCACAAAAACTAAAATCTGTTTGCTGCCTTTTTAAATTGTCTCTTATATCATACAGTTGGGAGCTGAAAAAACGAAGTCTTGTTTTTGGCCTTTTTTTTTTTTGGAAAAGAATATAAATTTTTCAAGTTGGTAATTTAGTAACTTTAAAGACTTGCCTATACGGCTGGCCTCAAATTTGTGGCATCTAAAATTTGCATCAAGAAAAAGAACAGAACTAGACAATAGATTGGGCATTTGCAAATTACATAATACCATTCAACAATGTGTGTTTACTAGAGAATCCATCTACAGCATTAAACAATGGCCATTTAATAATAACCTAAAAATTGTTGTCATGAATTCAATTGTCAGATGGGGGGAGGGAAATTACCCTGCAAAATCAATTTGTCTCAGCTGAAGGTCGTGGAGGAGAAAAGATAATCGATTGGAATTTTTTGGGGTATAGACTACTTTATGAACCTTTCTTCGCTTACAATTCTTATCAATATGGTGATATTGGTTTTATTACAAATATGGGATGATATATATCTGTAGACACTCAAAGGAATTTCTACATAAATTCTTGTAAGACCTGGATGCCGTAGATATTTAAAGTCAAAATTACAACCCCTGTATTTTTCTTCTCAAACATCAGTACCAACGAGAACAACATGGCTCCATTAATTCACATCACAAACCAATTTCAAATTGTAGCTAATTTTGCCTTATAAAAGACTTACAAATAGTTTATGTTCACATGTAGTCCTGTAACAAATGTTTTAACTGATAACGAATTAGCTAGTATAAAAGACTTGCAAATAGTGGATGCTCACACATGGTCCTGTAACAAGTGTTTAACCGATAACAGACAAGTAAAACTTACCAGTCTCTATTGTAAATTCTTGAGCTTAAAAACCTTGTAGTGGAATTTAATTGCTTAAATGAAAGAGCATGATAGTAAAATTGAGCATTTTACTTCTTCTTCTAAGTGTTACTGTCAAAAAGATAATAATGGTTTTCAAATGCTTTTCGGGTAGTTTCCACTAACTACCATAACAATTTATTACAGCTAAGAATATTGGCCTTTCTTGAAACGAAATCTTGTATTGTAGTTTAGTGCTTTAGGATTTAACTGTGTGAGTTTATACCTCAACGTTTCGTATCACACTCCATGCTATTTCTCTTCTCTTGCTCTTTCTCCTAATGATGGTGTTAGAATCTAAAAAGATTAATAACCCAGAAAACTAGTGCAAACGAATAGATATCTAAACTATGAATGCAAATGATACGAAATCAAAATAGCAACACAGAGTTAGTCTCCAAGAGAGTAATACAAATGTTAGAAGCAAAATAGCATTAAGAGGATGCAAAAGCAAAAGATACAAAATACAAGCCAGGTAGCATGCTTATATAGACTAGGAAGAGGGAGAAGGTGTCAACACCAACCAATCAGGAGCAACCATCTATCGGACTAAAGATAGTAAAGTATCTTCCCAAGATAGCTAATGGATGCTCATGTGTAAGAAGGTGACACCTCATAATCCTCTCACCTAATAAGACATGCTTTATTAACCTAAGTGAGATTAATAGAAGTGTAGGAAAAACCTAGGAATATAGGGAAAAATAAATAACCCAACTAGGAAATAAAAACCTACACTAACACCCCCCCATAAGCGAAGCTTAGGTGGATGTAAAAATGGGTCTCGGCAAATCAAGCCTGATGAGGTACCCATGTACATAAAATTCCCCCCCAAAGAGAGAGAAAAGAGACCCCCCCAAAAGTATAGAGAGTCAGGACTCCGAGTGAGAGGAAGAAGCCCCCCCAGAAGATGAAGCATCCCGCACCCCCAGCAAAGCTCGCAAATGAAGGAACTTGCTCTCATTGAAGGGTTTGGTGAAGATATCAGCAACCTGCTCGGAAGTCGGACAGTAGAGAAGGTTGATGACGTGGCCATGGATGAGCTCCCAGATGTAGTGCATGTGGACCTCTATGTGTTTGGTTCGCTGATGATGGACCAGATTCTGTGAGATCTGAATGGCACTCTGGTTGTCACAAAATATGACTGATGGCCATCTGATCTGGATACCAAACTCAGTGAGAAGATTCTGAAGCCAAATGGCCTTAGTGGTGGCATTCATAGCCCCCGATACTCGGCCTCAGTAGAAGATAGAGCAATAGCAGACTGCTTCTTGCTCGATCAACAAACAGGACCTGAACCAAGTGAGAAGCTGTAACCTAAAGTATATTTGTGATCTTGAGAATCGCCTGCCCAATCTGAATCTGTGTAGCCCACCAAGTCAAGCTCAATGCCCGCTGCATAGTGAATCCCAAAACTGTGAGAACCCTGAATGTAGTGAAGGATCCGCTTGGCTGCTTTCCAGTGCAGCTCATGAGGCTCCTGCATGAATCGAGAGACCATGCCTACAGCATATGAAATGTCGGGTCTCGTATGAGTCAGATAAATGAGACTCCCAACGAGCTGTCGGTACAAAGTGCCATCAACAAGTGGAGAACACTGAGCCTCAAGTTTGACTCCAGAAAGAAAGGGAGTTGGAGCAGGCTTACAGTCAGCCATATGAAACCTCGAGAGCAAATCTAGAGCATACTTGGACTGTGTGATGGTGATCTCGGAAGAAGACTGGTAGATCTCAATCCCGAGAAAGTAATGCAACAAGCCCAAGTCAGTCATCAAAAACCTGTCATGAAGGGCAGTTTTGACAGCCCTAATGGTGGATGAAGAACTCCCTGTGATCAGCAAGTCATCAACATACAGAACTAGAAATAGGAGTGAATCATCCTGCTGCAGAATGTAGACATTGGGATCAGAATGGCACTGAGTGAACCCAACTGATAGAAGGAAGGAGTCCATCTTGGCATACCAGGCCCGAGGAGCCTGTTTGAGGCCATAGAGAGACTTCCGAAGACGGCACACAAGTGAAGAATCCTGAATGAACCCCTGTGGCTACTCCATGTAGATCTCCTCCTGAAGGTCACCGTGAAGAAAAGCAGTCTTCACATCCATCTGGTGTACTTCCCAACGATTAGCTGCAGCAATGGCAAGAACAAGTCGAATGGAATTCATCCGAGCAACTGGCGCAAAAGTCTCAGAGTAGTCAATCCCAGGAACCTGGGAGAATCCTTTGGCGACCAAGCGAGCCTTATGCTTGTCAACCGACCCATTTGCTGCAAATTTTGTCCGATAGATCCACTTACATCGAACAAGTTTTCTTCCCTTAGGAAGAGGGACAAGATCCCAAGTGTGGTTCCTCATCAAGGAACTATACTCCTCCTGCATAGCTGTATCCCACTCAGGAATACCAGAGGCCTCATGAAAAGACTGTGGATCTGAGGCAGTAGCAATGAAGACATGTGGAGCATCCTGGAATTGTGAACGAGTCCGCCTGGTGTCTGATGGATCCCCAACCCAATCACCTGCAGACTGCAAGGTCTGTCTAGCCCAAAGTGGACCAGAAGATGGAGAATCTGGAGGAGAATCATCAACCTCTGAATGATGACTAGGAGAGGAAGGAGGTGAGTCCTCTGAATCACTCTCTGCATCGGAAGTGGAGGTAGAAGACTGCTCAGGTGAATCTGACTCAACAGAAGATCTGTCATGTATCCCAAGTGACTCCAATGTCAAAGTAGAAGGAGTTGGAGGAGTGATAGGAAGTGAGCTCGAAGAGCCCTCCTCAAACTGAACACTCCTCTCAATGAACAACTCATGTGTAGTAGGGTGGAGCAACCGATAACCCTTCACACCATCAGGATAACCTACAAATATGCAAGGTCTGCTCTGCGGATCCAAGGCCTTGCGTTTCTCTGTAGGAATGTGGGCCCATGTAGGAGAACCAAAAACTCAAAAGTGCTTAACTGATGGTTTCCGACCGCTCCAAGCTTCAAAAGGAGTGACTCCCTTCAAGGCTCGGTGAGGAACACGGTTCTGGATATAACAAGCACAGTTAATGGCCTCTGCCCAATACTGTGGTGCAAGAGATCTGGAGTGAATCATGCAGTTCGCCATTTCCTTCAAGGACCTATTCTTCCGTTCTGCAACACCGTTCTGCTGAGGATTGTATGGAACTGAACGCTGCAAATCAATCCCCTTTGAAGTGCAAAACCTCTCAAACCAATGGTTGACATACTCACCACCATTGTCAGTGCGCAAAACTTTGATGGCTTTCCCGGATTGCTTTTCTACAAAAGTTTTGAAGTCGTGAAAGTGATCAAATACCTCAGACTTCTGTTTGAGAAAGTACACCCAAGTATATCGAGAAAGGTCATCAATGAATGTGAGGACATATCTAGCCCTGCTGAAAGAAGGATGCTGAAATGGACCAGCCAAATCACTGTGAACTAACTCCAGTATCTGTGAAGCTCTGCATGCCTTCCCTTTGTCAAACTTTTCCTTAGGACGCTTGCCAAGAATGCAACCTTGGCAAACACCACCTGAAAACTGAACTGAAGACAACCCTGTGACCATGCTCTGCTGGTTGAGCTGCTGCAAGTAGCAGAAGTTAAGATGGCCAAACCGCTCATGCCATAATCTACTCACATCATTAGAATGAGTGAGCAAAACAGTCGAAGAAGGATCAGGAACAAAGTGAGAAAACAGATAGAGCCGTGACTGATGATCTGCTCTCCCAACTGCAACTGTAGAACCACTGTGCAACTCACGAATCTCCACTGAATCAGGAGTGAACTCAACCCGCTTGCCTGAACCTGTGTGAGTGATCTGGTATACTGATAGGAGATTAGTTGATAATGAGGGCACACAAAGAACATCATGGAATGTGTAATATCCCACCCAGGTGGAATATAGCCAAACAAATTTTCTGCCTTAAATCTGTTCTGCTTTTTCTGATTGCTTTTTCTGAGTTTTATGTTTTTTGCATTTACTAGCACACATGCATGGATATATTTTGCCAATAATAGAAAATACAAAATATGCATAAATTGCTGAAATTTCCAGATTTTAATATCTTCTAAAATATTCATTGTTTTGATAAAATAACAAAGACCCAGTTGAGAAAATATACTCTAATATTTAAATCACAAATACCCAGAAAATCATATTGGCAAAATATGAAGTTTTTTACATACTCAGTTTGCTGTTATGAAAAGTACAGGCCTGATATGAATGCAACAGCAGCAATAAAAGCTTGAAATCTTATATAAATGGCTGCCAAGAATGAAGCTACAGATCTGCAATTAATTAATCCTCATTAATCTTCAAACCCTTGATGATATCTTTCACCTTTAAGCACAAATAGAACTCCAGAATGAAGCTCTCCTCAAGCAATGATTCAGCTGATCTTTCACAGCCTCAAGATTGCAGAAACAATGAAGAGTTTTTCGTTCTCCAATGCTGATATGAAGACAATCTGTTGAAACCCTTGGTCTCATGCACACACTTCAAGAAATTCTCCAAAGCAAAGTCAAATGATCATTCAATAATTGAGTTTGATTTGCTTTTTGAAACTTTTTATATCCTCAAACTCCTTAATAACATTTAAATCCTTTTTCAAATCCACTTTTAGGGTTTTAATAAAAACTTTATATAAGTCTCATAAATGGGTGCTCCCATCCATGAAATATTAAATGTACTTTAAGTGATTTTAATGATGGGTCATGGCCCCATTGAATATAAAGTGACTTCAAAAACTTTATAATATAACTTCACTTGAGCACTTTAATCCATGACTTTAATATCATTATATGACCCCCCTTATAATAATAATTAATTATTATTAAAGATTACTTTTAATAATAAATAAAAAATCACTTATCTCCATAATTAGACATCATTTTCCAATTTCATCTGAACTCGGGGGTTCACCATGACACCCTTTGTGCATCCGACCAACTTACCAAAAATAGCAGGGGTCCATCTCTATCAACCTCTATCGGCTAAAAATAGCAAGAGCCTCCAACTCAGGACCAGAGACCTCTAAACAACCTTATCACCAGCTGAAACTGGGGAACAACACTGAAACCACCACATGACCAGATACCCTGCTATAAATAGAAACTCTGGAAAGATGACTTACTATAAATAGTAAGTGTGTAGAACTGAGTCCAATGAAGGCCAAACCTGAACCCATACTAAGCTCTGATGGAGAAAACACGCTAAACTCTGCCAAAAGGAACCCTCTAACCATCTGAGTTAGCCTATGAGGGCCAGTGATAGGCTAAACCATCATAAAACAAGATCACGCTAAAAGGGGACATTACAGAATGTGCCATCCCCCACATCAATAGACCCTCTCCCACACACTTCAACAGGAGTGTTATCACCCATCAAAATAGAAGGCATAGTACACGGCTCCAAAGATACAAGTTCTTCCTTAGATGAAGCCATGTGGTGCGAAGCACCTGAATCAAGAACCCAAGTGGATGGTGAAGAAGCAACTGCAACAAGGGCCTTGCCCTTTCCTTTCCCCTTGCTGTTTTCTTTTGCCTTATTAGACCCCTCATTAGAACTCTGTTTGATAGACTCAGGAACACTGATATTATTCTTCTCAAGAATGTGTGTCAAGTGATCAATTTGTTTCTTCAGACATTTATGTTCATCATGACCGGGTCTTTTACAATAGGCACATTGGACCCTCTCTTTCTTAGGCTTGTTGCCCTTGGAAGATTGGGTCTCATTAGTTGCTTTTGAAGCAACTGGTATCTGATCCTTCTTCTCCTTGCTATTCTTCTGTTTCTTATCCTTACTATTGTTGTTACTACTTTGTCCTTTCTGTTCTTTTGTGCCTTGGTTGGTAGCCAAGGCATGTGACTTAGAGGACTTAAGAGTGCCCATCTGGATTAGCTTGTCCTGTTCCCGAGTGAGACTGACAGCAAAATCATCTAAAGATGGCATGGTGAATTGAGTACCAAGTGCACCCTTAGTAGCATAGAAGGTAGAAACAAACATAGAATATTCTGAACTTAGCTTAGAGAGAATACTAAGAATCAGTTGTTCATTTTTCTTTTCAATTCCACATTGTTTTAACTGCAGCCTTAGTGATTTCAATTTGGTGAAGAAACCTTGAATTGTGTTGAAATTGCCTGGACTTAAACTAATTAGTTCATTTTCCAACATATGACCCCTCATCGAATCTTGTGTGCCAAATAGTGTTTCTAGCTTTGTCCAGATTTCATTTGGTGTATTCAAAAACTCAATGTGAAAGAGCAAATCAGGAGAAACAGACAAACACAATGTTCCATATGCTTCATCACATTTGTTAAACCACTTAAGCTTATCTTCATCTTTAGTAGGTTCAATTTCAAGTCCCATAGTTATCCTATTTAATCTAGCTTTCTTTAAGTGAATTGTCATGCGTGATTTCCACTCAAAGTAATTGTATGGAGTTAGGATGGGCAGATTTGTTTGATTCATGATGAAGAAATGCAGAGAAGAAATGCCGAAAAGAAGAGAACCCAACCAAGACAACCCCCCCGTTTCACTCAATCAAAGAACCCCCACAAGAAAATATGATTTGGCACTTTATATTACTGCATTTACAACTGCCACTAACAAGAAATACTAAGTGGTCTTGATTTCAATGCATTACAAAACCCTCATGAAGAGCATATGCTAAAAATACAATTTCCGCACAATACTCAGAGAAATAAACAGCACCACTGCGATCTACTCGAAAAATCATGCACTTTCAAAAAAAGAATCGCCTTGATACGAGGTCGTATGTGAAAGTTATGATCCTCTGAAGTTCCCAAAACGAAAACCGTGCAATGTCACGACTGAGAATCTACAATTTCTGAAAAACCTTGGCATCAAAATAAAAAAAAGTCTGCACTAGTGAATAGAGCACAAAAAAATAGCCAAAATCAAAAAAAATTCCGTGGGAAAAGGAGTCCGTATGAGCAAGAACGGAGCATTTGAAAACTGCCTTCAAAACTGCAACTGCCAACGGAGAGGGGTCTTGCTGTAACTATCTGAGCATGTTTCTGCAAAATATATAGACTGTATGCAAAAACGGAAAGATACCCAGATGAGTTTTCTATGCTGCGAACAAAACCTAGAAGGCGTTTTTCTTGCAGATGCACAGAAGATGTTGCTCCAGTGTAAATAGAACGCCTTTAGCTACAAAAAACGACCCCAGCAACCAAAAAATGACATGCAAAGGTTGAATCAGATGCTGGAACCTGCAATATTGATTCAAAAGAGCAAATATGCAAGCTGGTTGTCAAATTTGAGCTTGAAACCCCGGTTCCGCAATTGTGTATGACGATCTCCGATTTTGGTGAAATGAAAGCCAAATCTGACTTTCTCAAGCCTCCTGGACGCGTTGGAACAGCCGGAAATGCTGCCAGTATAACTAGAAATGCTGCAATCACCCAGATTTCATAAAACACATGTGCAACCCCAGAGATTAAAAAAATTTTCGTCAAACTTTTCTGATTCTCAAGATCATCCGAAGATGCAAGAGAAGAGCATACTGAGTTTTTCGAAAAACTAAAATAAGATTTATTAGCCCCCCTGAATCTCTCAAATATGGAAACTAAAATCTACTCTTGCACATAGAATAGCTCTGATACAATGTTAGAATCTGAAAAGATTAATAACCCAGAAAACTAGTGCAAACGAATAGATATCTAAACTATGAATGCAAATGATATGAAATCAAAATAGCAACACAGAGTTAGTTTCCAAGAGAGTAATGCAAATGCTAGAAGTAAAATAACATTAAGAGGATGCAAAAGCAAAAGATACAAAATACAAGCCAAGTAGCATGCTTATATAGACTAGGAAGAGAGAGGAGGTGTCAACACCGACCAATCAGGAGCAACCATCTATCGGACTAAAGATAGTAAAGTATCTTCCCAAGATAGCTAATGGATGCTCACGTGTAGGAAGGTGACACCTCATAATCCTCTCACCTAATAAGACATGCTTTATTAACCTAAGCGAGATTAATAGAAGTGTAGGAAAAACCTAGGAAAAACCTAGGAATATAGGGAAAAATAAATAACCCAACTAGAAAATAAAAACCTACACTAACAGATGGATCATGGAGTGTGATCCGAAACGTTGAAGTATAAACTCGCACACAGTTAAATGTTGAAGCACTGAACTACAATCATTATGGACTGTGGAAATTAGATGTCTCTTAAAATCTTATATGTTTCCAATGTAGAAGGGAAGAAAGAAGTGGAAATTTGCCACACAATCAAACTACCATGACCTAAAAAGTATATAAATGGAGATTTTGATGCATATAGATGGAAGATAGTATGTCGGGCATTTAAAATAGTTTAGATGCATATTTGGGACACCTCCTATGATAATGAAATTGGAAAGACCTTTAGGAGTTTTCTGTTGAAACTACAAATAATAGCTTGTTTGGGGCATGCTAGCCAATTTTAAACCCTCAGAAGAGAGAATAAGAGTAGAATATTTCTGAGCAAGTATCTTGAAGGATTAGTCTGTAAGTAACTTGCATCATATAAAATTATTATTTAAGTTAATTAAAGTTAGGAAGAGTTAGGAAGAGAGTGGACCAACTTTGATCTTCTTTATTTTAATTATTATTTTAAATTAAATTTGTTTGAAATTTTTGAAAAATACTTTTAAACACTTTTGTGCTACAACGTTTAGGAGAGTAAAAAATCAAGTAATAATAATCTATAATAAACCTAGTCAAATTAATAATCCCTTTAAAAGTGGAGAATCTTTATAATATTATGTCAAGCAAATAATATATGACTACTACTTAAAAAAGGAAAAAATATTCAGTTGACATTGTAATTCTAACGAGTAGCATGCAATTGTTAATAGTCCATCTTTTAAGAGTTTGAGTGGGGAATTTGGGGATCTTAGGTCAAGATTTGTTTAGAGTTTGAGAGCATTGTGGCAGTTGGGTATTTTTAGAGGGAGGGATGATATTGCCTTTTTTGTCTATGGATTAGCTAATATGCTAAAGCCTAAATGGAAGGAGAAGCTTACTTCATCTGTGCAACTCATAGATTTTCATCAAACAAATGTTTAGGTGGTGGCCTTGGAGCCAAAGAGTTGTAAAACTTATATATGGTTTCAATCAATAAGCAAAACATGCCAAGCTTTATTTTACATATCTAGCTATTGGAAGAGACCATAAGTTACTTTTAAGAAACTAGATTTTAAGGCAAGGAGCATAATACTCTTACTCTGTGGTCATATTCAAGGGGAGGAGAATAGCTAGTATGTCAAAAATATTATGGGGATGATGAGAATAACATGCTTTTGAGGAGATTGGTAAAAACAAGCTAGTGTTCCGAATAGAGTTTTGCTATGAATTTAAGTGTTTAAGCTA
This sequence comes from Cunninghamia lanceolata, assembly GCA_027924645.1. Lineage (NCBI taxonomy): Eukaryota > Viridiplantae > Streptophyta > Pinopsida > Cupressales > Cupressaceae > Cunninghamia > Cunninghamia lanceolata. The sequence goes on from BSBN01001430.1 coordinate 2,484,708, forward strand.
ATACATGTATTTCATTCAACATATAAAGAATCTGGACATGGTCAATGTTATTAGCATTGTTATATGATTGGGCAGGAGAATGTTGGATGGTCAATCTGTCTATTGTAATTCAATCTAATTGAAATCATAAACATTTTAATTTATAGCTCTTAAACCTATGCTTATTATTAAGCATACCCAGATATCATTCTAAGCCACTTTTGATTTAAATTAGATGTTGACCCTTAAGATGTCCAAATTGTAGTCTCAATGGGAAGTAAAGTGAAATGGTACATTTGTATTTCTTTGGTTGCCATCTCGATAACATAAGACCATAGCTATTGTTCAAGCCCAGTTATTTGCAATGATTGGAACTCTGCAACTCTATAAATTAAATCTTGAGTAAATCTCTTGAGCACATGTTAACATGGATGAATAGCCTCTACAATGGAATTGCCTTGTGAAAATATTTTGGGATTGTCAAGGATGTGGGAAAATGGATCCACACAACTCTTGGGAGGGTTGAGTAAATAGATGACATTACTTATCAAAATACAAATTTGTAGTCAAACCATGTATAGATTAATTGTTATATAATTAATTATGTAATATTAAAACATTAATTCTTAATATTTATAAACTGACTTAAAAAAATATATTTAAATGTTACCTTCAATTTCCTCTCGGCATATCCCTTGAACCTCCTACAGGTGCAAGTGCTAGTTATAACTTTACCTACTACAATATTGGTTACCAAAGGTTACTCAATAAATAAACCAAGCTAAATATGAAGCCATTGGGCATAATTTTCACATAATTTTTTTGAAGTGTAACTTTGTTTTTTTCTTTTTTTCTTAAAATTAAGCACATTAAGAGATATAATACTTTCACAGTTTATAATAGTAAATTGAAAGTGTTTTTGGAATGTAACTGTGTAGTATTTTTTAAGTAATGATATTCAAATCACTTAGTGATGGATTATGGAATGCCATTAAAACATTGATGCTAAAAAAATCAATGCACTTTTACATCCAGAAGCACTCTCAATCATTAAGTGCATTGACCAGTTAGTTTCATTTATTTAATTGCTATTGTAAATTTGAATTTTATAGAAATATTTATAGCTCTCTAGGGAAGATGGATAAACAAGATACTCTATTGTAGTGAGAGAGGCCGTGAGAGTTGTGCAAGCAGCATACTGAACTAAGGAGAAGCTAATAAGAAAATTTTGCTAAAGAAGTGAAGCATATAGTATGATCAACGAGCTCTCACTAACTCTCAAATAAATTTGGATATTGAATTTTATTGTTCTTTAAACCCAACATGTGGTAATAACTAGACAAAAGATTTATCATATGCAATTAGCTGCAAGTAGGAACATCTGATGAATCATTCTTCCCTGCACCCAAGAACTTTTCTTCCAGTTGCCACTACACAATAACAAAAGGTTTCACATGAAACCTTAATCCAAGAATATGTTGACTCCAAACGCTTGTTCATAATGAACTCTCATAGAAACGTGCCTCATGTTTATAAATGTTCTTTAAAACCTAGGGTCCTAAGAAACAGTAAATGCACATAAATGATGGTGGGACTGGCTTTTGTGATCTCCATGTATATTACCCATGTTTTTTGCCTTCACCTACTCAACCAAAGTTTGTGGTCAATGGTGGTCTCAAACTCCATCAATTCTTGTTTCTCCAACATCATCTGCATGGAACAAAGAGTAATCACCCCCCACCCTGTTCCAAAAAGGAGCATATTGTGCCCACCCTAGTTGAGATGAGGAAATGTGTGCCACTATCTAGAAGCCAACTCCCCCAAATTTTCTTCGTAATGATAAAACATTTTTTTTCAAACCTGTGTCAAGCTACCAACATTTTAAAGAAATTCCAACGTAGGCAATCAATGTCCTAATGCATTGAACTAAGAATTAAATTCTTTAACATTGCATTAATTGCACACCTGTTAAAATTCAAAACAACAAAAGCAAAAACAAGACATAGATGATTTACACCTTCAAATCATTTTTTCATTTCTTCGAAAAACATACAAGGAAACCTCTACAAGTAGTTCCAATAACAGCAGCACAAAATTATATCAATGTGTTCACTAAGTTATTAAAATTCTATCTTGAACCTATCTTTATACTATTCAGCTAAAAATCCAATCTTCAAAAAGCTTCTTGTCTAACATAGTAGATAACTTGGAAGATAAGTTTAAATCATTAGTGTATATCTGTACTTTATTAAACTTAATTACTAAATAAAAGAATTTCATTTTATCACTTAAATGAAATGCAAAATAGAATTAACTCGAACCACTTTGTGCAGAAGTTCCGAACTGAGCTAGAAAACTCAACACATTTATCATGATGTTACGGCAACCCCAATAGTGTTTTGGATCATCGGGCCTGCCCCAATCAACATCTACTGCAGTATACCAGATGATAAGTGCTTAGGCAAAGCTGAGAGCTGGGCAAGTCTCTCACAATCCATCAATAATCATCACAATTTCTTGGGCATAAACATCGCAATTACTTAATAGGGAGATTCGATATTGAAGGGCTTGCTTTGTTTTCCTTTTTCTTGCCCATAGCAGAAGCAGAATTGAAAAATAGAACCTAAACAAGGAACTCATGTTCCTAACTCTGCAACCATGATAGGGTGATTGCATAGTTGTTTCATGACTAATGGGGCCTCAGTGCCTGCAACTTTGTTGTCATTGTTGTTCCCCACTCCAACCACCAAAACAGCACCCACACAATACAAAATGACCACTCAATCTTGAGCCATCAAGAAAAAGGTAAATTTGTTCAACATCTAGTTCCAAACAAACCCAAGCATGGTAACCCTCATCCCTACAACCTACAGTTGTATCAAATGTCTCCACCAAGCCATCAAACAACTTGAAAAAATACATCAAAATGGGATTCAACAGCTCAAGGCAAGATTTGCCTCTCCCTATCATAATTGATAATGATGTCGTCAACTGTGATTGCACCTTCCTTCCACCAGCATCACAAGGTAATGCAGATTTGTATGATGACTAACAAGGCCCAAACTTTTTCAACTTCATGGCCATCGTTTGGATTAGGTTAAGTTGGTTTTGAGGGACCATAAACCCTTTACAAGCCTTAGGTTTTGACAGGTCCTGAAACCTTAAAAGCTACAACCAAGCTGCCCCTGGGTACAAACCCCCATAAAACGAAATGGCCAAACTATACAACATCGGATCCCAAATGGGCAATCCACACACCCTTTACCCAGGGGTGAGAGACCGATACACCCCCCTTCCTGCAATGAACAACTGTCTAGGAAACACCACCATCCAAATCTTCGGATCAAGAGAGGAGAGGGGATTCCTCTACCGTACCCTCCACCAAAACCTCCACTCATGATGAGGGGACCAAACTATCAAGAGCAGGGTTCCCACCGCACCAAGACGGAGAGGGAAATGCCAAAAGAGCACCCAAAGACGGATCTGAGGCAGAGCTCTCGGCAGGAATCAAGGGAATCTCCAGATCTGCACCAACCCAAGGGGAAACCATCAAAGGAGTGAGATCCCTTGCAGGAGAACTGTGAGGAGGTGTGTCATCCTGTGAGACAAAATCACCGACAGTCAAGTGATCAGTGAGGGCATTCCGCCACCAAGAAGTTGGGCCTCCCTTGCGACGAGATGAAGGACAATCAGAAGCCCAAGGAGAAAAATGTAAGTTTCATTCAAGGTGTAATTTTGAACCAACACAGACATAATCAATGCATGGCTATCCTCATAAATTATGAAGTTGAGAGCTGCCCAAACCACTACAACATTATGCTATTTGTTACAATTAATTTCTTTGTGAACAAGAATGCCATTCTCAAATTAATGTAACATTACTTTCCAACTAATCTTATTTGTGCTTATTTAATTTAATAAAAGCTGAGTACTCTTTACTTGAGGATGGATCTTATTAGATTTTCTGTCAAGTTGAAAAGTTTTTTGATGAATCTCTTTGTTCTCTTTTCTTAGACCCATCTTTTGATTGATAGAAAATCTGTTCTGCCCTTATTTCAGTTCTTCTGAGGGTCATCTCAAATTATCTGTCTGCAGTGACTCTCAGCCCTCTTTACGTATCAGTCAATGGGATTTAGTCCTTAGGCTCGCGGAATGGAATCTCATTATGCAGGAAGATCCGGAAGATTCTTACACATTGACACACTGCGAACAACACCCTTTCAAGAATTAAAAATTACATATCTTTGTGGAAGGAACAGTTGTATGAGCATTCCAATCTTTAGTAGGAATTTTTTTTGACTTTCTTCTACTTAGTGACTTTCACCTTCAGGCTGCTCCTGAAACATCTCATGTAGAAATTTTTATTCCAAAAAACCAAATAAGATTGTACACATAAACTTCTGTCTGATTGCTAGCTTGTGCAAAAGATTTCAAGTCAACCATGTGATCATGTTCCACAAAACAAATGTGGATACAGTGTTCAAATATTACTCCTTCACCTGCTAAAGTGTAGAACAATAAAATGAAGCCAAATCACTATGTTGATACCCATCTCATTCCATCATTTGATTCTCCTTTAGTCATATGTAGTAAGGAGATTGTACTGATAAGATAAAGATACATACATTGATAGGTCATAGCACATTCTCGTTAAATTAAGTCTATGATTGAACAATATGGGAGTGAACATAAAGCACTTAGAGAACATGTAGCCAAATCAATTACAAACTCTTTCATCATTTCAAAGAGGAACAATCTCAAGAACGCATTTAAATGCTTAGAACTGATATGAACCTAGTTGAGTACAAAAATAAATGCATTTCAGAACCAACAAATCAAGACAGATAAGTATAACTATTATGTTATTGATGGTGTGTAAAGCTGTATATTGTAAGCTTATTATCAGCTCCAACACATACAGAAAGACATCCTTTTGTTGCCAAAAGGTTCAGCGTCTCAGACCCATCAAAACATGATAGAAAGCTACACCTTTACCTCTAAATATAACAGACTGCTTGTAGTCAGCATTTGATACAGTCACCATTTGATATCTTCCAACTTTAGTCATCGACGCTTTCATACTCATCAACGTTCTCCACTTTAGTTTGGATGATGATAACTTCATGATATTGAAGAAAATAATTCTCGCCTTTCTGTTTTTTTATTCAAGGGCCATCATTTGTTGCAAAATGATATGCAAAATTTTAAGAAGCAGCATTTCCATTAAAGCCAGCATCAACAGAATCATCTAAGGGCATTGAAGAGTCCCCTCAATCAACCGGCTTCTTCCACTTCCATTCTCTAAATGTGAACTGCTGAGTACTCTCTGTGGAAGAATTCGTATAACCACCCCGCGGGTGGTTGCATTCACACTTGTGGCAAGCTAAATTTTTTTTATAATTTACATAACCACATCTGCACCTTAATGGGCTTACATCAGCATGTATTCATATTGCAATATTAACAAAACACTGTACTCAGAATAAGCAAAGATTGCAGATTTAGTGCTATCTAGCAGGCTAAAAATCTACCCAGCATGTCTTGTATCACATGGAATAATTCATAACTTGGAACTGCATTGAAACACATACACCGGGCATTCTCATTCTCCTTGATGCAGCTTCGGTTTAGGCCGAATCTCATCACATTGCAGGCATTCATTATTTTTGGCAAAATTCATGAAATCACACCTAAAGATTTTATGCAATGAATTAGCTAAAATCAGTTAGGAGGCATGAAGGGAGACTTCCATGAAACACCAAAATCAAAGCCCAGAAGAAGACTGACCTTGGACAAAGCCAATCTCCTCTCATCTTTGCAATATCATCTCGTCCCAACTTTTTTCTAGGAAAAGGTTGAGATTTTTTCACTTTCGGTGGGGGCCCCACAAAAGTAGGCTTTGGAAGATCTGGATCAAGTGGAGTCGCACTCAATTTGACTACCTGCTTCAATAAATTACAACCGGATGCTTTAACATTTTTCTCATTTGTATCTTGTGTTTAGAAGGACCACTGAGGATGGTATGCACAAGTCATTAAAATCTGCATCACATCTACTGTGCGTGCAGTGTCTCTCTACGTGGCATTACATAAGCCCGCTCGCAAGAAGCTCTTAGAGTGCATGCACTACACACCTGACAATGTGAGAACAAAATGATAAGATCTATCAATAATGCAAGACAAAAGGCCACTAGTTGTAGCTCATTTAATAAAAATAACGACGACAGAAAAACTAAACAATAATGGATCTCATTGATAAGGAAGCTGATTTAACAGTATTAGGAACTATCATAAGTAGACTTACATCTCCTTCATTAAGTTTAACATATGCTCTCAGACGCTTCCCAGAATTAACAACCTTTCCATCTAAACTGGGGCAACCAGAACCAACAATAACCTGAATATCCCGTCGCGACAAGGACCTGTAGAGTATCAATTGCTGATTTTAATATATATATGAAATCAAAGGAAGTAAACATAATCAAGCTTGATAGGAGATAAAATTGAAGCAATGCTACAAAATCCAAATGTATCAAATTTGAGTCCGATCCTGTGAAAAGTCAGCATATGGACAAATCTTCTTCATTATCATCGAAGAGAATACCATTCATCAAGCTGAGCCTAATGCAATTTCAGCTCGTACATTCAAATTTCAATTATGCATTCACATAATGTAGAGTTTAACATGTAAGGACCATTTGAGGAAGAATATTGATAATTCAATATCAATAAATAATTAATGTTATTGAAATCAGATTTAATATGACACCCAAACTTTAATTTAATAACTCAAATTAAATGGAAGCACCCTAATGTGTTGCTAGGTGTAGAATCACACAAAAATCAAAGAGTTCAAGGCATCAAAAAGCTTCATAAACTTGAAATTTCTTATAGTTTTTTCTTTAATGCCTGTTAAGTGACTCACTGATTGACAATTCTTGGGACTTTTAAGATTATATTCCTCTAGTTGTAATATAAAACTTTGTTTTCTGCACAAGACAACATACTCTTGTTTTTTTCTAGAATCCAAGTTTGAAACTTAAAATTTTCTAGAACTGAATTTGAAACTTTAAATTCCTCTCTTGCCTAAGCCTCTGGCCCTCTACTAGGGCTAACTAAGGTTCCCAAGATTCCACGGCAATGTGCCCCTCAGAGTTGGTACTCTCAGAGATGCACCCCCATGAGGGCAGAGATAGGCATGGTACTTAGACATCCCTGCAAGGACATCTTGATGTTAATTACCAGGACTGGAAATCCAGAAATATGAGTTCTCACAATAGGAAGGGTGGGGGGGGGAAGGGGGGGGGGGGGTTTGAAAATCCGAAGATTCCCAAATTGGTTTAGAAAAATCCCATTCAAAAAAATCTAAAATTGAAAATGTAAACTAAAAGCTAAAAACTTAAATCTATCTCTCTATTTAATATTACATTTAAAATACTCCCGTTGATGGAGAAATTGAGTTGCCGATCCTGGTACGGGTTCGGGTTCAGATACGGATACGGGGTTCGGGTATGCGGATATGGCAATTTTTTTTTTTGCTCGGGTACGGTAAGACAATATGTATACTCTAAGACTAAAATTGCCGTATCCGCGTCCCCGAACTCTGTATCCGTATATATATATATATATATATATATATATATATATATATATATATATATATATATATATATATATATATATATATATATATAACAGTAAACTCTAAGACTAAAAATACTTAAAATCAGTAATACTCATAATTGCCAATAAACAACATAATAAAATATCAAAATACCTCATATTTCATAACTTGCAATAAGGAAAATCAAAATACTCATGAATTGAAATTCATGAGTCATGACATAATTTAGTGATTTCTCAAAGAGTCAAATGTCACTACAAAATGAAAATTCAAAATTACAATCAATATCCATTGTTCAATAAGCATCATATGGGTCTTCTTCAACAAAAGCATTATTGTCAACATGTGGTTCAACATCATTTGAAGCACAATCAATTGGAACACCACTCCCACTAGCTAGGTCTGTGTCATGTGTAGCCTCATAGTCCACATGGACCTCATCGATAGAGACTACTGCAAGCTGTGTAGCAGTAGCATCTAAATCAGCACACTCAGGAGTTAGATCCCAATTTCTTGTCAGGAGTTAATTTTAAAAAATAAAAAGATACATACTTGAGATAAAATTTTTATTGCAAGAGGTTGAAGGTGAAAATAGTCTTGGCCATGTAGGTACCACCATAGTCGCAACACTCGCCAAAAACCCAGCGAGTAAAAGAAAACCTGCGAGTTTTTTCAAAAAATGAGTTTTTGCTGCATTTGTATGCAGAAAAACTCGCCTGAGTTTTTTGGAAGAACTCGCAGTTTTTTTGGCGAGTTTTTGGAAAAAACTCAGTGAGTTACTGGGAAAAACCTGTGCGATCCGCTAAATACCTAGGCGGCCGAACAAAAAGGTATTTTGTCTTGTTTTTTTCACTCATTTGCGTGCTCTCACTCAGCAAAAACCCTCTCCAAAGCATTGTGCACCTATTTACAACGATTTTGCATCTAGGAGACAAGATTTGTAGGGCATTTTCATCGAATTTCGAAGGCAAATTGGATTTCCAGGTAGGTTTTCTGATTTTTCTTATTCTTTCTTTTTTTAAAAATTTTTTTCTTCATTTTTGTTGATTCTATGTTTAAAAATAATCATGAATGTAGTGTGAAAAAGATTTAAATACATTTATATTCATCAAAACAAGATTTAGATTCATCAAAACAAGATTTTTTGATGAGTTTTTCTTATTTTTTTATATAGTTTGCTGATTTTTTCATTTTTTTGAAATTTTCTTCAAACCCTAGTTATTTTTTTTAATTTTGAATCCTTTTTTTTGTTGAATAAGATGTTTACAATCTTAGATTAGCTTAATTTTTTACTAATTTGAAGTAATTTTCAGATTTTTTACCTTTTTTCACATTTTTTTGAAACCCTAGTTATTATTTTCTTTTTTTAATCCATTTTTTTATGATAATGTTTAGAATCTTAGATTAGTTTAGATTTTTAGCAATTTAAAGTAATCTCTTTTGATTTAATCTAATTTATCTTGTTTTTAAATTTTCTATCAAAAAACTAACAAGTTGTGCTTTCACTTTGTCATTGTGTGTGTAGGTTAATTGATAATGGCTTCTCATTCTGCATCTAGTTCTACCTCGAGCTCTGCCCCATCCCTACCTGGGGGATTTGTAGGCACTCGTCCTCTAGGAGCTAGAGATCCTGCTTGAAAATATGCTTTATCTAGGACCCGAACCTAGCTCAGTCTTTTTCATTAAATGCGAAAAAGTATATGATGGAGGCATCAATCACCTCAAATACCACCTTGCAGGCATCCCTCAACGTGATGCTAAGGCTTGTTCTAACACCACAGAAGAAATAAAAAGACAAATGGATGCCATACTTGCAGCTGTAGAAGAAAAAAATTGCAAAGAGAGAAGGCAAAAGCAACAATGCAAGCAAGCATAGTTGCTTCTCAAGGTGCTCCAGTCAACCTTGAGTCGGATGATGTTGTTACTCAAGGCATAATGGGCTCTCTTCGTGGTCCACATGTGCGAAGGCAACCCACCATCACCTCAATCCCTTCATCTACCTTTAGTAGAGCACCAGGACTTACACGCATGCCTGATTTTTTTGTGCCTAGAAACATACCTGGTGCACAACCTTCCTTAGAGGCAATTGGGTGGAATAGGGAGGTGCATGAGCAGGCAGATATTGCTTGTGCAGATTTTTGGTATTTTAACATCCCTTTCAATGTGGCTAGTTCTCTTTACTGGCACAATTTGATTACTGCATTGACAATTGCAAGAAAAGACTACAAGGTGCCTTCTTGCACAGACTTGAGTGGGAGGTTAGTTAATTTAATCTTTTTGATAAATTTATGTTCTTTAATTTATATTTTTCTATTTCAAGTTTAATTTATGATGAATTTAAGCTATTTTTTTGTTTACAAATTAAAATTGTGTACTTAACTTCACTTTGTACTTGTAGGTTGCTTACTAGTGCAACTGAAAGGTCAAGGGCAACAGTAGAGGAGCAAAAAGAAAAATGGAAACAATATGGCTTCTCTATTCTTTTTGATGGGTGGACGGATAGAAAAAACCATACCATCATTAATTTCTTGGTTGCATGCAAAGATGAGGTGGTGTTCTTAAAATCAGTTGATGCCTCCCACATGGTAAAAAATGCAAAAAATTTGGCTAACATGTTGCAGGAAGTTTGCATGGAGGTGGGGATTGGAAATGTTGTGCAAATCATAACTAATAATGCAGCAGCATATGTGGTAGCAGGAAGACTCCTCCAAGATAGACACCACAAACTTTTTTGGACACCTTGTACAATGCATGTCCTTGACCTTCTTTTGGAGGACATAGGAAAACTAGATTGGGTCACACCAATTGTAGAGGACGCAAGGAGGATGACTAAATATATCTACAATCACCCTTGGGTTCTTCACTTGATGAGGGATTACACCCAAGGGAAAGAGTTGGTGAGATCCGGTGTGACAAGGTTTGCAACGGTTTTCTTAATGTTGCAAAGCATTCTTGGTTCATTGGCGGCTTTGAAACAAATGTTTGTGTCCCCAAAATGGATAGAGCCATCTTATGCGAAGAAGCCAGAAGGAGAGAGGGTTGCATCCATAGTCTTCGACAAAGTATTTGAAAAAAGAGCTGCAGAGATTGTGAAGGTAACTTCAAAACTTCGAATTTAAATTCAAATTGAATATTTATGTATTTTTAATATGACTTTCATTGTAAATTTGTAACTTTAATCTTTTTGCATTTTTGTATTATAGGTGTCAGAGCCCTTGGTTCGAGTCCTCTGCTTGGTAGATGGGGATAAAACCCCAATGGGGTATCTTTATGAGGCCATGGATAGGGCCAAGGAGGCTATAAGAAATTATTATAAGGGGGACAACCTCAAATTTGATACCATTTGGGAGATTATTGACAAGAGGTGGAACCATCAACTCCACCAACCCATCCATGCAGCAAGATACTTCTTGACCCCTCATTTCTTCCATTCAAGCACCTACCCAGATCCTATTGGAGAGGTTATGAAGGGCATCACTAAATGCATTCAGAGGATGACACCCGAGGTTGAGGTGGCAGACCTCATTGTTAATGAATTGCAAAGTTATAGGGAAAAAAGGGGTGCACTCTTCTCTTCAGACCTAGCAAAGAGAGTAATACACAATCAGGCACCAGGTATAAAATTTGAAATTTACAAGTTACAAGTTACAAATATTGATAATTTGATAAAATATGTTTTGAACTTTTGACTTTCCTTTCTAAGTTTCTAACTCTTAATTTATTTTTTTGTAGATGTTTGGTGGTCAAATTGGGGTGGAAATACCCCACATCTCCAAAAATTTGCCCTCCGTATCTTATCCCAGCCTTGTAGTTCGTCCAATTGTGAGTGCAATTGGAGCTTGTTTTTGGCCATCCACACAAAGAAGAGGAACAAACTAGCTCAAAAATGCCTCAATGACCTTGTCTATGTGCAATATAATCTTTGGCTGCACACAAGAAAGGTAGAGGAAATAGCAAATAATCCAATTGATTTGGATGAGATAGATCCATACAGTGATTGGACAGGGTGAGATGAGCAACCTCCATTATTTTCTGAGGATGACATCTATGACTTAGAGCGACAGACAATGGGGAGGGGGGTGGATATGCATTCTCATTGGATGACATTGAGGATGATCCTAAAGAGGAGTCATTGCTAGTGCCAATGCCACCAACAGTAGGATCTACATTCAAGATGGAGGTTGAGGAGCCACAACAGAGTCCTATGACTACACCCTCTCCCATAGTGAGAACTAGACATGGGAAGAGGAAGATGTCAATTTGTAAAAACTGAAATATATTAATGTTGTATTTACTTTCAGTTTTACAAAAACAATTTCTATTTTCATTTTGTTTTAGTCTATCAATATCAGCGTATTGAGCATTCCACATGAGGATGCCATTTTGTATCTAATTTTCTTTCAAATCAATCAAATATAACTAGACTTAGCTTGTTTCTTCTATGTACTCATTTTATTGACTCATTGGACGCATCTTATCATTGAATTTTGCAAAAAAAATGTGTTTTTAATGAAGTTTAAGCAATTTTCTAAGTTGCCAAGTTTTTTCCAAGCTTTTGCCGAGTTTTTTCCGAACTGTATTTTTCGGGCTTGCCGAGTTTTTACAAGTGGCGAGTTTTGCAACTATGGGTACTGCCATTCTTGAGCATCTTTCTTGTACTTATCTCGAAGAGCAAAAACATCTTGATTCTTTGAAAATATGAACTCATCAAATTCACCTGAGACAATTCTCTCTAAATCTCCATCTGGACAGTCTTTTGAATGCAGTTTTGTACCCAACAACAACCTCTTTATCTCTATATGGTGCCACCCTCCTCGGTAGGGAAAGTATCTCTTTGCTATAATACTTTGGAGACAAAGCAAATGCTAAGAGATGCAAGGGTGTGGTCATATTGTTCCAACGCTCAACAATGATCCTTTGTACTCTTTTAAAAAATGTTTTTGTGGGGTCTTGCTCCTTGGCTTCTAGTATGGTCCTTATTTTTTCAACCATGGAGTCCATGCCATCATAAATCTCACCCAAGCATGGTCGATCCATATCTACATACCTCATTATAATCATGATGGGCTCGGTGAAATCCAAAACATATTGCACACGAACCCACCACTCATCATCAAGGATCAATGCTTTGATTTTTTGGGCTTTCTCTGTCTGTGATTGCCTCCATACACTCCAAAGAGTGTCGATGACCATGGAACCCAATGCTATTTTCACCTTTATAAGTTGTCTCAAGATGATTGTGTGTGATGCAAGACGAGTTTCGACAACCTAACATCATATAAAAATAAATAAATTTCAATTTCAATAATAAAAAGTAGCAAGTAGCAACTTAGCAAAAATTTAAAAATATTAAATATGCTAAAAGTAAAAAATAAAAATAAAATTACCTTCAACAACTCCAATTTGGAGAAGATCCTGAAGATGGCTTGTGACATATGATGATTTGTCACAAACATTTAAATCTCCTCGGCCTCTGTGTAGATTTCCTTGACCCACTCACTTTGTGTGCCAATCTTTTGCATTATCAAGCTGAGAGAGTGAATGGCACATGGTGTCCAAAAAATGTGCCCATATCTACCCTCCACTATTGAACCAGCTGCCCTACAATTTTTAGCATTATCCGTTACAACTTGGACAATGTTTTTAGGGTCCACCATGTCAATGGCTTGTATGAGGATATTGGAAATGAAGCTTGCATCCTTCATTTGCCCCTCACAATCAACTGCTTTCAAAAACATAGCCCCTTTAGGGGACACTGCAATGACATTAATTAGTCGCCTATTTTTGCAATCCTTCCATCCATCAGAAATGATGGACACTCCTGTTTCAATCCATGTATCCTTGATAGCTCTCAATGACAACTCTACGAAAGCTTTTTCCTTGGCTAATAAGGTGGTGCGCACCTTTTCATATCCAGGACTAACATAATCATTAGGTGCCTTGGCAATTGCGGTCACCATATCCTGCCAATATGGTGATCTAACAAGGTTGAAAGGAAGCCCATTGGCATAAATGCAACGAGAAATGTTTTCATCTGCAATGTCCCTTGACTCATTCTTGAAGGCTTTTTCCAATGGGCCTCTTTTACGGGACTTCTCCAGAAGCTTGTTTGCTCCACACAACCGGTTGGCCCACATCCTTTCCGATTGTGTGAAGCAAACAAGAGACTTTTGTGGTCCTTTCTTGGAAAGAGGATGCACTCTTTCCTTTGCTCTGTTACTTAGCATGTCGGCATCCTCTTGTTCCCTGATATAATTCAATATTTGTTGCTTTGGCAACCCTTTTTTATTCGGCCCTAGACAAACTTTTATACCTCTGCCGGGAATAGCACATAAGTGAGCTTTCACTCGACTATATGAGCTCTTATATTCTTTCAAACATTGGCTACAATGCCAAAGATAACCCCCACCACTAGGTAATTGTTCAATGATGGTTGTATGTCGCCAAAGAGGTGATGATGCATCAATTTTAAACGACTTCTCTACAAGGCCAACTAAACTAGAACTACGAGCCATTCTGTATGAAATTATACAACAAAACAAAACAAACATTATAAATTTAGAACCCTACAACTTCAAAAGAAACTAAAAAAATGGGCATTATAACCCTTTTATTATGCATATAAGGTTTACAAAAAAAATTTAGAACTTAAAAAAAAAAGAAAAATATTGAAAAAATTCATGAAAACTTGGAAAAAAATACAAGAATCACTCACCTTTATAGTTAAATCTTCCTTGAGCAGCTTTTCATTCCCTTTTGATGTAGTTCTTTCACTCTCCTAGCCGTCACCTTCGAAGAAAGAGGCAGCAACCTTCAACAACCAACAATGGCAACTTGGAGACAAAAAATGAAGTTTCTCCCTTTTGTTTGCATGAATGGAATGAAAAGAACTTATGTTTGTGTCTTATAAGTTGCAAATGACCTTTTTAAGGTTGTGGAGGCGTTTGAGCAGTTTTAAATCATTTAAAAAAGCTAAAAAAAATAAATAAATAAAAGACAATTTCCCGAGTGCTTTTCCCTGCAGGTTCGCCCGAGTATGCCCGAGTTCTCCCCGGGTTCACCCAGGGTCCTGCCCAAGCCCGGGTAAGACCCTTGGTGAACCCCCAGGCGTCCCAGACCCGGATGCAGACCCAGACATTCCGGTTCGGGCACGCTGGCCTAAAGACAAGGACTCAGTAACATAAAAGGTTATCAACTAATTGGGAATATTTTCCATTGGGCTTCACAAAATTGAATTTTGATGGAGTGGCAAGAGGCGCCCCAGGATGACTGCAGCTGAACATCTTTTGAGAGACTCAAATGATGATTTCATGAGATAGAATGTTTTTTTAACCAAATGCAATGAACAATAAAGCTAAAGTGTTGGCTTTGATGGAAGGCCTTAAATTGGTAATCAAAAAGTCCATTAAGAAGACCATGGTGGAAAGAGATTCAATGCTGGTTACTAACACTATGATTAAGGGTGCTACTCCAAATTGGAAATTAGATAGCATTCTCAAAAAGGATAGACGCGGTGGCTCAATTTGAAGTAGTGATGTTTGAACACTAATTCAGAGAATGTAACAAGCCAGCTAACTTCTTGGTGAATGCCAATGCTACCAGTCAATTTTCATTCTTGACTACCATAAGTGATCAAGCAATGGCATTGGAGGGCTAACCCTCTTCTGGCCTTGAAAGGAGAAAGACCAAGACCTTGAGCATAAGGCTATACATTTTTTCAAGTGGTGATTTTGGCTAAAGTTGTTGGAATATTACATCTTAGTATAGTAAATATACGTTAGATAATTACATTTAATAAATAATTGTTACTATAGAAATAAAACAAATGTTAGTTATGTAGTAGTTAGTTGGCTAGAGAAGTTTTGTACGAAAAAGCAAGGCTTTCTAAGCCAATGTAATGTAATGTAAAATCAATGAATGCGATCCCATGAAAATAATATCATATAACATTTTGTTTATTGTCTGCAATATGGTTTAGTTTTTGCAATATTTATGCTGGCAATTTCAATATGGTATCAAAGCCCTCAATGATGATGGGCTGTGAGAATGGTGATGAAGTTTAAAGCAGAGCCATGAGATTGCTGGTTCATGGTTGATGATCTTCCTAGAAGATCCTCAAATCCTCTTTTAGATCTATGTGGGCTTGGAACGGTTGATTGGGGCATGCAAAGTGCTTTCAGCAAGGGCCATCAAACATTGGACAAACATTCTCCAGCTTTGACTATGTCATGTCCTGAGTAGAGATTGAGGTGCATATACATCCCCATGTACAACAATTATCTAAATTCATTCACTTCAGAGTGGTTGAAGTGCATATATACCGTCTCGTACAACAGTTGTTTGAACTTGTTTAGGGATTTTTTCTTTGGAATGAAATCCCTATATTCTGTTACTGGTTTGAAGAAGTCTTTATAGCCTGTGTTGAAGTGAAGTTTGGAATGGTTGTATTGGATAGTGGAGGCCACAAGTTTCTTGATCATTAAGTGCTAATAGATTGGCTGGAAAAATTTGCATGAGTATGGATGTGAGGCAAGTAGATCCTATTTGTTTTCTATTTGAATTTGTTTGAAAGAGAACAGTTTGTAGTGGCATGGACATCTTGCAAATACAACTGGAGTGCTGCCGCCAAACATTTATAGGGAAATGAAGTAAATCTTTTCACTCTACGGCACAAAATTTACTCTTAAAGGTTGGACAACACTTTAAAACTTCCTTTGACATAGGCTATGGACTGAGAGTTTGCAGTTGTTATTGAGGGCTCTTAGATAGCCTATGGACTGAGATCATTTGTATGGAGGCCTCTTAGAAGCTCTTTCTTCAAAGGAGGATGAATCTTGGATGTAGGATATGTAAGAGGAGATGATGGCCTTGGATAGATGCAAGATGCGGGATCTACTAGATTTTCCCACGAGAAGGAAACCGATGCAAGTGTGTAAATAAAAAAGAAATTTGGCAAAAATGGATAGTCAGAGAGGTACAAAGCAAGACTGATGACGAAAGGTTACTCCCAGGTTGAGAAGGTTGATTTTGGTGAAATATTTTCTCTTGTTTCAAAACTAACCTCAAGTAGATTATTACTTTCTACTAGTGTTGCTTATGATTTAGAAGTAGAGCAAATGGATAATAATACTGATTTTTTGCATGGGGATTTTGAAGAAAAAAATTATGTGAGACAACTTAGCAGTTTTGTGGTAAAAGGAAAAGAAAACGTGGTTTGCTGGTTAAAGCAGTTTTTGTATGGTCTGAAATAGCCTCCTCGTATGTGGTATCAAAAGTTTGATGCTTTTGCATTGCAACATGGGTTTGTTAGGAGTGATTCTGATTGTTGAGTTTATTTCAAATGGATTGATGATTAGTTACTAATCATTGTCTTGTATATTGATGACATGTTCATTGGAAACAATATGAGTATGATTAGGGAGCTCAAAACTCATCTTTCTAGTGCCTTTGACATGAAGGATTTGGTATAGAGCACAATATTATTCTATTATATATTGGAATTACGATTACAATGAGGTTCATCTCCTTATATAGAGTTTGGGAGATGTAACCGACAAACATAAACGTGACACTTGTCCTAGATCCTAAAAGCTTAAAATAGCAATAAAAATAGATCACTTAAGTCACTATGGTGACTTTATTACAAAGATAAGACTTATATTCTAACACCCCTTCTTAAGGCTTATTGTACTAAAAACAAAACACACCAACACAATAACTAAACACTCAGAAACTCAAAACCATATATTCTTCAAAAGTTTTTTTTGAAAATAGTTCTTGGACCTAGTAGAACTCCATCAAACTACCTTTAACCTTCGTAAAGGTGTAGCTCCTGCGCCGAATTCCCAAGTTCCCAGATTACCACCTCCCTAAATTCCCAAATCACAGATCTCCCTAATTATTGAACAACAATCCATGCTGAGCTACATCCATAGTGCTCCATCAAGTTGTCTCATGACCTTTGTAAGGGTATAATTCCCATGATCCACAAACTCCTGAACTATCTGGGCAACCATCCATGCTAAGATTTATCTATAGTAAATCCCTTCCTGTCTTCAAAAAAATTGGCTTCTTAAAATGCATATACTTCATCAATGAATTCTTCACCAATGCGAGTATCCGAAGGATCTTCAACAATGGCTATGTTAGCTTCATTTGGTTTTCCTTTGAGGTTTCCCTTAAGAACATCATTGGCTCGTATTCTACAATTCTAAGCTGTGTGACCTATTTTCTTGCAATAGTAACATTGAGTGCCCCTTTTGTCTTATCTAATCCCCTACAACTATTTCTTGTGTACAATGCTATCTCAGTTTGAAGATCTTTGTATCTCCTGAAATTGTTCTCTTTTCTTCAACTAGGCGAGCTGAAATCATATCTTCCAGAGTTTGAAAAGATAGTTGATTAAGAGTAAATATGACATTGTTGAATTTAGGAGGCAAACTATTTAACAAAATGGCTTTGGCATCCTCGTCATCCATTATAGCATTGATTTCTGCTAGCTGTCGAAGGAGAAATCTCATACTGCTTATGTGGCTAGACATAGTGACTACATCAGCCATCTTGTAAGTTTAAGCTTTAGAGAAAATTTTGCATTAATTGCTTTTGCTTCAAAGAGTATTCAAATTATCCCAAATTTCCTTAATGATTTTTCTATAACTATATGATGTAACTCAGAATCGAAGAGAGCAAGACCAATAATGGCTTTGGCTTTATCATCTCTACTCTGCCAATTCAATAATTTATTGGCATCTGTAGGTGGTTTCTAATTTCCATTTACTATTCCCCACAAGTTCTTATGCATCAACTACATCTGGATTTTTACTTTCCAAGTGTGGAAGTTGAGGCCAGATTATTTATCTAATGAAATTCCATTTCCAGAAAAATAAAAAAATATCCCAAAAAATTGAAAAAAAGATAAATGCAAATTTTTACCTAAGTTTTTGATACTGACAATGCCCTAGCTGCTATAGGCAATTTTCACAAATTAATGCGAATATTTGTTGTGCCCTTCTTCCAATCCTAGCTGCTATAGGCAATTTTCACAAATTAATGCGAATATTTGTTGTGCCCTTCTTCCAATCTATCGGTGCAAAGCTTTTATTTCTAGTGCACATGAGAATCATGCCCTAAAATTGTGCAAAAACCAAGGTCACAACTACTTCCATTGCCCTTTGCAAACAACTGATTTTCAGCTCCACAACTAGTAAAAATCCACGTAAAAATGCCTACCCATTGTGATTTTTGTCTACCTAGATTTTTAAGATCTTTCCTTGATGATTCTACTGAAAATTGCTACTTAAAATGGGCAATGGGCAATCATTGACATATGGCAAGTTCCTGTTGAATTTTCCATGGACCAGCTAGGAGTTGAACCGAGTACCTTCCATTTGCATGTTGGAGTGCTCTACCAATTGAGCTACTCCAACATTACAACATATGAAATATTAAATATTTAATCATTCCTAGGACTTTGCAAGGTGGTACAACACCTAATCCTAACAATTATCACTCACCTTACTCTAAAGAATAAACTTCAGTAAATATGTTAGCTCATTCAATTCATGTCTTTAACATTCTTCTCAATATAACTGACAGCCATCTTCAAATATTTCTGAGTCTCTTGTTCAGTCATGTCGTTGATCTTCATCTGAATATTCATACCTGTACCAGGAGAATACAATGGCCTTCAATATTATCACTATCAAATTCAAAATGAAGTCTTTGGCATTAATATTATTTCATTTTGTGCCAAAACTTCTCTGCCATCCCTCTCTCATTCCATTCCTGCATTTTGATGAGGCACATCAAATCAATCTGGTTCTCATTGAAATTTTGTTATTCTTCTTTGTAGACAAGTGTTTCTCCATTAAATGCTTATTTTTCAAATGTGTGGACTTCAATATTATCCTCAACATCAAAATCAATTACATATCTCAAATTACTCCTTTAGTACACTGGCTTGATGTCAATGGGCACACATTCTACTAGTTCCTCAACACATCACTCAACAGGTTGCAATGAGTAATTGCCAATTACCCAAGAAACGCCTGATGATTCTCCTCCTAAATGTTTTAATTAGGAAGATTATCCAATACCAATTCAAAATATATCTAACCTGTGTTCATAGTTTGACCTTTCTTTAATGAAGTCAGGAATTGAGATTTGAAAAAAGTGTAACTATGTAAGAGGGTTGGGAAAAATAAATTGAGACACGGCATGTGTTTAGTTTCTCCTTTCTTCAAATAAAGTCGGCAATTTGAGATGTGAACAAAAATAACACAAGGATGCTTCTCCTTCCACACAAACTTCTCCTTCCAATTTCTTTGGGATCCCCACAAAATGTGAAATCCGTTCACTTCTCAATGCTAAAAAGTTAAATCCTAAAGGTTAGTGTAATGGTAAAAACAGTGCATTCACAAAGAGAGTGACCTAGGTTCAAATCACCACACCACAATAAGACGACCCATAATTTTGAGAACATACACACAAGTAGTAACACATCCAGGGCTGGGGCCTGTTCCTCCCAGAATCAGCGTAGTCCCTGAGACGTTCCTAGTTACCCTCAGCAAAAACCAAAACTAAAATATAAAATTTAAATTTAAATTTAAAAAAAAAGTTGAATGAATGAATAATGCCTTCAGCAGCTTTATCCATCCTTCAACAACCAGCATCATTACAGGATTAATACTTCATTGTGGCTATCAAACGGACCTAATATCAGGTTTCAAAGTGCAAAATCTAATAAAGTTGACTAACTTCGCAAGAATAATTTTAGATGCTCCAGATAGAGCCTCTGTACCAATCAATAGAAAAATCCGAAATGTATTTGCTTTATGATGTTCATCCCCATTTGATGTTCAAAGTTTGTAGTCTTCCATATTATCTGCATCAACATCAAATTTCAACCATTCAACTAAAGCATGTTGATGATGGACCAATACAGCATGCAGAGAGAAAGTTGGACTTTTTTGTTCAGGACAATTAATGGTGGCCATTTTACTAAATCTATAACGTCAGCTTTAGGTACAGTCGTAGAAAACCTCCAAACTGAAAAAGAAATTTTTGTTTCTCCTTCAGCTGTCTTAAAACCTCATTTTTTGAGTGGATCAACGATGGACCCAGTCTATCTCTAACATCAACCATCTTCTGTTTCTACTTTTATTGTCCTAAATCACAATTTCTATATCATGAAAGTTATTTATAAACTGCATGCTTCAGTATATTTTCTTGAAAAAGATTCTGTTATTTTTCTTTTTTTTCCCCAAATTTTTTTCTTAAGCATATCTTACATTTTTTTTTTGGACCTCTCATATTTTGCTTTTCTAAGAACATGGCTACAATAGATTTATAAATCCAAGGGCATCCCAAAATCAGTGAATATTCATCAAATTCTTTCCTGGGTGAATTATCACAAAACTTGTTGCCTACTTACATGTAAAGACCCTAATACAAATGACTGAAATTTTTTGCAAAGTTTTAGATATAATTACTTGCACAAATCAATGTAAATCATCAACACATAACAACATATATGAAAGCCATCAAACTCCTTGCATCCTTATTGATTGGAAATGAAATAACATCAAAGAACATGCTGGTGTCATGAAGTTACAGTCACTGTATCAGTCATATTAGACTTGATATCATCATGAAAATGAGTGCCTAATGCCTTCAACAACTTCAATATTCTAATACAAACAATAGACAATAGTCTTCAAGTCTTGGTTCAACTATTACAGCCCTGGAAATACAAATATTATTGACTGATATGCAAATATTAGTGACTGATATAAAGGTACAGTCAGCTGTTATGACTGTTGTAGGTATCTATTTCGCCCAGCCAATGTTCAAGCTCCCCAAACACATTGTAAACCTTCTCCCAAGCCAAGCGATAGGGTCCTAGATTGCTCCTTTGTCACTTGTAACTCTTCCAACCCTTGTAGACTTGCCCAATGCACTTCAAAAGCCCTTGATAATGTCTTCAATGAATCAAGGGCTTCAATATGTTATCAAATGTACTCCAATTGCTCTCATAAACCAAAGCATCAATAGTTGCAAATTGAAGTTTAAGAGCTCTATTTATCCTCTCCAAGGATAGGCGTTCCTCCTCTTTGACATTTTGGAATGAAATTTGGATTCCACCAATGAAGGACAAGAGTATTGAGCAATTTTAAATGATTGTAGCTCATCATACACACATTCAAAATCCTCTTGGATGAAATTAAATGTCTTCACCTTGCCAAATCGTCCCTCCAAGTCAAATTGTCTATCTCCTCATAATGGCAATTGGATTTTGCTTTCAATTTTATTTGTTGATCATTGAAAATCCTTAGGCGGCTGGAAATAATCATTTAAAACCTTTCATTTATCATTTCAAATCTTCTTCTATGCCAAGTCGATTTCTCCTCAAGCTCCAACAAACCATGCAAATACTTGGGCGAATGATATTTGTATTTAATATTATGATTTTTGCATTTAAAATCTTCTCTTTACCCTAGCCACCAATTCTCCCTTGGACGTTGGCCTTGGATGTCTCAAACAAATATTTTAAATGATTTTTGCCTTGCTCCAACCTTTGGCACTTCAAACTATAATCTTTTCCTTGGGCAAATTCCTCCTTTTTGGCCGTTGGAATCAAATGGGACCATGATCCAATGTATTTGCACTTCACACAATGAATCACCACCTCATGCTAGTCGATCATGCTTGGTAGCCGTTGGAATATGTTTGAGTGGATTTTTATTAGCTTGGACCTATCTTTCTTCATGGGCGAATACATCTCCTCCACCATTTGCTTATTTGACAACATCATAAAATAGGTCGCACCTGGAGCAATTCCTTTTTCCATCGATTAGCCTCAACCTCAATGCAAAACTTCACTAAAAATGGATTAGAGGAAAATGTAATTAAAGATTTCATTTTCCCTTTTATTCCATAATCTATCAAATCAAATCAAATGATTGAAAATACAATTTCAATATTGCATTTTCCAAACAACCCAATAAAATACTAGTTGAGCCAACATTCTGGTTCTCCATGTATAGAGACAAGCTCAATCTAGAAATCATTCCCTTACCAATACATTAGCCTACGGGAATGGATGATAGGCTAATCGTCAACTCCATATGAAGTCACTCCGGAAATGGGGACATGACATTACATGTTACAAAACTGACCATGGTAGCCTTGGGTATGCTTCCCTGTTGCAATATGTACCAATCTATCACTTGTAACACAATCAACGAAGCACATTTGGTTCCCATATCGCAGCAATCCCAAACTCTTTATGGTCTTTATTTTCACTATGTTGATAGCAACTCCAAGATCAACAAGCACTTTTGAAATGAGGATCCCCTTTAGCTTGGCATTCACTACTGACTGCCAATATACTACACTTCAAAACCACAAACACTTACATCAAAGACTTCTGACAATTCATCAGTATGCCTTGGAAAGATGGATGTATCTTTTGTAGCCTGTCCAAGAGGTATTTCGATAAACAAGTTTAATGTCTCTTTGAAAAACCAAACTTCATGCTCCTTTTGTTTGTGAAAAAGGCTGCAATCGCTGTGGAACAAAAACCTCTGTATTAACCTACTCTGCCAATTATTGTTCGTCTTTGTCTTCTACATTTCTTTCTTTCTTTTCTTCATGGACAATACTTCGCTCCTGCTGCTTCTGGACTTGATTGATTACACTCTGCTCCTTCAATTTCACCTTTCAAAGCTGCATTTCCTTCCCTGATCACAATAAAATCACTGAACAACTAAAATATTTGATTCCCCATGCTGTCCAGTCTGTTTGTTGCTTTCCAAACTCACAGTTGAATCACAATCTTAATGAATTATAACCTGTATTTCGCATGAGTTAAGCAGGAGTAATATTTTGAAAAGGTCTAGCATCTTGCTGATTTTGTGGAAACATGAACAGTAGAGTTCAATTATTTTGTCCAGAACACTAAATTTCTCTTAGGATAGCTCATTTTATACCCAGTTGCAGCAGGAACTGAGTGAGTGCTAGTGTTAAGTACTGTAAAAGGCAATGTGCATGGAGAATTAGATGCAGAGGAAGGAATTTGTGGCATCTGCATTGTGTGTGCATTTATTGCAAAGTGGAGCCCATTTGATCATAAGAATTAAAGAATGTGATATATTTTCATTAAAAAGGAAGAATCAAAACGAGCAGCATAAACAGTAGCACTATTTCCAAATTGTAAAATAATACCCAAGGATAGAATCATCCTTGGAATTGACTATTAACATATTCAAAGGGGTTCTTTATGTAGCATTGGCTCATTCTATTCTTGCTGCATCTGGATAAAACAAAATCTGCAAAAACATGATTGCCTCCCTTCACAACAGCTTTGATGTAAATGTAACTCTGAACAAGTGTTCTCTTCATGATCTTTTTACATACCCCACGTTGAAATTTTACTGGATTTAGGGGGTAATCTCTCGTAGCATGGCTCTCTGCATTGTGAATAGTAAACTCCACATGCCTCTTATACTCCCTCCTTCCTCTTTTCATCCAGACTTCTAAGATGAGCTGCAACAAAAATTAAGGACGCCTTCTTTGGTTTGGATCTATGTTACCAGATACACCAACCACTGATTAATTGATCACCATAAGGTGCCTATGCTACCCGAATTAAGAAATGGAAAACAAAATGGGAACGGTCGTCAATTAATCAACCTGGGTTGCAAGATCCTTCATTGCAGGTATGTCTAACAATTTGGAGGTATTTTATACAAACGTAAAAATTATCAATTTACCATCACAAAAAAAGAAACAAATTCATTCAACTTTATATAAGTAAAAAATATATCATATTGAGATTCATTGTAGCAAGTTATAAATGACAACGTTCATATACTAGACCAGCTTTAATTGTTGCATATTTTCAGTTTAACCAGATGACAGCCTTCTGTTGGAGTATAAAATTCTAAAATATACAACAGAAAAACTTTAAAACTGTGAAGCATCTCAATAGGAATATCAATGAACAAAATTCCACATTAATACAAATCTCGAGGTGATACATTAAAAGATAAAATTATCATGGGCAGATCATAGACATTGGAAAAGTTACTGGGTAATGGGCATAAATAGTTTTTGAACCTTGTTAATGTTTTTTGCTGATTTGGACAGATATTTATTGCAGCCCAAAAATGGCCTATAAAATGGTAGTTTCCCAGGAAATGGGTTTCAGCTCCATATCTTGCAATATAGATTATAGGCATGTCTCCCACAGAGCTTGTGGCATTTCAATCACCCTTTTGCTTATGAAGTTCTCATAAGGAATTTTTCTATTTCTTGTGTTTCTCTGTTCACTGCTATCCTTGCAGTGCTAATGAACAAACTAAAAGCTCAATACTGCATTTTTGTTTGAGAACTGATCTGAGCCTGCATCTTGATCTTCATCCTCATACATGGATGTTGTTCTTTTGTTAGAGGAATCCTTTTAGCAATTGTACTTATCCAAGAAATTGTGGTAAAATGGTAATGGCAGGCAGTTGTGAGACAGTAACCTAGATTCAAACTCCTCTCACTGAAATGTGAACATGTAGCAAGGTTGTGATGTAATGGTTACAGGGTAATTCGTGCCTGACCCATGTTCACAAATATTATAAATGGGGTCTGATCTTGTTCCACACTCCATAGATGGAGATACAATTTATTGAATTGAAATTGGAGCTTATGTGGTTTGTTCCATTGAGCCCCTATTTTCTGGAATCTCTATCATTTATTTGCATACATCCACTTTGTTTGTCACTTGTCCATACATGCTTGTGAGTGAGTCTGTTTGTTTCAAAAATAAAAATAAAAACTGAACCACCAAACAGGAAACTCTAGATTCAAAATATCAAATCTTGAGGCTAAAATATCAAACTCCAAACCTGATACCTAAATTTCTGAACACCAAACACGAAGCCCTAAATATAAGAGTTACAAAATCATTTTCATTACTCCAATTGAACCCAATTGTCAATACTCAATAGAACCCACAAATATTAGTAATTACAGATATCTCACCACCAGAAGAAGCTGAAAATTAAGACAATGTCGTGTCGTTAAGCAGGTTGGTTCTTCTGGTTTGGTTAAGAATTTTTTTTGAGATTCTTGGGTTGGTTGTTCTTCATTAGTATATTCAATTCAATGTAATTTTTTTAAAATGTCATATTCTAGATCTACTCATAAGGTCAATTTTTAGTCCCAAAGACTTCTCTACATGTTTTGAGAACATATTTTTGTCAAATAAAAATATATTTTATTATAGTGGGTGTAATACTGTGAAATCTAACACCCCAATGTTTCCTCTTGATTCACACATGGGTATATATATTTTTATTTTCTACATGCTACTTAGTGTAAGTATACCTTCAAAAAAATATCATTGGAGAACCTAATGGTGCTATCGGCAGACAGATCTATGAAGTCAGAGGAGGTTGGAGAACCCACTAGGAGGATGGAGTATCATTTCCATCTCGAGCTCTCTTGGTGTAATTATATAATTGCACCTTATATTAAATTTACTTCGAGAATTTATTTTATTTACTTTGGTAAATTAGGAAACAAGAGCACATGTCAACTTCTTGATTGATTAGAATCTTATGTAACATCTACCTCATTCTCTCCTTGATTGATAGGAGTTAGGTGCCACCACTTCCTCATTAAGCAAGTTTACTTGACACCTCTACTTCTACATGTTGATTTAGCCAACATATCACTATGCTAACTCAACATCTTTGAGACACTTGTCATCTTGATTTGTCCATTTGTAATGTCCCAAACCAAGATTTTTATATAAATTTTCAAATCTGGAATATAACCAGCAAATTTAACATAAAATATGATAAAATAACCTCTATGAAATATGTATAATAAAATCTGAAACACACACTATTGATTTTCCACAACTATGCTAGAAAAATCAATTATTATTTGCACACAAATCATAGAATTTAACCACAATACTGGGACTGATATATATTGATGAGATATACAACAATGTGTTGGAAATGACATGAAATGTACAAAAATGTGTGCAAATATAAAATTTTAAAAAATGCCTTGTTTCTTGTGGTATTTTCTCTCCAAAATCTACAAGAAAACACCCAAAAACTATGCTAAAACACATCCACAATTAACCACAATGTTGGAGCTGACTATTATGGATATAATGAATAGTAAAATGTTTTTATAACTTAGAAAATAACAACAACACAATTGATTTTCAGATTTGTAACAAATCCTTGTATATTAGAGCTCAAGCCCTCACAAAAATCTACAAATAAACATACTAAAAAATGTTAGAAAATGCAAGCAAGTCTTGAAGTGCAAATGCACAACCTCTATATGAGATTTGTCTAAAAAAACCAAAGGGTTTTCATCCTATGATTTTGGCATCCAAGAGGTTCCGTCTTCAAATGAATGAATGAGCACAAGTGCTCAAACAATTTTGGTAGAGTTTTGATATATAAAAATTAGATGCCAAAAATCAAGAAATCACATCCACTTTATAGAAATTTGAGATCTCAACAATTCCAATGCCCTTCTCTTAGAAAATAACTTAAAATAATGTTATTTCCAACAACATCCCTTAAAATATGCTCAACTATCATAATCGTTGCAAGATTTCCAGCTAAGAAAGGGTAATAACTCCCCTCTCACAAGCTATCATAAAATCTATAATAGAATCTACTATAATTAGGTGCCATATGATCTTGAAAGTTACTAATTCCTCCATAAGAAACCCCATGCCCCATTTTGACTTGTTGGTATAATAAAATAGTAAAATATATTAATATTTAATTGGCCCAATCAAACAACTTCAAAATATAAATTAATGTGGGGCCAAAACTAAATATTAAATAAAATTATTTCCATTACTCATTCCTTTAACCCGTGAAAAATATTGAAATGGGCTATTGGGACTTCAAGTTGAATGAAATTTAGAAAGGGGACATTACACCATCTTAGAGTCCATATATTGTAGTCAATTTCCTTTGTTTACACATCTTGGATCATGAATATAGATATTTGAATGTTATTGTTCTCATCTTGTTTGCATTTAAAGTGGTGTCATCTTGTTATTTTGTTACTATAAAGATTTAATTATTGTTGGTTCTTCATTAAATCTAATATGGTACCAAAGCAGGGTAATTTAGGTGTCAATTAATTTAATTTGGATATTATTTATGATTCTTTTACCTAGGGTTTATAGTCTTAAAAATTAGATGTTTTTAAATCAATCATTGTAGGAGGCCTCCAAGAAATAAGTAAACTATTTAATTGCATTTAGAAGGTCCAAAATGGTTAGTTTAGGCTTTCATCTTGTCCCCATCAAACATCGTGAAGTCAACTTACTATATTTTTCTATAAGGTTGGACTTTGTCTTTGGTGACTAGCTCACTTTTTAAGGCACTTCGATATAAAAAGACCTCACAATTACATCTAGAGCAGCTGAAAACCTATAAATTTGTCAAATTTGGAGTAGGATAACCAAAAGAAAAAAATTAGCTAAGTTGTACAACTTGCCAATATAATATTTCTCTATGAAGATAGCCACCCAAGGTCGAGGAGCTTCAATGCAAGCATAAAAGAGACCCTTGAATGAGAGAATAATTGTATTCTATTAAAGGATGCATATATACAATGATGATTCTAGATTGAATTGCTCAAATGAGAGCTACAAGTGGGTATATGTATGATACACCACCAAAAGATGTGAACGTAAAACCAATGTGGGATAATAGTCAAATGTGTGCACAATACCTCCAAACTAGGAAAGTACAAGTCACATGATGCAAGTACAACCTACCTAAGTAGATAAATACATAAACAAGTTTATCCTATCCTAGGTGCATATTATGAAATAAAGTAATTAAATAAATGAAGGAAAATAAAATAATGAACCAAGACCCCTCCTAAGCATAGTTTAGGTGGGTAGGAAAGATAGATAAATAGGTCTTCAAAAATGTGTAGCCATTTGAGGTATCCATATACAAAATGATCCCCTTGAAATGAAGAGGAGAAAACCTATAGGGAAAAACTCCCTCCCCAAGAGACTAGATGGAGAGAACACGGCTAGGTGACTAGACTTGAAATAACTGAGAAGAATAAACCCCATGTGAGGAAAAACTCCCCTAGAATAGAGACCATACAATTCCCCCTCAATGTGTAGTCTCCTATGCCAATGGTAGATGCTCAACTATGAATCCTAAATATGATCCATGAATGTGGAACAACGTTCCTTCCCTTAGGAAGAAACAAACACAAAAGAGAATGTAAGATATATTCCCATTCCTAAAAGGAATGTGAGGGAACAAAAATTAGAATAAATGGTCTCTATAAATTGCTCAAATGTCACCATGTTGGTACTGTGAGGTGCCACAATCAAATTGGGAGTCACAAGCCTAATTTAAGAAAGTGGTAATCCAAAACCTTATGGAAAGAAATTTAGAACAAGTTCCATTGATAAATATGGTGAGACAATAGATGTGATGGAGCTATCATCAAAGAGGATATGAATGTCCTCAATAGTGTCCTCCAATTTTGCAAGAAGGGACTCACAAAACGAACCTAAAAGGTCAATCAAGTATTCATACCAAGGAGATAAGTCCAAAAGAATATGAATATGATCCTACTCCACTGAATCATTGGAAGCCTCATAAAAAGCAACACTGAACTTGGAAGAAGTCTTAAGAAGATGGAGATGAGATCTTAGTGCTTGTCATCCAACTACATTGATCATCCCTAAATGATGTGTCCATATAAGATGTCTAAGTATGGATGCACTAGATGTATCTATGGATGGTGGAATACAAGAGTCTTCAACCTCAAGATGTTGGATTGAATATAAAGAAGAAGATGAACCCTCTAAATATACAATATATGAATCATAGAAGTTGAAGAATCAATAGGACTCTCTATAAGAGGAGAAGAGCCATCAAGAGAAACCTCTATGTCATTATGATGTTCAATCTACTCCAATTTAGCAAGCACGATAGTTGTATCATGATTATGTGGTCAAAAATGTCAAGAGGTACAAGACAATCCATAGTAGGATCCTCTAGGAATGGAGATTCATTGGAGTCTCCAAACATCTACCTTATTTTGATCCAAAGGTCACAAGGGCACTCAATGTGAATGATGACCATCATGGTGTTGATGTCAACATAAATCAGAATCAATCTTTGCATATGATCAATCTTGTCTTGCCATACAATCTATCCATGTGGAGTATCTGGTTTAGGAACAAGTACATATAGATAAGACAAGAGATTAAGCCATCTAAATAGCTTCAAAATTCTATATCACCAAGACTTACAGATCTCTTTTCTAGTTGATAATAGTTGGATGCTTCTTTATAACAATGATAATCTTCTCAAATGAATTAAATAGAGAAAAAAATAACAAAGACAAATAAATCAAAAGATCACACTCCACAAAATATACATAATCAATAGAATCCCCAATAAATTATGATGATATTAATTTATATTTAGTGCAATTATAGTTGCCACTTATCAAATAAATGAAATGGCCTTAATCTTAATATATTAAAATATCCAATTAGGCCATAGTGTTGAAAGCATAATATTTGACAAAATGAGATAGATCAAACTACAACAATGAGAAATACATGAAAATTATGTTCTTGTAAAAAAATTGCACCCATAAGTACTTTTAAATGAGCTCAAACGAAGCCCTATAAGTTTCTAAAATGAGAATTGCTCAACATCACCTATGAGAATCTATATTTTTTGAAAAATATAAACATAAAAATTTAGAACCATCTAAAACACTGTTTGTATACAACAAAAAGTGAGCATAAAAGAGAACAAACTAAAGCAATATTAACCTATCCTACTCACTAACTAATGCAACCTCAAGATTGAGAAAATAAGGAATGCAAATAAAAGAAAGAAAACTTAACTAGTTAACTACCATGCAAACCTTGATGTTTTGATGTGATCCTTTGATGTTGGATGTATGTGATTGCTCCTTAATTTAACAACATAACATTTCATTTCACGGAGTCTTGAAAATGGCTTCGGTTGATGGCTATTTATAGATTTTTAGGAGAGTTGACGAAAGGCTAGGAGTCTATACCTTTGTAAGAGACCCATGTGGTATTGTACAAAAGCCCATACCTTTGTACACTTGTGAGGGAATGTGAAAGTGGGAGATTAGTTGACTAATTAGGTTTAGTCAATTTAATGAAAAGTGGACAAAATAGGGAATTAAATAAATAGAAATATTTATTTAATTCATGGGATGGGAAATGAGATATTAGATAAATAAAAATATTTATCTAATGTTGGACTATAGGAGATGGATGATAAATGATTAATTAATTATTTATGCTAGGGATAGGTTCAGATAAAAGTATAGGTGAATAGAGATGAATAGTGAATAGTACATGAATAGTGATTTTAATGATAAAATGTTATTTAATCATTGTTGAAAGGGGATTTGGATAATTAACTATCTAAATAGGGGTTTATTTAGTTAATTATGGAAGAAAGTGGTTTAGGGATGTCCTAATTGTAGATGAATAGTTATATGATGATGAGTGGATGATTTTAGGAGTCTACATTTTTCCCCTCTTTGAGATGGTGTTACAAAGCAACATCATTTCAAAGAAAGATAAAATATAGTGCTTGGTTGGACTAGAAGAATATGGTTA
This sequence comes from Cunninghamia lanceolata, assembly GCA_027924645.1. Taxonomy (NCBI): domain Eukaryota; kingdom Viridiplantae; phylum Streptophyta; class Pinopsida; order Cupressales; family Cupressaceae; genus Cunninghamia; species Cunninghamia lanceolata. Next base: position 2,516,002 of record BSBN01001430.1, read on the forward strand.
GTTTACGGATGATGATGCCCCAATGACTCAAAGTGAGAGTGATGAGGAGGGATGATGGTAGGGATGACACCCCTTCAAGAGGGCAGGCGGATTTGAAGAACACATGTGTGCTCTCGAAAGGATGAAGAGGGTTGGATTAGATAGAAGAGAGTGGAATTTAAAAATAAATGGATGGAGAGGATAGGATAAGGGAGATGATCGATAAAGGATTGGACGAAAGGATGGGGAGAATGAATGAGGGGATGCAAAGGGTTGGGGTGATAGAAATGTGTTATGTTGCATTATATTAAGATCAATCTTATTTGATATGGAATGAGACGTTATGTACCAAGATATAAGGAACCAAGGTGACAATGTGTCACATGCATAAAATGATGTCCTAGAACATCACAAGGCACTTGATAAACTTGAGGGGTACTATGATGAGACAACTGATAAGGTTACAAGAAACGTTATGTCGTATAGAACCATGATATGGAAGACCATGATATCACTGTGGCAGGCAGGTTAAAGGGACCGATATCAATGCAAGATAAAAGATAATGTGCACACATAAGAAAGCACATATGCACAAAATGATACAAAGACAAACATGATGTTACCCCTAGTCAAGATGAAAATCCAATGATTGATGGATTGATGATGTTAGATTGTGTTGTTGATGATAAGAACAACATGAGGATTGGAAATGATATATCCTGATGATGATGATGGATGTGGTGGATCAAATTCTTGCAATAAGGCTAGGAAAAAGACCATGGATGTGATTGGGGGATTGTGCGTAGATGCTTAGAAAGTGATGTATATTGATTAGGATCTTCTTGCAATGTTTAGACATGCTTGGGAGATTTAGATATTTGGGAGATTTGGATTGTTAGGAGATGTTGCATTGGTTCGCATGTAGGTAGCCTTTAGATAGATACCAATGACAAGGGGAAGCCAAGTCTATTGACAAGGGTTTAAATGGAGTGATGAGGATGAGGTGATAAGGGGATAATGGATGGGGTAATAGGAAGGATTACTGATAAGGGTATAATGGATAGTCAATAATAGGTGGAAGGAAAGGATGGGTGATAGATATAGGATTGAGTATAGATGGAAGGAGGAGGTTTGGATGTGATCTCAAAGGATGATGTCACATAAGAAGAGGATGCCCCACTCTAGATGTGTCACTCATGACAAAGAATTGCCCCAAGATGTGTGGGGATGGATGGATGTGATAATATATTTGTAGAAATGGATGTTGTTAGGAATTGCATGCAGAAAATATCAATTAAATGCAAATAAAGATTAAATAGAGGAATAAAAATATATAGAAATAATAACAGTGAGAGACAATTTTAACGTGGCTCACCCAAACTCAGGCTACATCCACCAACAAAGAGTCCAATATGATTATCTAGTAAATCAAACCGATTACAACTAGCAATCTTTGCAACTCAATACTGCTGCAAATGCTGCAATACAATGTCAATGGAAAACCTAACCCTTAGCGTTGCCCCTTGACCCCATCTTGGGGGCGCTGCCCCCAAACCCCCGTTAAATAATTTGGGGGGAAACCATGCTGATAAAACTAGGGAAAATTTAACCTTCGAGTCTAATTAGGCTCCATATAACAATAGATGTATGCCAAGAGGTACATCCAAAGCATTTTGTAGATACTTTTCCCCTATCTTTATTAAGATCACAAGTGGGAAGGAGGATGAATGGATGACATGAGAGATAGGGAGAGATAGTGGATGGGATGGATGGGTAATTTGAATGACCAGCCAGGTAAGTAGTTGATAGTGTGAACTACCAATGTAATAAATCCACAAGTGGACTTGGGGAGTAATGGGAGGAAGGAGATAGGAAGGTGATAGGATAAGCATGTATAATGGAAGGGGAGTGACAATTTAAGTGATATTTGCCCCAAAATTTAGGGTGCTAATGGATGGAGGATTACACATGACACCCACGAGGGGTTTTCATCATAGTACTTGCCTAAGGTGCCACAAGGAGTGGTTTTCACCATTGGACAATTTTCTCTTTACTTTTTTAATTTTTTTAATTTTTTAATAATTTTTCTTTCTTTTTTAGAATCTTTTTGATATTTGGATGGGTTGGGTGGATTTTGATGGAGAAAGAGATTTGGATGTGGATGGAGACTCAAGTATTTGTTTCCAATAGGAAGTGATAATATCCCATGGTGGATAGTTGGTGCACGTGGACCATGTCAATTTTGTTGATACAAATGGATGTTGGTAGATGATGCCATGTGATGGAGATGGAGTGGATAGGATGGATGGAGGAGAGATGGATGACATATGGATGATGGATAGATTATGGATGGATTATGTAAAAGCATGGATCATGGGGATATGATGGGGAATATAGATGGGATAAGGGAAAGAGTATGGGGGTGGATGCATGAGGGGATGCCATGTGGTTGAGAGGGATCAAGACTAACGTTTGCACACACCACAATGGATTTTTGAATCTTTTGATTTTAAGGGGGTCTGGACAATAATGGGGAGTTGGGATTCATGATGGATTTTTTATTATGGGATCCGAGTGGGGAATTGTAGGATTACCAATTTGGGGCCTTAGGGACCCAAATGGACTTAGGATTTTTATGATTTTTTGATTGGATGCGGGATGAAGGAGAGGGATTTTGGGGATTGGAGGATAGATTGGGATTTTAGGATGGAATGGGATTTGGATGCTCCATTTAGTTTTATCTTTTTTTATTTGGGGACCCACATCATTTTCATTTTTACTTTTGGAGGTGTGGGGTTTTGTCCATCCTTTTAGATGGATTTTTCTTGGATTTTATGTATTGGTGCCCTACGACATGATAATTGTTAGGATTTTTGGATTTATTTGTGGGGGAATCTGAATTATTATTTGGAATCCCATGGATTTTATGATAGCTTCATATTTGGACGATATGTGCAATTGTTGGCCATGATTAGGGATTTTGGGGTATGGGATTTGTGGATGGAAGGATTAAGGAATATGAGGATGGTGGTATTAGGAGTTGGGAGGAGTGGAGGAAGGGTGGATGTAGGGATGGGAGTAAGTTTGGATTTATGGATAGTATAAGATGAGGGATGGATGATCACATGCTTTTTCAATTTGTATGATGATGGAGGGGAAATGATGACATGATTTGGAGGTGTGATGAGAGGCACCTATGTTGGCATTGGGAGAATGGGATTTGGAAGGTACAAAGGTGGTACCAACATTTTAGATTGTTTGCCTTGAGATATCTAGCCAAGGCCATGTGAGTGTGGATGGATTTTGAGATGGATGGGCTCCAATATTCCTTGTTCATGAAGGCCCAAGCCTTTGCCTTGATAATTCATGTTTTGGAGCATGCAATGTGTGATGGAATGTTTGTTGTTTTAGAAACAAGATATGAGTCCATTATTAGATGGGGGAGGATGGGTAGTGGATAGAAGTTGTTTCTCTCCCATTAGAGAACCACCATAGATGAAAGTGTTAGAACTAAGAGGATAGGATGATGGATTTGGGATGGGGTCGATAAGAGATGGTAAGGGGTTGATGAAAGATGGTAAAGGAGTGATAGCGAATGATAGGGGATCAATAGGTGATGGTGTGGGATTGGGAAAGGGATGAGATGAGATGCTTTGATCTTGATTAGGATGGGGGTTGGATATTTCTACATGCCTTGGACTAGGCTCTCGACATATCCAGATTTGCATGGATAATGTGGTTAGGGAGGAGCATGTAGTTTCAATTTTCATTCAAATAGACTCCTCTAATGGGGTAGATGGAGAAATGGGTGATGTTTGGGATAATACCTTGGATAAGAAAGAGGAAGGTGATGGTGTGGTTTTGATAGACATTAAGTGGGTGGTGGAATCATCAATGACACACTTGGGTGATTTGGATAAGTGAGGTGGCATGACTCCATAATTTGGTTTCATGATTTTTCTCAATATCCTTAGCTAGGATTCCTTGGAGGAAATTTGAAAAGGATGACTTGGATTTAATAGGGGGATTGGATGGTGGATAAGATGGCAGATTGGATGGTTGGGTTGGTGGATAATGAGATGGTAGATTTAGATAAGTGGGACAAAGAGATGAAGGATGTGGATAAGAGGTAGAGGTGACAAGGACCTTATACAAGGAGAGATGTTGGGATGTGGATAGGGGATAGAATGGATTTACATTGTTAATGTTAGAATGGGGATTACCATTAGGTGTGCAATTAGTTGTGTGGGCATATCTCGTGCTATCCAATGCATGGTCATACAATTCTTGCATGTTTATTGATCAGAGAGGGTGGTTTATGGAAAGCTTGCTTGCAATGATTTCATCAAGGTTTTGGATTTCATCTTGGTCAACAAGACTATCATCATCATTAGGATTGTAAGATGGATTCATGATGTTTGAATTAGATTTGGGATGATGTGTAGGATAATTTGGTGATCTTGGTGTAAGTCAGGGAAAATCAAGGAAAAATGCTAATATCAATCATAGAGAACCTAACTCATCAATGGAATAGAAAATAGCATAGAAATCAAATAATAAAGCAAACTAATCTAAATTCCTAAGCTAAACTTGGCTTCCCTCCATTATTTTTCTTGACCTTGCTTAGATTGCTCTCAGATTTGCAAACATGCAATACTCATGAGAAGCTCAATATGGAATGGTTAGCAAAATCTTGAAGACTCTTCTTGTGATCAACTAGCTAGGAAGTGAGAAAATGAGGCTAGAGAGTTGCTTTTATAGAAAGCTAGGGTTCAAATGAAGGGTACAGATTGAGTGTTGACTTTTGAGTGATATGAATAGTGGATATTGAGTAGGGTTTCCCTCTTATAAGAGGACAAAAGAGAATTTTTTATTTGAATAAATGGTGAGGTGGGAGTGACTTAATTAAATAAATCTTGCAATTTACTTAATTAATTTGAAATGGCAAATGAGTGAGACTTTAATTAAATAAATATGGTTTATTTAATTAAAGGTGGGAGCTAAATAAAAATAAATATTTTATTTATTTAAATTAATTGAGTGGAGACATAGGATAGTGAGTAATTAAATATTTTAAAAAATATATTTAATTATAGAGGAAAATAGAGGAAATACAGATAAATAATTAATTAAATAAAATTTATTTAAGTATAGATTAGAAAAATATGAAATGAATTAATTAAATAATTAAAGATTATTTAATTAATAGAAGAAAGTGGGATTCTTGAGAAATCAATGTGAAAAAATGATGCTTGCAGTCTCAGGACATTTTTAAGTGTCTACATTTTGCCCCTCTTTGATGCAATGTCCATTCAGACGTTGTGTCAAAGAAAAATTCAAAAAATATGCTCTCGACTTGCCCTAGCATGCCCTAGGCTAGGTGGGATAGCCCTATGCCCCCTCAGGAAACTTTAGAAAATTTTCAAAAAAAATTCCAAAAAAATTGTGAAATTTCCTGAAAAGTTGTGTGAAGGGTTGAAAGTGTACCGGTAGTGAAAAATTAGGCCTATAGGGTATCTAATGTGTGAAAATAGGAGCTGGGATGGCTAAATTTTAAGAAAGGGGAAAATTTAACCTTTGAGTTCTAGCCTTCTTGGAGCAATGAGTGTTCAGTGTCTTGCAGAGCAGCTGTTGAGATGTTGCATATTCCAGACCACCACCATAGAGGACAACGAGTCAAGACATATGGATGGGCAGCTAGATTAGGCATGACAATGAGTACCCAAACCTTACTTTTCAATTTTGTCATTTTTTCATAGATTTTAGGGCTCAAACAAGAGCTACAGATGCAGTGCATTTTTCTACATCGCAACAGCTATTGCGAGTGACGTGGGTATGGCCTTCTACGCGATATCTGCTATCTTGTGATGCATTTATGTTTTTGTGATACATTTGCACAATTTTGCAATCACCTTAGGCGATGCACAATTGCTAGGTGTGACACAGTTGAAGGTCTGGGTGATGCAATCATAAAATTGTGATGCAATTGAAAGTTTCTATGATGCAATTGAAAAAATACGTCACAAATGAGGGTTTTTGCTACACAATTACCATGGTGCGACACATTACATTGATAGTGTGATGCATCTACCTGTTTGGTGCTTTCTGCTTAGGGTTTTTTGACCTGACTTTGACCAAATTTGCTCTCGATAGCCTAGGGGTTTTGATTGACATGGCATGGTGTTTTGACAAATGTAAGTGAGATTGTCACCGATTTACATGCAGGAGAGACGACCTACTTGCTATAGGCTATGAGATTTCTTGAGTTGGGAGGAGTGGGACACACTGCATGCCTTGGGATTGTACCACGTATCTTTCATGCCCATTGTGAGGGCTAACAGGGGGCTTTTGACTGCGTTGGCCGAGCGATGGCATCATAGATGAGCTCATTTCATTCGCCTATTATAGAGGCGACAATTACATTAGAGGATGTCTAGCACATTCTAAAGCTTCCCATCCATGGGGAGCATATCATCTATAATGCAAAGCGAGGGTTGTCTGTCATCCAATGATTGTTTGAGACCGATAGCGATGTAGAGCTCAGGGTTGAGGACTATGAGATCCATTGGGACACTTTGGCAGATAGATACAATAGATTCATTGTTATTTTGTGCACTTGCATCAACGGCATCGTTATTCCATATCATCGCAGTCATGGCTTCCCATTTGGGTGGGGAGAGATCTTAGAGGGCATGATGGAGCAAGCGACAATGTATACTTGGGGACCCTGCTTGCTTGCCATGTTGTACTTTTAGTTGCATGGGGTTGCATACAAGGATGAGCAGTCTATTAGGTGTGGAGTCACTCTACTAATGATTTGGGCTTGGGAGAGGATTTTGGTATTCAAGCCTCATGTTGTTAGGGAGCTACCATATGTCTACATCTATGGAGGAGTAGTTGTGCAAACATGGATGGGTGATGTAGGCTTATGGTGGCATGGCCTGGATCACATAGATGAGCTTAAATGGAGACCATATAGGGATTGCCTCACATGGTTGGAGGATGGAGATCACTTTCCCAATTGTCATCATACTAGGTACCTGATTGGGTGGATAGTATAGTCGCAGCACATTATTGAGTGCCATTTGCCTGAGTGCATTCGAAGACAATTTGGGGAGAGACAAGGAGAGCCTATCGGTACAGCCGAGTTTGCACAATCTACCTGAGAGGTCCACGATTGGGGGCCTATGATCAACATTGATGTGGCTATCTAACAGATAGTAGGACTACAACTAGTTCAGTGGGGGTTGCGGCTAATGTTATAGATGCGGGCACTACACCTGAGTATGACGTGTGGTGGGCATAGCACAGGCCCACACTATTTTTACATCCTGATGAGCCAGCTCTAGTTGAGAGACTAGGAAGAGGACCTAGAGGCAGGGGGCACAGGTTGGGGGAGACATGGAGGCTAGGGAGATGGCAGGGGTGACAGAGATGATGGCGGAGATGACGGCAGTGATGACGGCGGTCGTGGAGGCATAGGAGACAAGGGGAGAGGAGATAGAGGCAGAGATGGGGATGGCTGAAGCAGGGGCCCCATACTTTCTCCTATCTGAGAGGAGGGAGATGCAACAATTGGACAGATGGTGGTGGTGATGGGTGAGGTGAGGGTTGAGGAGGCTGAGGAGGTAGAGGAGGACATGGCGATGGAGGATGTAGGAGGAGAGGGAGAGGATGAGGAGATGGACATTGAGAAGATGGATGTTGAGGAGATAAATGCGGAGGAGAGGGCTCAAGAGGAGACCCTATAAGATATCCTAATTTTGGAGGTGCTTGTGGGAGAGGAGGAGAAGGCTGAGGACACAAGAGATGATCTATAGGTGCAAATTGAGGCTCTTCAAATGTAGATACAAGGGTTACAAGTGTAGTTGTAGGATTCATGGGCTTAGGTGCAGGGATTGGAGGGATAATTAGCACAGTGCACAGCCAAGCACGACATGGCCATCATCCAAGTGTAGAGGGTAGAACAACATAGTATTGATTTTATGGCTACAGTTAGTGGGCCCATGGTAGACTTTACACATGCATTGTATAGAGCAGCTCGAGAGGGTCAATATTATAGGAGCCTATATGAGGATGTGGTGCCAGCTGATCAGAGGGCACCAAGTTATCAAAGCTAATGTGTTAGTAGGACCCACTTGCAGTGGACACATAGAAATGTTGGGGTATCCCAGAGGAGGGCCTCACCATATGATAGGCCATCAAGGTCTAGAGCTGGTTCAGATCATATGGGTTCTCCATTAGGATAGGCACCATATAGGGGTGGAGATAGCATAGGCTAGGCCTGATTTTGTAGATAGGATATTCATTTTTTATTGAGCCTGTGAGCTCTTATTTTTAACTGAGCCTACAAGCTCCATTTTTTATAACCATTTGGATATTGTACTGTGGCACTTTTTGAGATATATATGAGATACATTGTTTTGTGATGACTATATGGTGTTTTATTCTATCTGATATGATGATGTGATGGATTATGTTATGGTGTTTATGCATGTTATGGATTCATCTTATGGACTATGTGATGTTTTATGGATTATGCTCTATGTGGGTTTTATGATTATGCCATGCTTTCTATTTGTATGCATAATGGATATGTGATGTATGGTGTGTGGTTTATAAAATTGTGGATGCACATTATTTATTAATGGTTATATGATTTATGGATGCTCATTATGAGATGATACTATATGTTTATGAGATGATACTACATGTTTACGTGATGCTTATGTAGATTTTACATGTATGCAGATTCTATATTATGTATGCAAATGATGGTTCTACATGTGATACAATGCTATCTATGTTTTTGTATTTTCTGATGCAGGATGGATGACTTATTATGTATGTGATAATGCTTATATGATGTTTAATGATGATTATGACAATATATGCTTGCTAACATGTGTATGTATGTAGGATGAGGTATCTAGTGCATTTATTTTGGTATGTCACATCACACCATTGTGATGACTGCAAGGATGGATAGAAGAAATAGAAATGTGAAAGAGAAGATGGTTAGCAAGAGATGAAGAATGATTGGATGAATGAAAAAAGATTTTGCTTTGATAGATGTTGATCTTATACTTTAATTGCATGATTATCATCATAGAGCTTATTATGTCAAAAGATGATAGCCACCATGGCATGACACAGGCCATGGTGCACAATGTGATCCTTTGCAAAACATGCACATGACAGACAAGGAATTCTTGACTCAGACTGGTACCCATGGAACCTTGCCAGAATATATGAGGAAATAACCATGAGGCATGTGAGTCCTAATTCAAGGAAGTATTTAGATGTTCCTTCACATGCACAGGATGGTTTTGGTCATACCCAATGGAATCCTAATCACACACAAGGAACTTAGTTGCCCCAGTCTTCTTGCCAAGACAAACCACAAACAACAAGCAAACATGAAAAGGTCATGCCCCATCATCACTCCTCTTCATCACTTATGGACTTCCTTGAGAAGCATAAGAACAAGACCTAAGATCAATCCAATAAAAGATAAGACAGACTAGACCAACAGAGTCAACAGCCATTTGGATTGTCTTGCCAAGTGATGTGTGTTTGTTTGTTTGATATGATTGGATGAATAACGCCTAGTTTCAGGAAGGGAAACATGTCATATAAGATGTTGAGTCTAGTTTAGACTATGCAACCATTTATATAAGGGAAATGATAGGACTGAGTTTGGATACATAAATGAGACACCTCATCTAAGACTCATGGTCTTGTTTCAAGAGTGCAACAATCTGTATATGATAACTAGAATGTTTGATTGTGTATGAAGTGATAGTGTCTATTTTTAGGAAATAGAGTATGCCATATAAGACATAGAGCTTGGTTTCAACAATGCCCCATTCTGTAAGTGATGGTAGATTAGGATTAGATGACAAGGCAATTGATCTTGTTATGATTGAAAATTAACTGATTGGATAGTTTGTCTGTTCTTCCAAAATTTTTGAAGCACATGTTTCTTGTGAAAGATTTGTTGTGTTCGTCTAATCAAAGTGTCTGCCTTAGCAAGGGATGACTTGTTATGAGATTGACTCAACGGACCCTAAGGGATTGACCTAATGTCTTGGGGGCTCATCGATGATGGCCTTGCCTACGTAAAAGCGTAGAGACAACATAGTTTGACCATGTGGACTTTGTGTGTGACCTAGGACCTAGGGGATTTATGCCTCGGGGGCTCATCGAAGATGGCCTTGCCTACGTGTAGTCATTGAGGCAACGTAGTTCGACATGGTGTACTGACATTGTTTATTGCTTGGGTTTTTTGGTTGTTTATTTGATTTTTTGTAGTTTTGGGACTATTTGATATTTTTGTGATTTTTACCTATTTTGATTTTTTTGGATTTTGACATATTTTTATTTTTTTGTGGATTTTGAAGATGTTTTGTTTTTTTTGGATTTTGAAAATGTTTTGATTTTTTTTTTTTGGATTTTGAAGATGTTTTGATTTTTGTTTTTGGATTTTGAAGATGTTTTGATTTTTTTTTTGGATTTTGAAGATGTTTTGAAAGGTATCCTTCAATACCAAATCTAGGATCCCATCGAGAGACTAGAGTCAAGGATTTGCCCCCAGTTAGGTGTAGGAAAAGTTATTTGGAAAAAGATGGATGGAACGTGGAAAGAAAAGGATGTTAAATGTCGACTATTCTTAGGCCATAAGAAGGACATCAAAGTTTTATTGCAGATTATGATGTGAATGATGTGAAAGGTAATGCGGAAGACCAGATAGAATGACGGTAGATAGTGGAGCAAAGACTGGCTACACATGGCACCTATTTGCTAGGTTTTCACCATGGTACTTATCCAAAGCGTCACTGGAGTGGTTTTCACTATTGGATGGATTATTTCTCTTTACTATTTTTTTTGTCCAAAGCGCCACTGAAGTGGTTTTCACTATTGGATAATTTTTTTTTTTTCCTGATTTTTTAATTTTATTAATTTTTAGGTATAGTATCTATGAAGATGCATGCTGTTGATTGGCTCTGGTAACGACTCACCTTCATGAGTGGCAAGTTGATATGCTCAAGCTCCATATGCAGTAGTGATGACATAAGGACCTAACTAATTTGGCTTAAATTTTCCTAGTTTTTCTTGATCCAATTGATTCTTAGGATTCTCTTTTAGAACCAAATCTCCAATATTGAATTGTCGAACCTTGAATTTCTTATTGTAACTATGATGAAGACAATTCTGATATGCTTGCAAATGAACCAGTGCATTTTGTCTTCTTTTGTCTAGCAAATCTAACTCATGTAATTTGGATACTCTATATTCCTCCTCATCAGTGAATTGTTGCCCTGATTCTCTCAAAGAGGGTAACTCAACCTCAATGGGTAGGATGGATTCAAATCTGTATGAAAGAGAGTATGGAGTGGTTCCTGTGGGTGTATGGATGCTAGTTTGGTAGGCCCACAAGATAGGGTTTAGTTGAATATGTCGGTCACGACTAGCATTATTGACAGTCTTTTTGAGGATTTTGATGATAGTTTTATTTGACGCCTCAGCTCAAGACCATTGCCTTGGGGATAGTATGGAGTGGCAAAATGATGTTGAATGTGGAACCTTTCACATAGCTCATGGACATCTTGGTTCTTGAAAGTATGGCCATTGTCTGTGACAATAGACTGAGGAACACCATACCGACATATAATATAATTGAGAATGAACTTAGCGATTTGTTTGCCAATGATGTATTTCATAGGAATGGCCTCAATCCATTTTGTGAAGTACTCAGTTGCTGTGGTGATGAATTTATGACCATTGGTGGAGGTGGGATGGATTTTACCCACAAGGTTGAGTCCCCATTAAGAGAAGGGCCACAATAATGTGAGTGGCTGAAGGTCTTGGGTGGGTACATTCACAAGATCTCCATCTATTTGACATTGTCGACATTTCTTCACAAAGTGGTATGCATCTCACTCCATTGTGGGCCAGTAGTATCCAGTTCTTATGATCTTCTTGGCTAGAATAGGACCACTAGAGTGAGCTCCACATATACCCTTGTGTACTTTGTGCAAGGCCATTTGCGCTTCTTCAACATCAAGACATCTTAGGAGGGTGTTATCAAAGCCATGGCAGTAAATGGCATCACCGATGATTATATATGGTGGCTTGGTGAATGAAGGATTTGTGTTGGTTAGAGGATAGGTTAGCGGGAATGATTTGGTCATGCAGGTATTTGTAAATGTCTTTGTACCAGGGGGACTTAGGATCAACAATTTCACACACTAGCTTGAATTCAGGAATATCAAAAGCAGGGATCAATAGTTGTTCCACCAAGAATTCAAATTGAGGTGCATTATTTGGAATATCCAAGAGAGATCCTATAGTGGCCATTGCATCGGCCACTCTATTCTAAATTCAAGGAATTTGATCAAAGGCAATGGTATCAAAGTAGAGCTTGAAACTGTCTACCATTCTCTTGTAGGGCATAAGCTTTTCATCCTTCGTGTCATACTCATCATTGACCTGTTTGATTACCAGTTGTGAATTGCCGAAGACTTGTAAATTCTTATTTTTCCAATTTATGGCCATACGTAGTCCAGTAAGTAGTGCCTCATATTCAACTATATTGTTTGTACAAGAGAATGCTATCTTGAGTGATTTAGGAATAGCATCTCCTTGTGTGATGAAAAGGATTCCGGCTCCTAAGCCATGATTTGTGCATGAACTGTCGAAGTATAGCGTCCATGTTTTTGAAACTTCTACTGTAAATATTGATTCATCTGGAAAATCTGTGACCAGAGGATGATCAGCTGTTGTGGGTGTCTCTACAAGTTGGTCAGCTATTACTTGTCCTTTTATGGCCTTTCGGTCACCATATTCTATATTGAATTAAATTAGGATCATGACACATTTTTCCAATTGTCCTATCAAAGTAGCCTTATTAATTAGGTATTTCAAGGGGTCAATCTTTGTAATGAGCTTTGTTTGATGATTCAACATGTAATGTCAAAGATTTTGAGTGGCAAAAACCACTGCAAGGCATGCATGTTCGATGGGACTGTAATTAAGCTCATATCCTACCAGTGTTTTTCTGATGTAATAGATAGCTCATTATTTCCCTTCTTCATCATTCTATGCTAGAAGTGCCCCCAGTACTGAAGAGGTAGTTAAGATGTACAATATAAGGGTTTTTATGGTGATTGGTGGTATAAGAACAGGCAGAGATAACAAATAATCTTTGATTTGTTGGAAAGCCTCTTGACATTGGTCGGTCCATATGAAGGGTACTCCCTTATGAAGATGTTGAAATGGGTGACATTTGTCAGCTAGTTGTGCAATGAATCTTTTAATTAACTGTAGTTTTCCCTATAAGTTGTGTAGTTGTTTGAGACTCATTGGCGGAGGCATGCCCATGATGGCTTTAACCTTGGTAGGATCCATCTCAATTCCCCAATGAGAGACTATGTAACCTAGCAATTTGCCTGAAGTGACTCCGAAAATGCATTTCTTTATGTTTAACATGACCTTTTACTCTTCAATTCATGTGAAAACATTATCCAGTACATCCAAATGACTATCATGTGTAACTGATTTGGTTAATAGGTCATCTACATAATCTTCCATAAATGTGTGCATGTAGTCATGAAAGATTGTTGTCATTGATCTTTGGTATGTTGCTCTGACATTTTTGAGGCCAAAGGGCCTGACATTCCAGAAATAAGTACCCCATAGACAAGTGAAAGCTATTTTATGTTGATCTTTGGGGGCTATTATGATTTGATTGTAACCTAAAAAATCATCCATGAGCAAAAGCATCTCATATCCTGCTGTGAGGTTGACAATAATATCAATGTTTGGCAATGGAAAGTCATCTTTTGGACAAGCCTTATTTAGATCTCAAAAGCCTTCACAAATTCCAATTTGACCATTTGGTTTGGTAATTGGTACTATATTAGAGACCCATTTTGGATAATCGATGGGCTAAATAAAACCAACATCGAATAACTTCTTGAGTTTTGCTTTGACCAGGTGTGCTATTTGTGGGTGCATCTTTCGTAACTTTTTCTTTACTGGCGTGGCATTTGGCAACAATGGTAGATGATGCAGGACCAATTGAGGATCAAGCCTAGGCATGTTAGCATATGATCATGCAAAGTTAACTGGCCTTTCTAAGAAGAAAGTTGCGAACTCAGGTTTCTCTTGTTCTGTCAGTGACTCTGCAAAGTGAACTATCCTCAGATTATCTTTGGTACCAATATTTGTCTCTATTGATTTTTCCACCAGAAGTGGTGATCTCTCTTGTGTAATGGGGATAACTTCAAACCCTCCATCCTTGGGTTCCTCAAAGAGGTTTTCACCCTCAGATATGTCCTTTATTTTTACTTTTTTTATGGTCAAAAGGTGCCTTTCGATTTTCACCTAGAGACCTATTTTCCTGTTCATATTCACTTTTGTGACTGAAGGGTGGAGTAGACTCTCTGAAGTATGATGTTTCATCAAGATCCATAATGTATCCAACCTTATGATCCTCACTTGGTATACCTTCTCAAAGTCCCATAAACTCAGTGATAGCTTCATCGTTTTCAAATAAATCCAAGCTAGGTGGTGCTTGTTGGTCCCAGTCTATTAGTTGGGGGTGGACTAAAGGAAAGTCATCATCAATTTTCATATAGCTCATGGATAGGGGATTTAAGGTGTATATAGAGGTATCGTTGAGGTCCCAGAAGATGCTAATCCAAGCAAATCCATCGAGTAGGCCAGGTTGAGAAGATTCGGGTTTGGGAGGGTCCCTTGATGTCTCAATGTCTTTAGAAGTACTTGCATCCTTACCTAATAGCAACTTAGTACTAGGAGCATTTCCTCTTAGTGATGTGTACCCTAACCATTTGTTCTGAGGTTGCATGGTTAGTTGTATGGGTTATGTCCATCCATTTTTGTTTGGACCGAGTCCATTGTGTCCATCATATCCTTATTGTTTCACGAATTCATATCCTTTCCCATATTGTTCTACTAGTAGTTGCACATGCTTAACTTCTTCTTCATCTTTCTAGAGCCATGTAGCGACATCCTTGTTTATATATTCTTTGCTTAATTCACTTGATTTAGTGAAGGTGGTGGGGGTAGCACAAATAGTATCCTTTGGTTTTATTGGGTTGGGTTTTTTGTGAAACTTTGGTGATATTTGCAACTTGTGAATGTAGTATGAGCTCTCCATTTATACTCTCCACATCCTTTGTCATGAATCTGGACCTTAGGGTTGAGAGTTGGAATGAATGTGGTGGCAAATATTGATAGTGTGGATAGATTGATATAATGAGATGAAGTGGAAGGTGGAATTCCCATGTTAACGGGCACTTGATGTAGAGGTGTCTCTCTCAAGTGGCTACAATATTGGAAAGCATCAAGATCACCAGCTATGGTGATTTATGTGTTGTTGTAGGGAAACTTGATGCATTGGTGGTAGATGGATGGCATGACCTTCATGGCATGAATCCATGGGTGATCAAGGATGAGATTGTAGGGAAGGTCCAGATCCAAGACGTGGAGCATGATATTCAGAGTAGCAGGCCCAACTCTCACAGGAAGTAAGATCACACCCTTAGAGGAATGTTCTACATCATCATAGGCCTCGATGACAATTCTCTTGGATGGGTCCACACAAGCCTCAGAATATCCCAATATCATGACTAATTTCAAAGGACATATATTCAATCCAGCTCCATCATCTACCAAGACTCATCGGATCTTATGCTTATTGATGAAGACTTTGAGGTGTAAGGGATCAATATGGTTAGGTCTATGTGAGTGCAATTCATGCTTGGTGATGTAACATGATTGGTAGTAGCCAAGTGCCCTACCATTACCTGGAATTGGTTAACATTTAGATCCATAGGGATGGATGATTCCAGCAAAGATTTGTCTAAGATGGCCTTATGTTCTAGAGATAGGTGGAGCAGCTCAAAGATTGATATTTGTGTAGGGGTTTTCTTTAAATGGTCCAAAAGATTATATTGAGACTTTGGCTATGAGTCAGATGGAGAGCTTCATAAGGTTAACTTGGATCTGTGGGTAGTAATAGCACACTTAGGATGAGACTTGATGGAGATCATGGATACATTATTGTCATAAGCTCCGATTCTATTGACAGTATATTCATAAGCAACATGGTTGTAGTTGGGTTGTTCATTTTTCTTAGTACCCAAACTAGAGGCCTTTCTTGATGCGTGGTCTTTTAAATGATTTGTGAAGATGGTGTGATCGGTATTGGAGGACCCTAGAAGATTATCTAAGACTATGTCACCTCGTTCGACAAGATCTTGGATGGTATTCTTGAGCTTGTAGTAGTTTGAGGTCTTATGTCCCTTTATCTGGTGATATTCACAAAATTCATTATCGTTCCATGAAAGAGGCTTGAAGGCAGGATCGTATTGCTTAACCTTTGAGAGTTGAATAAGATTGGATTGTAATAATTTCTTTAGGACCAAATCAACTGGTTCTAGCAAGGGTGTATAGTTCTATTTTTGAGGATTTGTTCTCGGGGGAGCCCTTCTTTGATTGTTTTGAATGGCATTTGTTGTCTGATGTTGAATGGGTGTTAGATTGTTTGGTGTTGGTGCCTTGAGAGTAAGGATGTGGCTGCCCTTATTTATTGCTTTCGCATCGACAAACCCATTGTTTGTAATGTTCTTATTCCTAGACCAGAACTTATTTTTGTCATAGGAAGTGTTAGGGTTGCTTTGGATTTTGTTAAAAAATTTGATTGCACCCTTGGCAATGAGGGCTTTCTCAATTGCTATTCCTCTCTCAACAACCTCCCCAAAGGTAATGTAACAACCTATTTGGAGTTGGTGCATGAGTTCCATGTCAAGTTCTCCACAAAGATTGGGACTAATTGATTTTCAGGTATATGGCATGGACACTTGCTAGCCAAACTTCTCCATCTTTGGAAGAAAGAGCAAAATATTTCTCCATCTTCTTGTTTTGTGTGGCATAGTGTTTCTATATTTACATCCATCTCAATATTGTAAGAGAAGTTGGCTATGAATTTATTAGCTAGTTCGGTCCATGTTCTTATCCCTATGGGGAGATGTGCAAACCACTCGAGTGCTTGACCCGCGAGGCTCCGTGGAAATAGTCTCACTAAGTATATTTGGTCGAATGCAATCTCTAAACATGCAGTCTGAAATTCACATACATGTTCAATAGGGCTCCCTTTTCCTCTATATTTGTTGAAGTTAGGCACACTATAGTTTTGTGGAAAAGGAGACATGTAGATACTCCTATCAAAAGGGTATGCGCACAAATCTTCCATGGAGTATGCTTTCTTGTTCCTAGAAATTTAAATGTTGGATAGTTGTTGTTTTAATGAATGTATTTCATGTGCTAGGACCTCTATGGAGGATAACATTGTATTTACAACATTTTCAATTACATTTTGGTAGGGATTTCCTATGTTTGCAATAGGTGTGTTTTGAGACCCCATGTTCGCAACAAGTGGATTGATGTTTGTGTTGAGATGGGCATGTGATTGATTTGAGTTTTGATTTTGAGTATTTGGTATGTAAGTGGTGTTTGGACTAATGTATTGAACATGGGATGGAACACTTGTATTATTTTAATTTTGGAGTGGGTTGGAAGTTGTTTGAAAAAGGATGCTTGGGTCAACTCGTTGCTGTATGGGATTGACATGGGTATTTTGATAAGATGTACTAGCACCTAGGTTAGACATATTGTTTTGGCCAAGAGTGTCTATGTTGAGGTTGTTCAAGTTATTGCTTGGTTGAGACCCAAGATTTACATTTGCACTAGGTGTGGTGTTAGCCTCTGTTGTTATATGAAGCCTAATCAGACTCAGAGGTTAAATTTACCCCACTTTTATTGGTGCGGTTACCCCCTAAATTCCTATGGGGTCAAGGGGCAGTGCCCCCAAGATGGGGTCAAGGGATAGCACCCCTTACGGGGTCCAGGGGCAGTACCCCTGGCGCTCCCTATCATGATACAGGGTGGGGTTGAGGGGTAGCGCCCCCGAAACCTCACACGGTTTTCTATTTTTTTATTAAGGTGTTGGGAGTTATTTTTCATTGGCCGACATAAAAATCCCTTTTTTGTAACTGACAAAAGTCATGATAAAAATGGCTAAGGGTTAGGGTTTCTGTTGAGATGTATTGTAGCATTTTGCAGCAGTATTGAGTTGTAGGGATTGTTGGTTGTAATTGGTTTGATTTACTAGATAATAATATTGGACTCTCTGTTGGTGGATGTAGCCCGAGTTTGGGTGAACCACGTTAAAAATTGTCTCTCATTGTTATTATTTCTATGTATTTTTCATTCCTCTGTTTAATTTTTATTTGCATTTAATTGATATCTTCTGCCGGCTAACCCTAAAAAGTGGTATCAGAGTGGGTTGTGTTCAATTATCGTTTGCAGGAAGGTCTCGCGGTTGAGTGGGAGTCTCATGGTTGAGTGGGAGCAATGGCGGACGGGGGTAAATTAAAGGTAGATAAATTCAATGAGCAGAACTATCAGTTGTGGAAGATGTAGATGAAGGATTATCTTTATCAGAAGGATTTATGGAGACCGTTGGAAGGATTATCCAAGAAACCGGTAGGAATGACGGATGAGGATTGGGAACTTCTAGACAGAAAGGCACTGGGAACCATTTGGTTGTGCCTGGCACCATCTGTGGCATTCAATATAACAGAAGTGAAGACAACAAGTGAACTGATGAAAGCTTTGGCTAAATTGTATGAAAAACCCTCAGCCTCAAATAAGGTATTTCTCATGAAGTGTTTGTTTAATCTGAAAATGATTTAAGGTGGATCTATGATAGATCATTTAAATGAGTTTAATATGATTACCAGTCAGTTAACTTTTGTAAAAGTGAAATTTGATGAAGAGGTGAGGGCTCTCTTGGTTTTATGTTCTTTGCCAGAAAGCTAGAATAGCTTGGTAATGGATGTAAGTAACTCTGTCTCTGGTTCAAATACTTTGAAATTTGATGATGTTGTTGGTATTATCCTTAACGAAGAAATGTGATAGAAAAGCTTAGGAGGGTCCACATCAAGTAGTGTTTTGAATGCAGAAAGCAGAGACAGATCAAAGGAGAGAGGAAAAGGTTCTGGAGGTCATGGGAAGTCACAAGGAAAATCAAAGGACAAGAGATCCCAATCTAGAGGATAGAAGGATTGCTGGTACTGTGGGAAACTAGGTCATCTGAAGAAAGATTGTTGGTCTCGAAAGAATAAAGAAGGAGACAAACAAGAAGGAAATAAGGAGGCAAATGTGATAAGTAATATATCTGAAAATGATTCTTTGATTCTTGTCCTAAGTAATGCTGATGATTCATGGGTTTTAGATTCAGGGGCCTCATTTCATGCTATGCCCCATATAAGTTATTTTCTTGATTATGTCCAAGGGGATTTTGCGCTGGTTTATTTGGGAGATAACGAACCTTGTCAAATTGTTGGAAAGGGAAAAATTAAGATTAAGTTATAGAATGGGAATCATTGGCTACTACAAGAGGTAAGACACGTTCCAAGGCTTAGTAGGAATTTAATTTCAGCAGGGTAGCTAGCTGAAGAAGGTTGCATTGTTACATTTACTGATAAAAATTGGAAGGTTTCAAAAGGTGCCTTAATAGTAGCAAAAGGTGTGAAAGTAGACACCTTATATCTTTGTACAGGTCATACTGTTCCTTCTACTTTAGCTGTTGCAAAGAAAAACAAACATTTTCAGGAACAGTTGCTGTAGGTTTGCAAGAAGAGACTGAAACAGTTGCTGCAGGTTCTGAGACAACACTATGGCATAACAGACTTGGGCATAGGAGTGAAAAAGGTATAAAGGTACTTCATTCTAAGAAAGTTTTACCAGGTCTAAAATATATTAATATGGATTTCTGTGAAAGTTGTGTGTATGGCAAACAAAAGAGAGTCATTTTTCTCAAGTATGGGAAGCAAAAGAAAGATGAAAAGTTGGAGCTTGTGCATACAAATGTATGGGGACTAGCTCAGGTTTCTTCTCTTGGTGGCTCTTGGTATTATGTTACATTCATAGATGATGCAACTAGGAAGGTTTGGATTTATTTCCTCAGGCAGATATTTGATGTGTTTGAAACATTTAAGAAATGGAGAAGCTTGGTTAAGAATGAGACAGGTAAAAGATTAAAATGCCTTAGATCTGATAATGGTAGTGAGTATTGCAGCAAAGAATTTGAGGATTGTTGTTCCTTTAATGGAATCCATAGGTAGAAAATAGTTCCAGGGACTCCACAAGAGAATGGAGTGGCTGAGCACATGAATAGGACAATAATGGAGCATGCAAGGACCATGAGATTGCATGCTGGGCTGCCTTTAAACATGTGGGCAGAAGCTACCAACACTGTTGTATATTTAATTAATAGAGGTCCTTCAGTTCCTTTGGGCTATGGTATTCCAGAGGAAGCATGGACATGCAAGAATGTGAGTTATTCTTTTCTCAAAACCTTCAGATGTGAAACATTTGCACATGTAGATTCTGAAAATAGAACCAAGTTGGATGCAAAATCAAAAAATTTACTTTCGTTGGATATGGCATTAATGAATTTGGTTATAGGCTTTGGGATTTTGAAAATTAGAAAATTGTGAGAAGCAGGGATGTTGTATTCAATGAGAAGGTGGTGTACAAAGATCAGTTGTAGCAGCATGAGAAGAAAGAAAAGGCTTATGTGGTGCTAGATGATACTCCAAATAGTGATGTTCCAGTGGTTCATCATGCTTTGCAATAGCAACTAGAAATACCACAAACTCCAGTGAATGTTAGACGGTCAATAAGGCTAAGTAGACCTCCTGAAAGGTTTTCTCCCTCTTTGTATTCCATTTTGTTAACAAATGTTGGTGAACTAGAAGGGTATGATAAAGCTATGCAGGTGGATACATAGGTTCAGTGGGAGCTTGCAATGAAAGAAGAAATGGACTCCTTGCTGAAAAATCAAACTTGGGAATTATGCAAGTTGCCTACAGGTAAAAAGGTTTTACCAAACAAATGGGTTTATAGGCTGAAAGGGGAAGCTGGAGGTAAGAACAGATTTAAAGCCAGGATAGTTGTAAAAGGATTTGCACAGAAAAAGGGCATTGATTTTGATGAGATTTTTTCTCCGGTTGTTAAGATGACTTCTATTCGTACTCTTTTAAGTATTGTGGCTGCTGAAGATTTGCATTTGGAACAGCTAGATGTGAAAACTGCCTTTCTCCATGGTGATTTGGAGGAGATATATATGGAGCAGCCCCAAGGATTTGAGGTCAATGATAAGGAGAAACTAGTGTGCAGATTGAAGAAGAGTTTATATGGCCTGAAACAAGCACCTCAACAATGGTACTTGAAATTTGATAGTTTTATGGCTGAGCAAGGCTACAACCGGTGTAATTCTGACGATTGTGTTTATTTTAAGAGGTTGGATAATGACAACTACATTATTTTATGTTTATATGTTGATGACATGCTTGTAGTGGGGTCTAACATGGATCACATAAGAGAGTTAAAACAATAGTTAGCACAGTCATTTGCTATGAAGGATTTGGGGGCAGCAAAAAAAATCCTTGGTATGAAAATTTGCAAAGATAGGAAGAACAAAAAATTGACTCTATCTCAGGCTGATTATGTTGAAAAGGTGTTGCAAAGATTCCATATGGAGAATGCAAAAGCTGTCAGCACACCTTTACCTAGTCATTTGAAATTCACTAAGGAGATGTGTCCTAAGACACAAGAGGAGGAAGATAGAATGTCCAAGGTACCGTATGCTTCAGCTGTAGGAAGTTTAATGTATGCCATGGTATGCATGAGACTGGATATTGCACATGCTGTAGGAGTCGTAAGTAGGTATATGAGTCATCCCGGATTGGAGCATTGGAATGCGGTAAAATAGATTTTCAGATATTTGGGAGGTACATCCAATAAACACTTATGTTTTGGGGGCTCTAATACTGATTTAGTAGGTTATGTAGACTCAGATTTGGTAGGGGATATTGATACTAGGCAGAGTACTACAAGCTATGTCTATATTGTAGGTGGGACAGTAGTGAGTTGGATCTCACCATTGCAAAAGATGGTTGCTTTATCCACCATAGAGGCAGAGTATGTAGCTGCAACAGAGGCAAGCAAGGAGATGATATGACTGCAATCATTCATTGAAGAATTGGACAAACAACAGGCTAATAGTTATTTGTTTACGGACAACTAGAGTGCCATATATCTTGCAAAGAATTCTACCTTGCATTCATAGACCAAACACATACAGTTGAGGTATCACTTCATTCGGTCGGTGTTGGATGATGGATAGTTAAGGCTGGCAAAGATACATACAGATAAAAATCCAGTGGATATGTTTACAAAGGCAGTGACAAGGGAGAAACTGAGCTCCTCTTCAGCTTCGGTTGGTCTTCAAGATTGAAAATAAAATCAGAACAACAGGGTCTAGGGTGCTTATTTCTAGTGGGAGCTACAGGGTTAGCGGTGTTATGATCAGTCTCCAAGTGGGAGATGATATGGTGTGGAGTCTGATCAGTCTCCAAGTGGGAGATTGTTATATGGAGCCTAATCAAACTCGGAGGTTAAATTTACCCCACTTTTATCGGTGCAGTTTCCCCCCAAATTCCTATGGGGTCAAGGGGCAGCGCCCCTTACGGGGGTTGGTGCAGTGCCCCCAAGATAGGGTCAAGGGACAGGGTTAGCAGGTTATTTTTCATTATTTTATTAAGGCGTTGAGAGTTATTTTTCATTGGCCGACATAAAAAACCCTTTTTTTGTAACCGATAAAAGTCGTGATAAAAATGGCTAAGGGTTAGGGTATCCATTGAGATGTATTGTAGCATTTTGCAATGGTATTGAGTTGCAGGGATTGTTGGTTGTAATCAGTTTGATTTACTGGATAATAATATTGGACTCTCTATTGGTGGATGTAGCCCGAGTTTGGGTGAACCACGTTAAAAATTGTCTCTCGTTGTTACTATTTCTATGTATTTTTCATTCCTCTGTTTAATATTTATTTGCATTTAATTGATATCTTCTACCAGCTAACCCTAAAAGCCCCTTGTGTTTGTGCTTATGAGGTTACTACGTGTATCCTTCACACCCTTTTGTTTTGACCTATGGGGTTGGTGTTGGTTTTCATTGAAGCAAATGGGTTGGGAAAATTCAATGCTTGAGACATGACATTTACATTGTTGGTTCCAAAGGGCGGAGGTACATTGACTGTTGTGATATCATGTGAGGTTTCCCCAAAGGGTATGTTGGTGTGCTCTTGCATTGGCTTCCTGTGACTTGTTGCGGATGTGGACTGACCTTGACTTTGTGTGGCAATGTTAGAGGGTGAACCTATAATCATATTTATGTCAACACCCATGGGGAGTTTTGTTCCATTTTGCAAGAGTTGCATGAGGTAGGCTTGGAGATTTTCATCTATCATCTAATCTAAGATTTGCAATAGCCTAGGATCTTGGGAGGCTTTCTCTATCTCTTGTTGTGTTACCCCTTGGTCATTCTCTTGTAAGTTGTAGTTCTCAGAGGGTTTTTCCATGTGGGGGTGAGACTCGTGTTGTTCGTTAGAGGAGGATCTAAATCTCATCATATCAGTGTGATTGTTGTGGGGATGATCTAAGGAATCCACTCCCTTTATCTTACTTTGTGACCGTGTTTCTACCATATAAGACTTGCTAGCTTTGGGATGCTAAGGATAATAATGTGAGACCACTATATAACTATGTTTCTGGGACTTTTTGGAATAAGGGTGACAAATACAAGGATGACAATGCAAAGTGATTATGCACTATGCCACATTTTGGGATTTTTCAAATAAGGGTGACAAATGCAACTAAGACTAAGATGAGGTAAATGATAAGTGACAATGAAGTTATGATAATGTTTGAAACTAATGGATATGCAACTTTTAGGATTTGAACAAGAGGGTATTAATGGCAAAATATGACCTATCAAAGTGACTAGTTGAAATTGTCAAGACTTTTAAAAGGATAGTGTTTGAAGGATTGATTGAAGTGAGTCTAGACTAGACAATGAGTTAGACCCAACTTGCTGATTTGAGAAAGATGAACCTAAACTAGTCTTGTGAGAATTAGGCCCAACTTGTTGGTTGATTGTGAATAGAAGATGACAAGGTTTTGATAATTTCAAGTTTGTAACTAGGGTAGGCTCAAGTGTGACAAATTTTCCTAATTCTCAAACCTCAAAGATGACTAAACTTAATGTGTTCTAAGATGACTGGAAAACTGATTTTGACAGTGCAAGGCAAGCTAATTCAATGCAATGGATGGAGGAAGACCATGTAGAGAATGCAAGCTAAACCTATGAAGATGCAAATGAATAGACTGATCAGGCTAAGCAAGTCTATGGTATCAATATAGAATCATTGCCAAAATGAAATGAAGGGAGTGGACACTCAAAATTCTCCTAAATATTTTTATCTCAGGCAAATGCGTTGCTATAGATCTCAAGTGCAGTGCTAAAACCTATAGGTGCGTTGCAAAATATGTCAATTGCAATTTAGAAGGATTTAGTAGGAACCTACAAGTAAGTTTTAGAAACCTACAGATGCGTTTCACTATTGCTTGTGACCTAAAAATCAAGTTTTCTAAGTTTGTTTCAGTTTGTTTTGATCAATGAAGAAAACACAACAAACATAGAAAACACTTAACATTTATATTTTGTTGTTTTGTGACTCTTGACTTTTGGAGGGTAAAGTATTTTGTAAGCTTTCTACCATAAAGCTCACTTGGCCATGGTTTACAAACAATAAAGTAAGTACACCTTAGCTAGTATTAAAGGATGTTTACCAAAGTAGGCTTACCTCACCTTTTGGTGATTTTAAATAGAGCAAATGTAATGGGTAACTAGAGTATGCCAAGATCTTGGACCATCTTGACACCTCTCAACTTGAAAGGATAAGACCCAATCAAGGAACTGTGTCACCTCAACCAAAGACCCTACATGGTAAGTAACTTCAGGGTACGCTCCACATTCCTTGCACCATAATGATAAACAGCCAAAAGGTCTTAGGCTTCTACAACAATTGGTTCATAGTGAGGGAACTCCTAAGAACACCATGTCATAGTAGCCATGGGAGATAGAAATCTCAAACCCGTGTCTGGAATCACCCAAGACCTCAAGGACCACCTCCTATGGCATAAGTGGATTGAGCTTAGCTTTTAGTTTTTGCCCCTTTATATAACACGCTAGAGATATGTGCTTGTGATCGAACCTTAGGATGAACTCCCAAGTAGGCCACCTACTAAAAAGAAAGGGGGAAAGCCCGTGTCTTGTTTTTTCTCATACACCCAAGGTCACACATAGCACAAGGGGAGAAGATACTAAAAAAAACTATGTTGCTATGTTCTCTTGTACCCAAGATCGTGGTAAAGGGAAGTATTTAAGACATCATAGTGTAGCTTTTCTCATCACCCAAGACCGCATATAGCGCATGCAGAGGATACTCAAGGCAAAGACTGTGCCATTTCCTAACCCAAGACTCGTATACAAGGGAAGATGAACCATAGGTGAACACACTTTCGATGACTAACCTAACAAATGTGCAAGCGCACCAAACACAACAAACATTCATTCCTTTTAGAGCACCAAATTGAAATGTTTCTCTTTTAAACACACAAGTTCATTTTAAAGTACCAAATGAAGTGTTCCTATGTTAAAAATGCAAACACACAACGACCCATGCAACAAATGTATTAGGAGTTTTAGGTCAAAGTCTTTTCCTAACGAATGCCAAATAGCTGCAGACCAATCATCAGTAACAGAAAGCCTCTATCCTACTGCTTACAATAGAAAAGAATGAAAGATAACCAATTAAAAAAAAATCCTTTTTGTTTGTTTAGACAAATGCGTTGCAAGGGTAGGCGGTCCTGCATCGCACAATGTATCAGGTGCTGTTCTTTATCAGATAGGTGCATCGTAGGTTTCTTCGACTGCAGTGCAAGGACCAGTGACTGTGTCTCTAGGTTCAACAACTATGATGCAGAAGGTTTTCGCTGCATCGTACTGTGTCCTATAAGTCATAAACAATAAAACTCGCCAAACAATAAATATAAAGTGCAACCCTAATGAATATGTTGAAATCCTAAAGTTGTAGAGTCATTGTTAGGATATTAGAAAACTAATGATCACTTTAAATCAATCAGATTTCTGCAAGCAAACAATAGTTATCCAAGGATGCTTGAAACTTATCAAAAGATCATGCAAACATCAAACCCTAATGAAGATTTTAAGAAACCTTAATGCTATAAACTGATTACCATGGGGTTAAACATATAGATAAAGTATTACAATTGATCAGAAGAGCACTTATAACCCCTTGCAAGACAAAGTAATCAACAAATATCCAAAAAGATTTAGAAAAAACCTACTCATAAGTCAAGTGCATTGCTACTAGCCATAAGTGCGTCACAGAGTAAGATGACTATGGTGCAAACTCAAGCAAGTGTGTCACACTATTCCTACAAGTTAAAATCACAACAAATCTGATAAAAACATATTGCACGTAAAACCTTAGCAAAAATATGAAACCCTATTATTTCAGAGTTACTTTTAAGATGCCAGAAAATATGTAAATCAGTCATATATATGTGGACAAAATAGAAATGATATAAAGGTATTTGAAAATTACCCAAGCGTCCCTCAAAACATGCAACCCTAATGCTATACTCAAAAACCCTAATGATGTAAACTAATATTTAGAGGGTTTGTTAGATAGATAAAGCATTAGAACCAACTAGCAAAGCATTAACAATCCTTGCAAAACAAGATTAAACAATCAATGATATAAAAACTAATCAATCTACCAAATAAACAGATGACTACATCACTACAACTCTTGAGTGCATTTCAGGGTTCAACAAGTGTGACTGTCTGTATGGCGAGTGTGTCATAAAAACTAGCAAATGTGTCATAGAAGCTAGCAAGTACGTCACACTACTTTGTAAACCCTAATTTCATCAATTTTGCACAAAGTATGGACGATTCATGTCGGTTTCACCAATGTAAGTCAAGGAAAATCATGAAAACATGCTAATATCATTCACCAAATCCCTAACTCATCAATGGAGTACAAAATAGCATAGAAATCAAATAACAAAGCAAACTAATCTAAATTCCTAAGCTAAACTTGGATTCCCTCCATTGTTCTTCTTGACCTTGCTTAGATTGCTCTCAGATTTGCAGACATGCAATACTCATGAGAAGCTCAATATGGAATGATTAGCAAAATCTTGAAGACTCTTCTTGTGATCAGCTAGCTAGGAAGTGAGAAAATGAGGCTGGAGAGTTGCTTTTATAGAAAGCTAGGGTTCAAATGAAGGGTGCAAATTGAGTGTTGACTTTTGAGTGATATGAATGATGGAGATTGAGTAGGGTTTCCCTCTCATAAGAGGACAAAAGAGAATTTTTTATTTGAATAAATGGTGAGGTGGGAGTGTCTTAATTAAATAAATCTTGCAATTTACTTAATTAATTTGAAATGGGACGAGTGAGAAACTTTAATTAAATAAATATGGTTTATTTAATTAAAGGTGGGAGCTAAATTTAAATAAATATTTTATTTATTTAAATTATTTGAGTGGTGGAGACATAGGATAGTGAATAATTAAATAATTAAAAACAATTATTTAATTATAGAGGAAAATAGAGGAAATATAGATGAATAATTAAATAAATAAAATTTATTTAATTATAGATTAGAAAAATATGAAAATGAATTAATTAAATAACTAAAGATTATTTAATTAATAGAAGAATGTGGGATTCTTGAGAAATCGATGTGAAAATGATGCTTGTAGGCTCATGACATTTTTAAGTGTCTATACTTGGTTTTGATTTTGGATTTAGAGGGGAGTTTGGATTAATTTAGAGGGATTTGGATTGATCAAGGTCAATGATATATGACACTTGATACTAGGATGGAATTGATTTGATTTGATCAATCAAGGTCAATGATGTATGCCACCTGATCTTGGTTAGATTTGGATTGATTGGGATTGGTTTGGATTAGGCCTAAGGGCCTCTTTATATTTGATTTGTGGAATGGGGATGATTTCGGGATTAGGTCTAGGACCCTTGGATAATGATTTGATGATGATGTGGAGAAAAATGATTAAGTTTGGATGAAATTTGGATGGGATATGAAAGAGGTTAAGTCCTTAACCAACTTTTGATTTTCAAAGGATGATTTTGATTAAAGATGGGATTGGATGTTGAGGTAAATGGATAAGTTGATAATGGATGATTGATTTATAATGAGAGATAATTAGATTGGATAAGGATTTGGATGGGATGGGATTAGAGGTGATTCGATTAGGATATAGGTGAATGAGGTTAGATGAATAAGTGGATTGGATTAGAATGATGGTAATGGATTAAATTAGGACAATAGGGTTTGATAAGGGGGGTGGATTGAACTAAGATTAAGGATGACTGCAATTGGATTAGGGATGAGTGGATGAGGTGATTTGGATTAGATGATGGATGGTTAGTATCAAATATAGTGGATTATGATGTGGATTAAGGATGAAAATAGATGAAGGATGATAGACTAAAGATTGGATTAGGAGAAAAAGATATTGATGTGGAGGTGATTAGGATAGGTTGGATTTGGGTGATTAAGAAAAGATGGCTGATTTGGATTGGGATGAGGATGGAGAAGATATTGGATTAGGATGAATGATGAAATTAGAATAGGATAAGTGGATTATGATGCAGATTATGAATGAAAATGACTTGATTAATCTCAAAGACGGGATTTGAATAAGCTTAATGATGGGATTGATTAGGATACAAATGGCGATGAGGAAGTGATTAGGTGAGTTAGGATATTGGATTAGGATCTTTATTAGATTTGACTAATTGATCAGGATTAGGATTCTAAATGATGGATTAAGATTGGATTAGGGTGATGTGGATGGAGAGAGTAGGATGATTAGGATAATTAGATGAATGATTAGGAGGAGGTGGATGATTTGGATTTGGATTAAGATAGATGATTAAAAGGTTATTAGGGATGATTGGATGCTTAACCTTAGACAACTTCGAAAATAAAATTTCACACACAATCATACATAAGTTTGTAAAGGATTTTGATTTTGTATTAAGGGAGCACATGTGTTTCAACAATTAAGGTCACACTCCAAGCACATGAAAAACCTAACTTATTCAAGTTGGAGTGTCAATCCTTGTGAGCCCACAAATATGCTATTTATCAAGTGTTGGATAAATAGGGTATGCAAGGTCATATACCACCATTGAACCCCTTACCTTGGAGGAGAAAATGCCTTTTCCAAAGTGAGTTCTATCTCCCCACTATGAAAGTTGTGAGTGAATTCTTGGGCCTCTTCGATGTCGATGCACCACAAGGAATGACAACCAAAAGGTCTTATGCTAGGATGAACAAGGTAACTAAGGGTATCCTCAAAACATTCAAGGTTTGTGAGGCCTATGTCCATGAAATGAAGGATGTTGTCAAGGCATAGTTTGAGAGGGTAACCCACTATCCACCTTCACATTGCAAGGTATAAAGATCTTGCAAGCTAGCCTCAAGTGATAATGTCCCCCAATGGGAGAGTCTTTTCATTCTCTCCCAAATTTGTATATGTGAGGCCCACCCTTATGTGGCAAGTTTAGTTACACTATTAGACCTATTTGTATTGCTACACCCAAACATAGGATATGGTATATGATATTGTGACCCTATTATTTAGATGATATGTTATTTTTATGAGTCTAATTATAAGGTAGTTGTGTATGATTTGAGTATGCATATGAGTTGTATGCCCTAGTTCGGATTGATTGTATATCACTCAATTGTTCTTGGAAATGATCCTTAGTGAATTTCTGTGAGGCCACCATGGTTGGACTCCTTGATTCGACTTGATAGACCTATTATCTTTGTAATTCTATGATTGACATTATATATTATTGTATGTTGTTGATTCCATCCATTAGACTTTTGATGGCATTATTTTGTCATTGGAGTAGATAGATGTGTTGTTATATTATTGATGATGTATCTATACATGCTTAGGTTATATTCTGCTTTTCGATGATAATGGATGTCTTGAATTACATGATGCAATTAAATTTTAAAAAATGAGATATATTGAGTAAATTGATTAGTATATTAAATTACAATATGCATGATCAAGACTATGTTGATTTGAAAGAGAATTGATTTGAAAATATAGTAAATTATATCATGTTTTATGGAATTGATCTAATTGAAATATATGTACTCGTGCGACTTTGTGTGTGTGTAATTTGAGTTGCTTCAGCTATATTACACATTGGACCTATTGATGTGTGTGTGTAAGTGTACATATTAATTCCATGGCCAATGGAAATCAGAGGTCTCACAAGTAACCTCGGTTAATAATCCTCGTGATGCCTACCTAGTCCTTAAGGAGGACTAAGGTTTTATGTTGTTTGAGAATTAATGTTATTGTGTTAATTACTTGTTTTTTTATTTGATTCTCCTAAGGTTGACTTAGGATGAGGTGGATGATGAGTGTCATCCATGTGTCTATTTTCGTTCATGGGTTTTTGGGGCTACTTAAATGTTGATTTTTGAGATTTATTATGTTTATTTCCTGTGTTTTAGGGCCCTAGGTCAAGTATCTATGGGTTAGGTACTATTTAGACCCTAAGCCATGAGTTTTAACTCACATTTGACCACTCTACTTGACCATGGGAGTTAAGTGATGAATTAGGGTTTTGGGATGAGGGATGGGTGATGTTGCATCCCAATCCAACTACCTTAGTTTCATGTATGGGCTTGGGGGAATCCCAAAATGTGTGAGCACATATTGTAAGAGCCTTTGGGAAGAGAACCCCAAGTACTTCCCTTTCCCAAATGTCTCACACACGTGTGAGGACATTTGTGGGGAGGTGTGCTCTTGAGGAGGAATGAGAGGATGACAAATGTCACCTCCCTAATCCTCAATACCTCACACATGTTTGAGAGCACATGTGGGGAGATGTACTTGGGAGAGTGAATGAGAATGTGACAAGTGTCACCTCATTCATTGGGATGTTTTTTGAGACCTATTTATCTCGTTCTTGTTGAGGTGGGAAGGGTTCTTTTTGTTTTTCTTTGATTTGTCTTGGAGGGATTTGGGCTTGTAAATAAGGTTTGAGCAAAAGAGATCTTGCAGTGAGCTCTTGTGAGGATACTTCAACCATCTTCAACACTTGAAGCTTGAGAGGTAGGATCTTAAGACTTTAAGGCTCTCTGATAGTTTGTATTGCTTATTTTCATATATGTTAAAGTATGGAAATGTTGTATTATTATATTTTTGTGTATTTGGGTATGGATTGTTTGACATAAGCTCTCCATGTGTGGGAGCTTGCCTTGTATGGGGTTGAGAGAGGAGTGAACCTTCCCAGGGAAATGCCACTCCTTGTTAGGAGTTGGAAGACACTGGCCTTGTTCTTGGTGGTTTTGGTGTAAGTTTTGGTAGGCAAGAGTGTCTTGTTACCTTGATATTTTGATTATCATTTGGTAGGCAAGAGTGCCTTGTATAAATTGGAGTTATAAGTGATTTGAAATAAAAAGAGGCTATGTAGTTCTTGAGTTGTGATATTGGGTACCATTATGACTTTTTCTTTGTCTTTCCCCTTGAGTGAGTGATGTCCACTCTCTCCCCCTTTTTGAATCCTAGAGATGGATTTGGTGTTGTTAAGTCTCCATGGAATGGGATTTGGTGTGCTTGATGTGTGTGCTATGTTTCTCCTTTGTAGGCCTCCTATCTTAGGGGTGGCTTGTAAGCAAGCCTAAGGTTGGGTGGTGAGCACTCCTTTGGCCTTGGTTGAGTTTATTTGTGTTTTACAGGATTTGTGGCTTAAGGAAGGGTAAGAGAAGAGTCTCCCTTGAGAAAGAATGGTTCAATATTTAAGAAACCTAATGATTTGTAAGACTATGTAAGAGTCTAGAGCTAGAATGCTCCTTGAATGTGGGATGATTTAAGATAGTTTTGGTATTCCCCTTGGTTAAGGATGTTTTTTTATATTTACATATTTGGTTAAATGATTGTTTGTTATCATAGGAAAAAAAGGATAAAATATCCTAAAGTTTTATTTACCAATTCATTTTATGGAAAAGAAAATATATTTGTGTATATTTACTATCTCTATGGAAAAGAAAAGCACAAGTTAACTTACTATCCTTAAAACTAAATGTATTGAGTTGCATCTCTATCTTCCCTCCATAAATTTCCTTAATAAAGTAAAAGAAGGATCTAGTCCTTGATGCTTTAAGAAAATTTTTATTATTTATATTATTTTGAAGGTTTAAAAGAAATTCAAAAAATTTAGTGTTAGCTATAGTTATTTATTTCAAAAAAAAAATGTTGGAAACAAAAAATGCTAGTTTTTTTGAAAAAATAAGTCTTATTTAAATCCGAAGTTGTTTATCTACATTATTTTTTATTAACAATGTAGATAGATAGATATATACCTATATTTATATATAATTTCTAGATTATTTTAATCCCTATATTAAAAACAAAGGTTAAAGAACTTTATATATATATATGACTAGATGGCTATAGTGTTTTACTTTTAGAAAACCTAAGAAAAAAATGAATAAAAAAAGGATTTATATTTGTTTTTATTTTATTTATTTTTTAAATTTTGGAGGGAGATGCAAGGCAAGGATGAATCCCTAACCCTGCGTCCCTGTCTCTTGATGGTGGGAGTGGGAGGGGTCAGGAACCCTGATGCACAGTGCCTGTGGGCACTATGGGGCAGGGCTCTGACTGGATCCCATAAGGGGACTATGGATTGCATAGTCCACAAGTCCCCCAAAGGGGACCTACGAACTACACAGTCTGTAGGGAATATCCCCTTTGAAGCAGTGCCATCCAAAAAAATGTAGCGTTCGCTAAAACCTGCATATTATTATTCGACTCTTTTCAATGTTTATTTTCTCTATGGAATTTCTTTGTAAATATATACGTATATAATTTTTACCTCCTATATATACACAGTTTGTTCATAGACACAGAACTATGTGTATATAGAGGGGCATTTATTTGCTCAATATATTGTTGAACACACAGAAGTACTGAGGGGGGTGAATCAGTACTTAATCAAATCACTTTATTTTCAGTAGCATTCAAGTTAATGTAAACATTTAAAACATGAGAGATACAAGAACACAAAACACACAACCATAACACTATATTTATGTGGAAAACCCAAGAAGGGAAAAACCACGGTGAGCAAGTTTCTTGGATCTACTATCTAAATCCAACCTCATAAATAAAAACAAGATTACAATATTATTTATGGGCTACAACCCAAAGGAAGTTGCAACTCCCTGAACAGTTACACCTTTTGCAAGGCTTATCACAATGTTCTTCATACAAAACTGAATGCTGATCACTTCAGTCTCTACACAACTATTTTCTTCCTTACAACAACAATACTAACTTCTACAACATCAAAACATATTCAAGAGCTCTTCTTTTCATCACAATGCTCATAATATCTTCTGCAACTATATTATATCACGAATTGATCCTTAGCACATTTCATCATCATATCTACTTCAATGGTAAATTTATTTGTACATACCAATGGTTTCTCACAACACGTAACTCCTACCATCCTTGATGCATTTGATCTTACATTTATATACTCCACAAGCATCAAGATCTTTCTCCTTAATTAGCCAAGATGAAACAAATAACATGAAATGTGTAGTGGTCACAACAGTTGGCTTCACAACATATGCGGTAAGTAGAAATCAAGTGTGGTTCAAGAACAAAGCATAATCATGTCCTAATTTACCTTCACACACTCTTCCAAGCTAGTGTACATCCCTCACACACAACAAAGGCTCCATTATGCACCAAGTCAGCACTGCAACACCTATCCTTCCTTGTATTTGACTCTAGACCTAAAGCAATACTGGAGGAGATAAAATTACATCATGCAGACCACATACTGAATGTTATATGACTTGAAAAATGTTCATGTACACTTCTTTTGTCATCTCAGGATGTATCATATTGGCACAAACATTTGAACTCTAATGCCAATGTCCTTAATAACCTTTGCATACATAGACTTAAGATAAAACTATGAACATACTTGTGGTCAACATAATCACTTGAAACTTGAACATAACATGTACCAACCATTAATAAGAGTTTTTCATTCAATCAAAAAGACCAATTATAATTCTACAGTGAAATGCGGTATCCTCATCTATCTTCCTTTTCTTAGTACTAAGGCATGTCCTCGCATAGCTAACTCTGAAGAAGCAATTGTGGTCCATATAATTACTTTAAACTTGAGAAATGCATACTTGACACTCATATTTACTTGTTCTCCAAACTACCAAGTCATATCTTTATCTACAGAGAAATGCGGAGCATTCTCATGTCTCTGCATGACTATACTTACTTTGTTTCACAACTACCTTCACACTTCTGACTCCAAAATATTTTGCGATAACTTTCATGCTCTGAAATTTGGAATAGACATTCTTTGCACTTGTTTCTACTTATCTTCCAATTTGTAGGGTAGAATATTCAATTGTGGAGATATGCAGTACGTTAATCTAAGCCTGTGACCCCTTTAATGACTAGAGTTTAACTTAGGCAAATTTCCTTCAAACTTTCACAACTTCCTTTATCTGATGGTAACCATTATGAGTTCATATCATTGTCATACAACAAAAATCCAACTCTACTCATTATAGACTTCAAACATAAGTACATCAAGGGTGTGAACTTACACATGAACTTCAAAAGATATGGCATGATCATGTGTAGATTATATGATCCATATCCTTCTATACTGATGATACTGATCCATCTCCATCTGCCTTCTTTCTTGATATGCACTTTTGTCTGCACTATACATTTGATCACTTATTCTATAATACCATACTGTTGCAATAGCACTTACACTCTTCCACACTGCAGCACTCCATACCACTATTGACATCAATGACAACCCATATGCAACAATCTCCCCATTTGTCATTGATGGCAACACTTGACCTGATCTGCATATATTTATCCCCCTTTGACATCAATGGCAAATGACTAGTGGTCTTCCTCTATACCGGAAAAAATAAGTAGTCTCCTCCTATCTAAATATTTCTTATCACTTTTTATCAGTCAACTCCCCTTGAGGTGTAGCCTCTAACTTTTCAAAACTAATGTAGCAAAATTGTCCTCCAAGATACTATGTACAATGTGCCTTATTTATATCAAAATAGAATTGCTTATTCTTATTTTAATTATCAAAATTTGTCATACTTTCTAAAATTTTGTTCACTTGGAAGGTAGAATTTTAATTTAAATCACCTTCAACTAGGCAAGAGATGAGTCCAAGTTCTTCTTTGTAGAGGACAGAATGTGTGATTGACTCTCAAATTGAATATACAAATATTCTGCTTCTTCCAGAGTGGCTAACACTTTAAGTTTTTGAGCCACATTCTCCACTTTAGTCAAGATGCCAATTAAAACTTCTAACTTCGTACTCAACTTTTCTTAGTTGACCTAATTCTCCTTTGATTTTCTCTCTTTGTTGTAGGAGTTGCTTTAACTGAGTATCTAGATATTCAATTTGGACCTTCATGGTTCCATCTTTCTCCTTTAGAGGATTATATACTTTGGCTACTTGAATTAAATGTGACTCAATAGAGTTAGCTTGATCCTTTATGTTCTTTGTAGTAGTTGGCCAATTTAAATAAAATTGATACAAAATATTGGCATCCTCAATACTTTTCTGAATATTTTTCAAATTTTCTTGTAGATTGTTATGTGCCTTTGCACATCTGTTAGATACATCAACCAATTTTTTATTATTTATTTGGTCTGTTATCTTTTTCTCATCCTACTTCTCTAGGTAAGATGAATGAGTCTTGAAAGACTCCAACATGAGTTTCATTTGTTAAGTAGGAGGCAAGGTGGGATCTCTCTTTTCCTCAGCCAACTCCACTTGTAACCTCTTAATTGCCTCTTCTAATACTTCAACCCCTTCAACTTGTTGTTGCAAAATATCTTGCTTGGTTGAGGATTAAAGTATATCTCTTGGGAACTAGAAGTTACAAGAAGTCCTGATAGTGAGGTTGCAAGTATCTGTACTATATAGTTTGCAAGACACCCTGATATAAAGGCTATAGGAAACTCCATTGTAGGTGCTATAAGACACCCTAATATAGAGGCTAAGAAGCCTTGATATAGAGGCTGTGGAAAGCCTAGATGGAGAAGTTGTGGAAATCTCTACAATCAGTGAAATTGAAAGTAATGAAATGTTACAGGTTAGAGGCCTACATCATCAATGTGAGTGAAATGTGGCCAACAATACCCAGAAAGGTTTTCATTGTCGGTGATTTTATTCCTTTTTTATAGAAGGATAGAAATCATACCTATTAGAGGACAATGTTTGAGTTGTTAGGCTCCTCGACTGCCATTTATACTCTATGATCTATTGTTGTTAGTGACCAATAAAATTTTATAGAAATACTAGGTCCCTTTTTTTGTACCAAATGTTGGAGAAATGTTGTCTTGTTTAGTGGTCTCTTGTAAAGCTTAAGGTGATGACCATTGATCATTAAAGAAAACTAACAAGGTCAATGGTTGCTAACTTGACTGCACCATTGGGAAATACTTCCTCTATCTCATAGGGCCCCAACCATCTTGTTTGGAATTTACCTTTGTGATCCTTGTATCTTAAATCATGCAACAATGCCCAATCATCATTTTGGAATTCTTTTATTTTGATAAACTAGTCATTCCATTTTATTCTCTATTTCTATATAATCTGTGTGATGGACAACTTCTTTCCTCAATTAATCTAGTGCATTAAGTTGAGTTATCCATTCTTTTTATGCATAAGATACCTATTTATTCCCAGTTGAAGTGTTGTCCTTAAGGTTTTATGCTCAAATTCAATAGGGAGCATAACCCTTTTACCATACACCAACTTATAGCGTGTGAATCATGTTATTATCTTCTATTTGGTTCTATAGGCCCATACTACTTTAAGAAGGCATACCTCCCAATCTTAGTGATGAAGAGACAATTTTGGTAAGTATGCCTTTAATTTATCTATTGGTGACTTCTACTTGGTCATTTGGCTGAAGTTAATAGGGAGTAGACTTGATGTGTCTGAGTTCATATTCTTTGAAAAGTGTTGCAATCAGTTCTAATGTAAATTGTGGTTCCTGGTCAGTAATAATTTCCTTAGGTACTCCATAATGGGTGAAAATATCCTCATATAAGAATTCTACTACTTTTTCATCACGTGCATGTTGTAGAGCCTTGACTTCTATCCATTTTGTGAGGTAGTCTGTGCATACCAACCTATTTGATAAAGGATCAATTGGTCCTATGAAGTCTAGACCCCATTTATCAAAGGGTTCTTGCACCTATTATGGCTACAGGGGAATTTCATCATTTTTGGTTGGGTGGCCCATTCATTGATCGGTCACACCTACGTGTATAAAAATTTGTATCTTTATGTAATGTTGGCCAATAATATCCAATTTGAGTATCTGGAATCTCGTTCTTTTGGTTGCAAAATGTTTGCCACAGGGCTCATCATGGCAAGCCTATAGACTTTTAAAGACCTCATCTTATCTAATGCATTGATGCATAATATTAATAGGGCCCACATAGAATAGTTATCTAGAGATCTAGGAATATGGAAGGCTCTTTTCCACTAAATGGTATTTTCTCTTGGTGAAAAATACGAAGGAGTTCTTCCTGCAACCAAGTAATTAGCAATGTTTACATACCATGGAGTATGAACTATTAGAGAAAACAAATGTTCATCTAGAAATGAGTCATCAACAATGGGATCATCTACAACAAGGGTTAGTCTGGAAAGAAACTCTACTACTACATTGGCTTTACTAGGTTTATCCACAATGGTGATATCAAATTCTTATACACTACTATTAAACAACAATAAACGACTTAAAAAACTACTAAAAATTGCATATAAATGACTAAGTTTAGTCACATGACCATTAATAGTTTATTGCCAGTCATTTATAACGTGACCAAATTTATGATAGGTAATCACATGACTAAACCATTTTTAGTCATTTTTTGGCTATTTTGATTGATCAATTTGGTAGTATATTTAGTCGTTGATTGTTGTTAACTAGTCATTTATTTAGTCATTGTAATCGTTAATTGCCGTCAATTGGTAGTATATTTAGTCATTTTTATTCACTAATTTCCGTCCATTGGTAGTATATTTACTCATTTGTATTAACTGATTTCCATCCATTGGTAGTATATTTAGTCATTTTAATCATTATTTTGTCGTCAACTGGTCATATATTTAGTCATATTTATTCACTAATTTATGTCAATTGGTAGTATATGATGAAGGGGGTAAATCATAAAACACACAACAACAGAAATAGAATACATAAAATAGAATATTTCTTTATTGATCTGGGCAACTCATTACATTATAGAAGCTTAATTACAATCCGAGGAATCAATCCTCCATAGGCTGCAACACACTATAGCTACACCTCACTAGGCTCTAGAATCTTCTACCTTCTGTAACCCCAAATCAGCTAGGGTTTCTATTTTCCTGCCTATTCATGACTCCACACTTGCCCCCTTAACTCCACTACCGCCCAGGGTTCCCAAAATAGTCATAAATAGCACTTTTTGGCAGCCTCTAGCAAAATTTTGAAATTTGCAGCTCCCTCCAAAAGTAGGTCAACTTCCGGGAAGCATAGCTTTTGATCCGGGTGTTCGATTGACAAACCGTTTTAAGCGCCGGAAAGCTTGCGATGTAAAATATCACATTGGAAATCTGTAAATGGATTTTTGTCAACTTTTTGGGACGTTATGGGATGTTTTAGTGCCTCATATGTCATTTTAGAAATTTTCAGGGGCTTTTCAGAAAACAAAAACTTTAATATCTTTCAACTCACAAATGATCTTTGCCTGATTCCTTCGCCAAAGGTCTTATATTTCTTTTATGTAACTTTTTGTAAGTTTTCACTTCAATCTGTGCCCAAATGCAAACTTTCCTAAAATGGCAGATACACTTTCCAAAATAGGCAGGTTGCTATTTTTAGTAGTTTTGGAAAAAACTAAAAGTCCTACATCATTATTTTGGATATTATGGAACCAAAAACACTAATTATGGAAAGAAATGAAAAAAACTACAATGATTTTAAATTAACTTCTTTTTGGGTGATGCAAGATGGCCCTTATGTTAGATTTAGGGTAGACAACTGAGAGGGGGGTGAATCAGTTGTCCAAAACTTTCTTCCTTTTCAACACTTGTATTCACTTAGCATTATAACAATATATCAAACATGAAACTTAATGCAATTAACCAAGAGCAAAAACACATCAACACATGAGACACCAGGATTTTGACGTGGAAAACCCGGTTAAGGGAAAAACCATAGGGTTACTAACCCAAGATATTATTCTCTATTAGAAGAATAGAAAGAATAAGATGGCACATGCCAATTAGGGCTCACTACCCGAGCACACTGCTCACAAGAGGCACACTGCCTACAAGAGACACACTGTCTACAATGAATAAGTATTACATACTTGAACTGGTAAATAGCATCGTCACCATGCTTGAATCAGTTCCATTAAAGCCCAAATCCTTTTGTTCTTCCTTTCGCTCTTCTCCTCGCTACAACATACTCATCTCCACAAGTCACACTTTGAAATGACTTTACAATCCCTTATTTATACTTGACATCAACTTAGGAACAAACATCTAAGTCGGCAAACATCCACAAGAACATCTGCAAGATGAATAACTCATCTGGTCGGCCAGCCTAAGGAAGAACACCTTCATCCGTAAGTATTTCTTCAATTTCGGGCTCCAACTCTAATGCGGACTAACAACACAAATTGACCATGATCCAAGGACTTCCACAAGCTTTCCTGAATCGCCAGGAACATCCGCACTTCCTCTATTTACTGAAATCTCTCTCTCCTTCTTCTGAAACCTCAAGAACACAGTCTGCCATTACTGTCACAAAGGAATGGATGCTTTCAGACCTTCAAACGATGAACAAATAGAGATGACACATCATAAGGACTTCCCCAACACTCCTTCCGATCCGTAGAATAGGACAATGCATTTCTGGATCCCACCAGACCTTTCTGTAACACTCTGTCACTCCTGAACATCTCCCAGAACCGGTTCTACTTGATCGATCACAACTTCTTCATATCTTCATGCGGACCTCTGAAATCTTAACTGGAACATATTAAGGCTCATATCCACAAACCCTTTAATCCGCATCTTCTGATCCTCAACCTGTCTTGAGCTTTTGCCTTGTTGTCATCACTGTTCTTTACTATTCCTGACTGAGACTAATTTTCTCAGTATCCTCAACATATAACTCATCCAATCCTTATCACTGATGCAATAGAAGTATGTTGACATCGATGACAACACTGGTTAGGCCCATACTTGCAAAAATCTCCCCCTTTGTCATTGATGGCAACATATGATGTGAAAAACTATTTTGACCATCAAGACAAGAACTTCTTCTCTACTGTCACAACTCCCCCTATCAGCAATCACCATTCTTCACATTTCTTGTCTCTCACTACTGCTCCCCTTTTGATCAGCAACCACTTGTTTTTCACATGTCTTCTCTCCCCCTTTGACATCAATGGCAAAGGGCTCATACTTGCAACTTTACCACTTCATAATCATATCTGTTGCTCCCCTTGAGTAGCAGCTCCCCATCATCAGTCCAGACCACAAAATGTGACTGTGATATGCACCGGATTGATGCACCTTAGTGCATCCTAGTTCATCACTAGAGGGGCAATAACCCCTAGCTTCTCCCTTAGATGCTCAAAAGAGTCCTAAGGCAGAGGCTTTGTAAAGATGTCTGCAATCTGATCTTTGGATGACACAAACTCCAATCTGACTTCATTCTTGTTCACTTGCTCTCTCAAAAAGTGAAACTTGATGGATATATGTTTAGTTTTTGATATGTTTATAGCACTTGAATTATCATAGAAAATTGTGATAGGATTCTCATACTCCACTTTGATATCTCTTAACATCTGCTTCATCCATAATACTTGAGTGCAACCACTTGCTACTGGAATATATTATGCTTCAGTTGTAGACAAGGATATTACCTCTTATTTCTTGCTCAACCAAGAAACCAATCTCTTTCCCAATAGAATGCTCCACCACTGGTGCTCTTCCAGTCATCCACATCTCCTGCCCAATCTGCATCTGTATATGCATGAAGAGAGAAATCATGATCTCTAGGATACCGTAGACCATACTCAATTGTCCCTTTTAGATATCTAAAAATCCTCTTGATTACCATGACATGAGATTCTCTAGGATCAGCTTGGAATCTGGCAACAAGACCAACAGCCTGCATAATGTCTGGTCTAGTTTGAGTGAGATATAACAGTCCTCCAATCATTGATCTATACTTAGTCTGATCAGCTTTAGGAGAGTCATCATTTTTGCTTAGCTTACATCCGGTTACCATGGGAGTGTTCATTGGCTTTGAGTCTTCCATCCCAAAATTCTTCAACAATTCTTTTGCATATTTGGTTTGAGAAATGAAGGTACCTTTCTTTGTTTGAGTGATTTGCAGACCCAAGAAGAAATTCGTTTCACCAAGCATGGACATCTCAAACTCACTTTTCATTTGATTTGCAAAAGTTTTACACAAACTATCTTTTCCTCCAAAAATGATATCATCAACAAACACTTCAACACCTAGGATGTTTTCATGATCAATTTTAAGATATAAATTACTGTCAGCAGTACCTTTGTTGAAACGAATCTTCAAGAGATGCTTATCCAATCTTTCATACCAGGCTCTTGGGGCTTGCTTCAGTCCATACAGTGCCTTTTTCAATTTGCAGACCATGTCACCATGATCAGACAATTGAAATCCATCCGGTTGCTCAATGTACACTTCTTCTTCCAAATTACCATTTAGGAATGCAGATTTGACATCCATCTGGTATACCTTGAAATCCTTAAAGGCAACAAATGCAAGAAATAGTCTGACTGCTTCAATTCTTGCCACCGGAGCAAAATTCTCTTCAAAGTCAACTCCTTTAATCTGAGAGTAGCCCTTGCAGACTAATCTGGCTTTATTTCTGATTACTTCACCAGCTTCATTCAGTTTGTTCCAGAAGACCCATTTTGTTCCAATCACATTCTTGTTTCTAGGTCTGGGAACAAGATCCCAAGTGTGATTCTTCTCAATTTGCATTACTTCTTCCTCCATTGCCTTAGTCCAATTTTCATCATTGCAGGCTTCATTTACTGTCTTAGGTTCAATATTTGAAATCAGACAATACTCATCTGAATTTTGAGTAGTTCTTCTTCTTGTTTGCACACCTTTGCTTTTGTCACCTATGATCTGATCTTCAGAATGGTTGAGTCTCACATACCTTGGAACTTTGGGCGTTTCTTCCACTTCTAACTCTTGATTAGGCTCATTGAATCTTATCTCTTCTTCTTGATTTACCAGATCAGTTTCAACATGTTTTTCAGAAGAGTCTTGACCACCTTGAATCAGACCATCATTCTGATCATCTTCTTCATACTCATAAAATCTTGAGGGTTTTTCAATTCCTTCATCAACCTTCACATTAGTGCTTTCTATAATCTTTCTCAATCTCTCATTATAACACCGGTATGCTTTGCTTTGAGTAGAATAACCCAAAAATATTCCTTCATCACTTCTAGCATCAAACTTGCCTAGATCTTCATCTCTCTTGATGTAACATTTGCTACCAAACACTCTGAAGTATCTTATAGTAGGTTTAATACCAAACCAAAGTTCATAAGGAGTCTTACCGGTATTGTTTTTGATTTGAACTCGATTGAGAGTATGGACTGCAGTGCTGATAGCTTCTCTCCAATAGATCTGGGGAACATTTGCTTCCATCATCATGGTCCTAGATGCTTCCTAGATGGTCCGGTTCTTTCTCTCAACTACTCCATTCTGCTGCGGAGTCCTAGGAGCAGACAACTGTCTCTTTATTCCATGTTTCTCATAGAAATCTATAAAATCACCTGATGTGAATTCTCCACCTCTATCAGACCTCAGACATTTTACTTTCAATCCAGTCTCATTTTCCACCATAGCCTTGAATGTTTTGAACTTCTCAAGAGCTTCTGATTTCTCTTTCAGAAAGGTTACCCACATCATCCGGGAATAGTCATCAATTAGCAACATGAAGTATCTATCACCTTGCACACTCCTGATTCTTGCCGGACCACATAAGTCAGTGTGAACCAAGTCTAATAATCCAGTAGAAGATTGTTCCTTGCTTTTGAATGAGATTCTGCTTTGTTTTCCCAACTGACATTCTTTGCACAAACTATTTATAGGTTTTACCAATCTTGGAAGATATCTTACAGCCTGAGTATTGCTTATTTTGATGATATTATCAAAGTTCACATGACACATTCTTCTATGCCATAACCAACTCTAATCAATTTGAACAAATAAGCAACTTTTACCAGTACCAGTAAGTGAAAGATGTTACCTTTTGTTTGGGTACCTGATGCAATCTCTGTTCCAGAACTTTC
This sequence comes from Cunninghamia lanceolata, assembly GCA_027924645.1. NCBI lineage: Eukaryota > Viridiplantae > Streptophyta > Pinopsida > Cupressales > Cupressaceae > Cunninghamia > Cunninghamia lanceolata. Next base: position 2,559,547 of record BSBN01001430.1, read on the forward strand.
AAAAATTTTGCACTTTCCATTCTTAAATTTGAGATCATAGCCTTTGTCCACCAACTATCCAACACTGAGAAGATTGTGTTTCAATCCTTCAACATATAATACATTACCGGTTTTGTTCTTTCCATCAAAAGAAATAGTTCCTCTACCTCTGATTCTACCTGCAGAGTCATCACCAAACTTTACCACTCCTCCTTCATACCTTTCCAAATCTATGAACTTGTTTTTGTCACCTGTCATATGGTGAGAGAAACCACTGTCAATGACCCAATCATCCTTCTCTTCAACTTGGGCAGCCAGAGCTTTTTCTTCAACTTTATGATTGACAGATTCAAAGGGCATTGTATCTTCTTCCTTGATGGCAATGAACACCCAGTCACTTCCGGATTTGTCTCCTTTCTCTGATTCATCATCTATTACTCCTTCATCATCTCCTTCATGAGCATAGTAACAATTCTTCTGGAATCTTGGTCTATTACTGTTTGGCCTGGAAAATCTTTCCGGACACCTTGATGCAAAATGACCAATCTTATTGCAGTTAAAACACTTAAAAGGCAATTTTCCCTCATACTTACTGGATCCTCTTGGTAGTCTTTTTGCAATAAGAGCTTCAAGATGAGCAGTTTCAGCTTCTTCTTCTTCCAAGTCTTTTCTTGCATTTTCATACCATGATGATTTCTTTGAAGAGTTTTCTCCGGATCAAACCTTTGTTTTTCTTTTACAGAGGCACTTTCTTTGAATGCAGATTCAGTCTTTGGAGGATCATCTCCAAACTCGGCCATTTCAAAAGCAGCTAGCTTACCAACCAATTGATCTCTTGTGACTGTTGTGTGAGCTCTGAATTCTTCAATTGCAAAAGCTTTGATTTTATAAGACTTAGGAAGGGATCTAAGAACTTTGCCAATGATCTCATCTTCACTCAGGATTCCACCTGCATTTCTAATTCCACAAACCAGCTCATTCACTCTTGGCATAAAAGAGGTAATATTTTCATCATTTCTCATCTTCAGTTTTTCAAATTTCCCTTTGACTCTGTAACCTTGCACATTTAACAAACTGGTCTCCTTCATGCAAAAGTTCTAGTTTCTTCCAAATCTCATACGCAGTTGGTAGATCAATAACATTTGAGAGTTCTGAGTCAGATAATGCGCTTAAAAGAGCCTCTTTGGTCCGCAGATTGTTTTCAGCATATGTGATTTTATTTAGGTTTGTCGGACCACCCTGTGGAGGTACATAAGCTTTTGTGACCATGGACCAGTATGCAAATCCCATGCACTGCAAGTGACATTCCATGCGACCTTTCCAAAGAGTAAAGTTAGTTCCATCAAACTTCAGACTATCCTTCTTATAGGACGACATCCTGGATCTCCTCAAGCGGTTAAGCTCCTTTTAGAGTTACTTGGCTCTGATACCAATTGTTAGATTTAGGGCAGACAACTGAGAGGGGGGGTGAATCAGTTGTCCAAAACTTTCTTCTTTTTCAACACTTGTATTCACTTAGCATTATAACAATATATCAAACATGAAACTTAATGCAATTAAAAAAGTGCAGAAACACATCAACACATGAGACACCAGGATTTTGATGTGGAAAACCCGGTTAAGGGAAAAACCACGGGGTGACTAACCTAAGATATTATTCTCTATTAGAAGAATAGAAAGAATAAGATGGCACATGCCAATTAGGGCTCACTACCCAAGCACACTGCTCACAAGAGGCACACTGCCTACAAGAGACACACTGTCTATAATGAATAAGTATTACATACTTGAATTGGTAAATAGCATCATCACCATGCTTGAATCAATTCCATTAAAGCCCAAATCCTTCTGCTATTCCTTTCGCTCTTCTCCTCGCTACAACATACTCATCTCCACAAGTCACACTTTGAAATGACTTCGCAATCCCTTATTTATACATGACATCAACTTAGGAACAAATATCTAAGTTGGCAAACATCCACAAGAACATTTGCAAGATGAATAACTCATCCGGTCAGCTAGCCTAAGGAAGAACACCTTCATCCGGAAGTATTTCTTCAATTCTGGGCTCCAACTCTAATGCGGACTGACAACATGAACTGAACATGATCCAAGGACTTCCACAAGATTTCCTAAATCACCAGGAACATCCGCACTTCCTCTATTTACTGAAATCCCTCTCTCCTTCTTCCAGAACCTCAAGAACACAGTTTGCCATTACTGTCACAAAGGAATGGATGCTTTCGGACCTTCAAACCATGAACAAATAGAGATGACACATCATAAGGACTTCCCCAACACTCCTTCCGATCTGCAGAACATGACAATGCATTTTCGGATCCCACCGGACCTTTCTGTAACACTCTGTCACTCCTAAACATCTCCCAGAACTAGTTCTACTTGATCGATCACAACTTCTTCATATCTTCATGCGGACCTCTGAAATCTTAACTGGAACATATTAAGATTCATATCCACAAACCCTTTAATCCGCATCTTCTGATCCCCAACCTGTCTTGAGCTTTTGCCTTGCTGTCATCACTGTTCTTCACTGTTCCTGACTGAGACTAATTTTCTCAGTATCCTCAACATATAACTCATCCAATCCTTATCACTGATGCAATAGAAGTATGTTGACATCAATGACAACACCGGTTAGGCCCATACTTGCAACACCTTACACCACTGGATGCTTCTGCATTAGACACCCAGGGTAATTTGAGAAGTGACCCTGTCACGTCTCAAATGTTTGTGTGAGGAAAACCCAAACCATCAACCTCTGCCTTAGACAACCAAGAAGAATCTTCAATAGGCCTTCCTTTCTATTTTACCAAATATTCTTCATATTGCTTGTTCTGAGTACTTCTTCCCACATGGCTATCCAAGATCTCTTCTATCTCCTCCATTGAAGTAGATTCCAGAATACTCCATTGCGCTTCTATTGGTCCATCCTTTGTTCCACCTTCATGATATCCTGATAAATTAGCAATGTTGAAAATAAGGGAAATATTGATCCCACTCGGCAGCTCTACCTCATATGCATTTCCTAAATCATGCTTCTTCAGGATTCTGCATGGTCCAAATTTCCTCATTTTCAACTTATTGTATGTTCCAATTGGGAACCTTTCTTTTCTCAAGTGAACCATGACTTCATCTCCTACCTGGAACTCCTTATACCTCCTCTTCTGATCTACCTTAGCCTTATATTGAATATTCATCTTATTGATGTGCTTTCTCACCTCTTTATGCAAATTCTTTAGATATTTTGCAAAGTCTTTAGCTTCAGCACTTGTCTTTTCTCCTTTGTCCAGCTTCCTTAACTCAGAAGCATTTATCGGGCTATTGCCATATACAATCTGGAATGGTGATTTACCAGTACTCCTATTAACAAAATTGTTGTAAGAAAATTCCGCCTGTGGTAAAATCAAATCCCATCCCTTGGGCTTATCTCCTACTAAGCATTGTAGCAGGTTACCCAAACTCCTATTCACCACTTCCATCTGTCCATCAGTTTGTTGGACTTCCCACTCCTGTGCTTCAAAACAAAAGTATAACTCTACAAAAACTCAACCCATTTTAAGTGCCTTTGATTCAACTTTCCTTGGCTATTAAGATACAGTAAAGCTTGATGATCAATATATAAAACAAACTCTTTTGCCAACAAATAATGTCTCTATTTCTTCAAAGCCTAAACTATAGCATAAAATTTCTGATCATAAACAAAATACTTTTTCTTGGCATCATTAAGCTTCTCACTAAAATAGGCAATGGGCTTACCTTCTTAACTCAAAACAACTCCTATAGCACTACCACTAGCATCATAGTCTACCTGAAATACCTTATTGAAATCTGGAAGTGCGAAAACAGGTTGCTTAGTAACTTTCTGCTTCATTGTATCAAAGCTTTTGTCTGCTCCTTTAGTCCATCTAAACTCTTTTCTATCCCCTCTCATTGTCTCTATTAGGGGTGCACAAATACTACTAAAATTCTTGACAAACTTTCTGTAAAAACTTGCCAAACCATGAAAAGATCGTACCTCTGTGGCACTCTTTGGTGTAGGCCATTTAAGGATAGCTCTCACCTTCTCTGGGTCCATCTTAAGACCTTCCTCTGAGACAACAAATCCCAGGTATACCAACACCTTTTCAAAACTACATTTCTTCAGATTAATCAGCAACTTCTTCTCCCTCAGCTTCTCTAAAACTCTTTTGATATGCATCAGATGCTCATCCCAAGTCTTACTGAAAATTAAAATATCATCTAAATAAACAGTAACAAAACTTCCCAAAAATTCTTTCAATACGTCATTCATGAGCCGCATGAATGTGCTCAGTGCATTGGTTAGCCCAAATAGAATGACTAACCACTTATACAAACCCTCCTTTGTCTTAAAGGCTGTCTTCCATTCATCTCCTTCTCTAATTTGGATCTGGTGATACCCACTCTTTAGGTCAATCTTCGTGAAGTACTTGGCTCTGCTCAAACAATCCATTATGTCATCCATTCTTGGCAATGGAAACCTATACTTGATCGTGATCTTATTTATGGCTTGAGAATCTGTACACATTCTCTAGTCTCCATCTTTCTTTGGTGCTAGTAATGCAGGTACCGCACATGGACTTAGGCTCTCCCTTATCAGTCCCTTAACAACTCATGGACCTGTCTATTCAACTCTTCATTCTCTGTTGGGGTCACTCTATGGGCTGCCTTATTTGGCAAACTAGCTCCTGGGATTAAATCCATTTGATGACTTATCTTCCTTACTGGTGGTAAACCTTCTGGTACATTATCAGAGATAATATCCTAAAATTCTTCCAACATAACTGAGACTTCTACTAGTACATCTTCACATTTCTCCTAATTAATCTTAGGGATTAATGCAAAGCAATGACGCTCATGCTTCATACCCTCCAAAAATTTTCTACCATCTACCAAGCAAATTTTGGCAGTACTACATACCTTTTCTTCCACCTCCTTTAAGGGCTTCAACTTATGGCGAACTCCATCCTTTGTTAGGGAATATGTGTTTGCACGACCATCATAGATAGTGCTCCTATCATACTGCCACGACCTCCCCAACAACATATGACATGCATCCATCAGTATGATATCACATAGCACCTCATCATGGTAGTCCCCAATCTTAAACTTCACTAGACACTATTCATTGACCAAAGCTCGGTGGTCCTTTTGCAACCATGCAATCCGATATGGATGTGGATGCTTTCTTCTTGTCAACTTCAACTTGTCAACCATCTCCTCTGAAACAAGATTGTCAGTACTTCCACTGTCAATAATAATGTCACAACACTTACCTTCACATTTGCACCTTGTGCGGAATAAACTCTTCCTCTGAGTGGGTTCTTTCTCCTCATTCAGCAAAGTTCTTCTGACAACTAGGGTTTCTCCCCTTTCAACATCTTTAGAATGCTCAGATTGTGCATCTTCATCTACATGTGCAACTCGTGCATTACCTTCAGGTCTGCTATTTGTCCTTCCTTGATGTGGCGGACACTCATATGCTCGATGCCCTTCTTCTCCACATTGAAAACATGTTCCTTTGAAACCTCCTCTTCCAGGTTCTTGCCCAGGTCTGCCTCTTCCTCTTTGCTCACCATTGTTCTGGTCACGAGGATGGTAGGTATTATCTCCTCTCTGATTTTGATTTGTTCCAGCTTCTTCACTTTTCTTTGCATCTTCACTTCGATCCCCATAGGGTCTTCCACCAGTCCTTCCGCCTTGACCTCTTCCCCTTTGCTTGCTGTTAAATCTTTTATTCAACTTCTCTTCCACCTTCAAGGAAAAATGGTATGCCTCATCTATGATGGTCATTCTGACTAGGATCAGCTCCTCTTGAATACTTGGCCTCAACCCATTAATATAATGGGCTACCTTCTCCTTGTTGGGCTCTGCATGGCCTGTCCTGATAGTAGTCATATAAAACTCTTCTGTATACTCCTTGACATACTTGTTACCTTGCTTTAGTCCTTGCAACTTCTTCAACAACTCCATCTCATAGTCCACAGGAATGAACTGCTTCTTTAGTTTCTCCGCCATCCGATCCCATCTGGTGATCTTTCCTTTTCCTCTTCTGTTCCTCTCTAATTGGACCTCCTTCCACCAAATACTGGCGTGGCCCTTCAACTTTGTTTTTGCAAACTTGACCTGATCTGGGTCCTCCACATCTTCATACTCAAAATACTCCTCCATGTCATTGATCCAATCAATAAGCTGTTCTGAATTCGAATCTCTAGAATATGTAGACACTTCGATCCTGGGCCTCTTTTTGATCTTCAAAATGGCCCTCAACAACCTAACTTCTATAGGATCTCCTGTAGCTTCTTGTTCTTCCTCAGGTAGCTCTTCCTTAGCTTCATCTTCACTTTCTTCTCTTGTTCTCGGGTCAAACCCTCTTCGTAGCTCCTCTTGCAATGCATCAATTTGCCTTTATAGGGCTCTAAAACCCTCTTCCATCAAAGCATTCCTCCCAATACGATTTCTTGATCTCTGTAGCAAACGCACAACCTTAGGTCCTGGTGCAAACTGCCTCACAGTCAGCGATCTGTCGACATAGTCAGGAACCCTTTCTCTGATACCACTTGATGAAGGGAGTTAATCATAAAACACACAACAAAAGAAATAGAATACAGAAAATAGAATATTTATTTATTGATCTAGGCAACTCATTACATGTTATAGAAGCTCAATTACAATCCAAGGAATCAATCCTCCACAAGCTGCAACACACTACAGCTACACCTTACCAAGCTCTAGAATCTTCTACCTTATGTAACCCCAAATTAGCTAGGGTTTCTATTTCCTACCTATTCTTGACTCCTCACTTGCCCCCTTAACTCTACTACCACCCAGGGTTCACAAAATAGTCATAAATAGCACTTTTTGGTGGCCTCCAGCTAAATTTTGAAATTTGCAACTCCCTCCAAAAGTAGGTCAACTTTCGGGAAGCATAACTTTTGTTCCGGGTGTCTGATTGACAAACTATTTTAAGCGCCGGAAAGCTCGCAATGTGAAATATCATGCCAGAAATTTGTAAATGGATTTTCGTCAACTTTTTGGGACGTTATGGGATGTTTTAGTGCCTCATATTTCGTTGCAAAAATTTTCAGGGGCTTTTCGGAAAACAAAAACTTTAATATCTTTCAGCTCACAAATGATCTTTGCCTAATTCCTTCGCCAAAGGTCTTATATTTCCATTATGTAACTTTCTATAAGTTTTCACTTCAATCCGTGCCCAAATGCAAACTTTTCTAAAATGCCAGGTACACTTTCCAAAATAGGCAGGTTGCTATTTTTAGTAGTTTTGGAAAAGATGAAAGTCCTACATATTATTCTAGATATTATGGAACCAGAAACACTAATTATGGAAAGAAATGAAAACAACTACAATGATTTTGAATTAATTTCTTTTTAGGTGATGCAAGATTGCCCTTACACCACTGGATGCTCCTGCATCAATATATTTAGAGTATCATATTGGTAGTACATATACGAACAAGCTACAACATGCTATAAGTTAAAAAACTAATTCAACATCATGATAAAAAGGTAATCTACAATAAAAAATATAATGCAATTTTGATAAACTGTAAGATGTTCATATATATATAGTAAAAAATGTCAAAGTCTAAGAGTTTTCAATTCTTGTAAATATAACATGATAAAGATCCCTGAACAACACATTCAAACTACTGCTTAAAGCAATGGGTCAAGCTGTCTAATAGCTAGTTTTTTGGTGCACCTTTTTGGATGTTCTGTACTGGGATCGACACCCTTTTATGCCGCTTATCTTATCAAAAACAGCTAGTACATGATAAACATAAACTGTCATTTTTTGCAAATATTTTAGTGGCCACCATGTGACGGTTCCTTCTTTCTCTTTTAGACAGATAGCTCCATCTATTTTGTCTTCATAAGCAAGGGGTATGTTACTTGTGACCTTTAAAATATTTACATTTGCATCTCCTATTCCTTTCAATTTGACTCCATGTACAATAGAGAATGAGTGAATCTGCCTAATGCCCATAGTAGCACCATCAAATGGATCCAACACCCCAACTTTATCCCCTTTTTGGAGTTTATCAATACATTTCTGCAAAAACAAAAAAATACACGTTATATTGAGATATAAAATATTCGATAACACACAGATAAACATTCGATAAATATTTATAAGAAACTAGAAATGACGATAGGAAACTTGAAACCATGCACCTGACATATTAAACAAAAATTAACTTCCCGCTATTTGATATAGAATGGATGTTAGATATAGAAGGTGTCAATATGTTAGCATTCATGTGCCATGAAGATGTGGATGCTACAAGGACAACAACTAATCACTTGATTGAGGTTACTGAAGTTCTTGGAATAGAGGCTTTGAGAAAAGCTCTTCTAGATGAGCTTTGAGTTGTGATATCTTTTGATGGGTCATATGTGAACTATAGGCATTTAGCTATTCTATGTGACACAATGACATATCGAGGTCATTTGATGGCTATTACTTGACATGGTATCAATCGTAATGATATAGGGCCAATGATGAGATGTTCATTTGAGGAGACTGTGGATATCCTTTTGGATGCTGTTGTTTTTACAGAAGGAGAACCTCTCAGGGGTGTTACAAAAAACATCATGCTTTGTCAGAATGTTAATCTAACAATAGGATTGTAAGGAAAATTCCATTCCTAAAAATGCCAAAAACACCAACATATGAGTTTGTGCCTCAACGGGTAAGGATTCAACTTCTTTACGAAAAAAACTAAGCTTTTTTTCACAAACAAAGCCAAGCAAATTCCTACATAAAAAACCTTAACTTATAAGCTAATAGGGGATGTTTTCTCATGAGAAGTAGCCTTACAACTTGTTTGATCTTTGTATTAGCTATATTTGTCCCATCATTTTAAATCTATATACACACGGTCTGATATTTTGGTTATGGTAATTACTTCCACCTATGATTTTCTTTTGACTTGACTCCTTTACTCAAAAATATGGTTTCTAATACATTCTTAATTTGTTCATGAACAACCAAAGTGGTTGGAGATACAATCCCTTGATGAACTAAAAATGAAGCTGGGTCATGTGATAGTAATGGTACTTCTAGTCGGAATGTTTGAAAAGAGTAAAAAAGTTCTGATTAACTCTGGTCTAGACTTGTTATGCTTCTCAGGGTCAGTGTTATTGTCATCTGGTTGTCTTTTCCTTCTCTCAAAGTGATGTCTCTTGGAAAAATCAATTTTTTGACATCAGTGGAAAAGTGTTGTCTTTTGTTTTTGACAACTGTATGTAATGTCTTATGTCTTGGAACAAATCAGTTTTTGTATGTGCTTTTTTTTATTCTGTTGAATAACAAAGAAGCAACTTTTTACTCTGAAAAAAAACTAACCCATTGCGAGATACAAATAAATAGAGGGCAAGACTACAATAGTGCTAAAATGTACGAGTACTCTAGAAAGAGACATGGATTGACAATGAAGTCCCCCCACCTGAGGACCACGACATCCCCGAACACAATGCACTAATGCATTGTCAAAATCTATGTATGCACTCTATTACAACTAAGCTCTAAGCTTCCAAATGTAAGTTATATGTTCTCCATTATTTCTATTATCTATGTATACTAGCTAATTACACTTCACTACTATACTAAACAACTTCTATCACATAGGCAATGATTACCCTTATTTACATAATAAAACAACCATTACTTACTTGAATAGTACTTACTTGCATGTGGTTTCATAGCACTCACCTCAAGTTCAGCAACACTACTACTATGAATATCATGCACATGCTCGTCAAGTTCAACATAATCACTATCAACATTGACATGAAGTTGTGCAGCTTTGCAGAGAGCTCTGTAGATAGGGCCTTTTTCTTTCCATTTTGCTTTCATATAATTTCTCTGCATGTGGTTTAATCATCATGAAAAAATTAATATAAGTCAAGTAAAGAATGCAAAAGCTATAAATTTTTGTCCAAAATAACATTTTAAGCATGAAGAATGACAAAACATTGGGACAAATTAACTTACAAATTAAAGAATGCAAAAGCTGTAAATTTTTGTACAAAAGAAGAATGACAAAACATTGGGACAAATTAACTTACAACTTAAAGAATGCAAAAGCTATAAATTTGTGTCCAAAAGAACATTTTAAGCATGAAGAATGACAAAACATTAGGACAGATAACTAAGAACAACTATTATATTAGCTCAACTTCAACACAACTATGACCGTGTTGCACATTCTTGTCTAGTTCATCATGATCACTATCAATAGGCATCTCTGTTGACATCAAGGCATTTTCATTTTCATGCTGCTTTGATAAAATTGCTCTACATGTGATTTAACCATCATGCAAAGAAATATACAAAGCATTCAATAGTCAAGTAAAGAATGCAAGCTATAAATTTGTCCAAAAAAATATTTTCTAGATCACTCTAGCAATAAAGAAACTGGGTTGGATTCTCGTATGCTCAAATTTCAATCTACATATTAAGAGGCATTTGTATACAGAATTGCTAAACAAGAAGAAATGAGATCAATAGAGCCTCTTACCTCATATGAATCCATGAAATTATGCTCATTCCATGCAAAAACTATAGGTTAACGGAGCCAACCAACTACGAAACTTTCTCAGTGAGATCGAATATGCAACTCATTATATTTTGGTACCCTTAATTTGAGTTGACATGATTTGGAGAGGCTCTTACTGGGTGTCTAACAGATGGCTATGAAATCTTTGTTGATGAACTAGATTTTCACTTCATCCTACTCTTAGATTTACTAGGATCTAGTGCTGCCATATAATTGACAATATCTTCTACACCTGCTTCTCTATCACTATTTTCCACCTAAAATACAATGTCAATTTCAACATATAGTCAGTTCAATAAAAAAATGAAATAAATAAAACAACATAAATTGAACCAAAAATCCATACATTTACTCTAAATTTGTCCATTTTGGCCTACAACCCGCCTCGGCCAAATGTATATCTAGCCCTCACATTATCTCTTGCTCTCTTGCCTCTATTATTCTTTATCAAATATTCTTCGAAATGCATACTTTCTTGCAATGCCTCCCACTATTTGGGAGATATAGTGGATTCTATCCTCTCTTTTTCCTCCATGATTGTTTTTTTGCAATTGTATCTAAAATTGTTCATCAAAAGTCTCATCTTTTGCTTGCAATATTTTCTAGAGATTTGTCCACCAGTAGTCTCAAAAGTATTTTCCATTTTTTGTATAACATTTTCCACACTTCATGGATCTTTCTCTGCAAAATTTGATTTGCAAATATCTAAATGGGCCCTACATCTTACACCCAACTTGGAGGCCCACCTTCCAGCATTTGGCCCAATAGGCTCACCATCTCTCGATACCTCAACCAACAATGGCTTCTTGCCTTCTAATTTTCTTTCTTTTACATTCCTCTCTATAGATCTGTACAAATCTTGACTCAATCTTTGTCTTTTGACAAAAAGGAGACACATATTCTATTAAACCACTACCAATATTTCTAGCTAATCCACTAGTTCCATCAAAAGTTGTAGATGCAACAGGTGCACTCTGAGGCACACCAAATGCAAGCAGTCTCTTCATGACTTTCATTAATCAGAACTTCATGCTCCTTGACCACATCAGGTGTGGCATGAGTAGGTAGATCAATACTGGGCTCTGCAAATTTCACTTCAAACACATCCTTTAATCTTGAATAAATCATCTACAAACTTACGATTCCTTTGCTCTCTTGTTTTTCAATAATCTCTCTTAGACTTTGTGCTAAGAGATCATCACGACGTTGCACATCACCATGTGCTATATCAGGTTGCACATCACCATGTGCTATATCAAGCTACACATAATCACAACTATTCTTTTCACCAACTACACTTGTTGAATCACAAATGCGTCAGCTCCTACTAGTTGGAAGCACTATATCTTTTCTTTCCTTTTGTTTTTTCTCTGCATTTTCTTTGCACTTTTTTTCTTGCCTATAAAACAAAAAAAAATCATATTATGACTTATATACATAAATCTCTTACCTATAAAATTCCATTAAACACTATTAAACAAATAATATACTACTTAGTGGATTTACAACTTGCCTGTTTGTCAAACCAAGACACGATAAATATTCATTATTCTTGGCCACATTTTCTCTACAAAAGCACGCATAATCTGTCATTGAAATTTTAGCATTATGATCACTATCATCTAATTTGTGCCTTAAAGTCTTTTTCCTCATTTCCTCAAGTCCAAATAAATAATAATGTATAAATTAGCAACTTGAATCAATAGAACAACAGTGGAATATGAGTTTGAATCTCATATTTTAGACATCGAATGGGCTTTTGCTTTTAGAATAAACTCGTTAAAAGTGACCATTTCTAAGGGATTAGAAACATCTGCGTTCAACATTTGAGAAATGGTTTCTGGGGAAATAAAACATAAAACCATAGAATGATCATAATACATGACGGCTTTAGTAACACTGTTGGGATTTCTTTGTTTTCTAGTCTTTAGAAGGATAGTTCTACTTTTTTGTCTTGGTCCTAGGGTTTGTCATTTTTCAAAATTTTGCTTAAGTATAGAACCCTTGTACCTTGAGGATTTTGGTCTTATAAGTAAGATCAACATTTAATAAAGTTACACATTAACATAAGTTTGTTTCGTTCATCCTATAAGAGAATCAAAATTTAAACTTGATGTAGCCAACAACATACACTCAATAGAATTGTGCCATTAATCATGTGTGAGAGCCAAAGATTTGAAATAACTGTAAAATAAAAAAAACTTCTATTAACCATCTTTGTTGCTACTATGAGAGAAAACTCTCTTATATCCAAGAAAACAAAAAAATAAAAAAAATACCTTTTTTGGCAGATTTCAACAATTGTCAAATTTTGCCATTTTAGGTAGTTTTATATGCATATCTTGAGAATCCAGTTTTTTCCCAAAAACTTCTTAAAACTAAGGTAGGATGAAATGCCAACTAACATCCTAAATTCAAAACATGAGTTTTGAGTTATTAACAAAAACAACTTTTAAAAAACTAGGAAAACACACTAAATTGCCATTTTGAGGGCCAAGATGAAAGTTTCAAGCCCCGAAAAAGTGCCAAACGGGGTCCAATTGACTAGTGTGGGCTGGGAATCCACATGCCACCTCATAACACATCCACTTGTAAAATTTCAGCCCAAACCCACATCAGAGTTAAAAGTATGACCTCCGGAAGTCCCTGCATCATTCTCCTCTGGTTGAAAAAAATGCAGCTCCTGCAAGTGAGTGTCTTCGAACTGCTGCCACTTGACTGGATCTAACCCTGCACTTTCCACTCTGTAATCCATGTGCTATCTCATAATGCATCCACCTGTAAAATTTTAGCCCAAACCCACATCCGAGTCAAAAGTTATGACCTAGGGAAGTCGCTGCATCAAAACTTTTCTTGCACAGTTATACACTACTACAACAACACTACACGATCATTTATTCACAAGGATGAAGAAATTCTTTCTTAACTCCAGTACCCTAGATAGGTAATAGTCCTAAATTTGTACAACTCAATATAGTCATTAGTTTCACAAGTCAATAAATAACATATAAGATATCAATGCATGAATCTAAAGGCCCTAAGGGGCCAACCAAATACCTCAGGGGCTCATCTATAATGGCCTTGCCTACATATGCGCAATGCAAAGGCTTCGTAGTTTGGGGATTTAAACTTGCAATCATAAGCTTAACTTAGATACAATAACTCATCATACAAAAATGCAAGAATATAAAATGCATTCATACCGCAAGAAATTACACATACAATGATGCATACTCAAAACCAAAACTGACTGATGCAAGAAGATATACATCATACATTCATCCATATTACATTATAGAATCCAGTAATACTGAACACTCATTTAATCTGTAAGATAAGTTTTTTTTTTAAAACATTAAGACAACCTCTAGTTAGTTAGAAATCACAATTCCATTTCTTTAACTTAGTCTAAGATGTTAACTCCATAGTCTAGTCAAAGACTTTCATAAGGTTTTGCCTAAATATACTTAATTATTAATGTTGTTCATGCAAGGATAGTGTCAACAATTAGACAAATCAAGAGTATCTTCTTAGGCCAAAAATAAATAGGATTCATTTTCTTTCAAATCTGGCCAACTACCATTTTGTGAATACTAATAAGTCATTAAAACACTTTACACCCTATCACATCTTCTTATCCGAAGAAATTCGAAGATCAAAAGGCTGATCTAAACATAATAACATAGACTTATCATTCAAATCATTCCCATAATCTTAATATTTTATTAAGTAGATATCATTAATTTAAACAATTAGATGCCTTAACTCCCTACATATATCCTTCCTCAAGTTGCACTATCATCACAAATTAGACACTAATTTTATGAACACCAAGACCCTGTAGATGCGGTGAAAGAAAAATATATGAATTTAGAATTCTATCAATCCTCACAAAGTTCTTGCTACACTATCAATGGCATCTTCTCAAGATAAAATCCTCATCTAGAAAAATCATTCATACAAGTTTTGTAAACATAACACATAACTACCACCTCAAATTAGTTTATAATTACTACCTCCCTTTGCTTAATCATTTTAGGCGCAATGTTCATATCGGTTTCCCTTTCTATTTACTGTCATCTCTTGAACATTCGGTCTTTAGGGATAAAGCAAAGATGGTTAAGAAACCTTCCAAGAAACCTGTTCCTTTGCACCAAGGTCTTATCCTCTTTTTATACAATTTTTATCTTGCTTTGGAACTGCCTAAGCCTATCGAGACCCATAGCAGTGAGATTTCTGCCAAACCTGATGATATTGCCGTCTCTAAAGAGCCTTGCCCTTCCCCTGCTTCTCATAAAATGAAAGGGGTTTCTTTTTCTCTGTCTAATGAGGAGGCCACCATGGTAACCGGTACTCATACTTTGGCCTCTAAGGGAGTGTAAAAAGTAAGAAGAGAAAAAGTAGGGAGATGGAGAGGATATTGTGGGGGACGCTGTGGGGACCCCTAAAAATCTTAGCAGTATCCTTGTGGGACCTGGCAGTAAATCTAATCAGTCTGCTAAAGATAAGAGGGAGGGTTTCTCTTTTGGGGTTAGGAGGTCGGGTAGGATTGCTAGTAAGCCTGCACCGAAAGCTAAACTGATTGATTATTCAGAGATTGCTTCTGATGCCTCCACTCAGGGGGATGATCAATTAAATGCTAAAGACCTTGATGTTCAAGAGATTTCTGAAGATGTTGAGGGCAAGAATGAAAATAAACTGACTAATGTAGGTGTTGTTGGTGACCCTGAGGACAATGCTGATGAAGGGGAGAGGATGATTGTGGAGGAAGCCAGTGATGAGACTGAGGAAGGTGATGACTATAGGCATGATATTGCTATCCTGAGGGGTCGTGTAGAGAAGCTGGAATAGAAGATTTCTGATATGGGAGAGCTCATGAGCAGCGTGGTCCATTGTACGACGTTGCTTAATCTTTCTGTGTTGTAGGATCTTGGGATGCTACTGATGAAAAGGAGGAGAATTTCAAAAAGTTGGATGAATTTATTGAATTTCTGGCTAAAAGATGGGAGAATGTTTCTCCTTAGTTCTGTTTATTGCTATGCTATCTATTCTCTGCTACTTTCTATTTGTTGTATTTAGACTGTTTATGTTGCTTATGTTGGTTATGTAGGTTATGCTGTAATGGTTTTGAGGCTCTTTTGTTCTTAAGCCTCTGGGGTTTCTTTTTGTTTTAATGTAAGGGTTCGACCCCTGGTTTTTAGCCGCCTTATATAATCAAAAACATAACACATAACTAAAAATTTTTGTAAACATAACACATAACTAAAAGTTTTGGTAAACATAATAATTTTTTTTTGTAAATATAACACATTCTGTAATCTTCATCATAACTAACAAGTATTGATGAGGCTCTCTATTTCTACATCACTCGTGCAATGAACAAGTTGAAGTAGGAAAGATGCTCAATGTATTGTTCATTGTAATAAGTATCAGTGGTGTCAATGATGTCCTTTATGGCGAACTCCAAAGAAAACATTCCTTCCAACTGTATATGTGTGTTGTCCACCACCATTGATTCATCATTCACCAGGCTAAGAGATCAAGGAAATAACTGAGCCAATTCATCTTTCCATACATTTTGCTCTTTGAGATCACCTGTATCATTGAAGAAAGAAGGAAAAGACATATCCAATGGCTAATCAAATTCACCAATCTCCTATGTAAGCACAATATGAAATCTATTGTGCATATCAACTAATTCTTCATAAGTCTTAAGTATTTGACCATCAATGTTTTCTCTAGCCATTAGCTCTTCCTTCTTTTCCATTATTCTATGTTATAATCTGTTGTGTTCTTGGAGAGTAGCATGAGTTTTAGTATAAGTTACCTAGAATTTGTCATCTTTTGCAAGTACCTTTTCAAATCTTTTCTTTATCAATTCTTAAACAATCTGAAACTTAACAGCCTTCATTTCTTCACCTAATTTGTTATACTTCTTCTAAATCTTTTCATCTTTATGTTTCTAGTATGCATTCTCAGTCCTTGCTTCCAGTAGGGCCTAGTGTCACTATCCAACATAGGTGGGCAATAGCCTAAAGAAGATGGCAATTTGTCCTTGTACCTAGCTATTTCATGCCTTAAATTTTCATTTTTAGAAGAATATTTTTTATTGTCCTTCACCAACTTTTCAATTTGAGCTTTAGTAAACTTAGCAACATTAATATTTAGGTCAGCAGTCTCAATTGGATCAGTATCTCCCACTCTATGTATAAGAAGATGACTAAAGACCTTGTGTGAGTCATTAATAATTGATGGCCTCTTCTCTGGTGGATACAGAGCCTAGATTAGAAGAGTTGCATTGTCAAGATTATATCATGACCCTGTGTAGATTTTGTCCACTACCTTTGTGCTCAACATCGAAGTTTTATTCTGACTCTTCCTAAAGCTATCAAATACAATTGTAGAACTTATATCCCAACCTAGGCAGATCATAACACCAGCTTCTTGTAGCAATTTCCGCCCCTTCTTAGGAGTAATACTTTTCATTTCTTTATCCACTTCCTCCTGTAACTCCTTAGGGCTTATACTTCTTTCTCAGGAGTAATTTCTTTAATCTTTTCTCTTATTAGTTTTCCTTTATATTCATAAACAAATGATCTAAATTCTAGAGAATTAACAAAAGAATCATCAGAAATAAATGCATGCAAGATAACTAATATCATCAGAAAGTTGATCCAAGTATTCCATCTTAACCACATTTCCTTCTAGCGGGGGCTCATGTTTCTCAATAACAAGTTTATATATTTTCACACATTCAACTTCTCCTTTAATTTCTTCATCACCGGCCATAGATGTATCAACAAAGAAACTAACCTCTGGAGTGGGCTGCGGAGAGGTATGGCAAAGTGGAACTACATTCTGATCCTGTATCCCTATAACATCCTCTACTAGCAGATCATTTTTTCTTCTTTTGAACACTAAAGGTGACACATCCCTAGTCAATTCATCCTCGTGAAAAAGTAATTTATCCAGTCTTTCTAAAGGATCCTTAACCTCATGGAAAGAACCTGTGTATAATGAATCATTTTTCATTCTCCAAGCCTCAGCCATCATCACTTTATTGTAGATATCTCTTTTCCTTGTTACTTGGTGTTCATCAACATTCCTGATTAGGTTATCCTCTATAAAGAGCACATGTTGATACTCTTTCAACTTTTGTTTTAGTTTGACATTATTGATAAATTATTCAGGATCAAATCCCTTTCTCTCATTTCCCTTTGGCAAATTATAATGTTCTAACTTATTATCAATAAGTTCATATCATTTATCAAAAACAACAGAAAAATCACCAAAGAATAGTGTACCAGGCATGAGTGACTGTATTTTATAGCATTTGAGATGTATAAAATCTAAAGAAGCCAGTTGCCTGACAATTTCCAAGTATGTTATTCTATCTGGAACAGTTTTTGGAAAAAGAAAGGGGGTTCCTTCAAAACCATACACCCAGATCTTAGTACAATCATCATAAGTATACCAATCTCCCCAATTATGGTTGACCTTCCCTCTATGATCTTTGTCCTTAGGTTAGAGAAACTTCTGTATTTCTGGTGACAAATTATAACCACAAGGGTGACCAAGAAGCTTGTAAAATGTTTTTACAAAATATTCTTCAAAATATAAATAGTGTGATCTAACACATCTGTTATCCCATATTGCAGTCCACATTTGAATAGGCCTAATGTTTCCATTATCATCCATATCCTTTATCCTCATATGATCACTCCATATTCCCTTGGTTTTCCCTTTACGTAGGATGAGATGCATAAACAATGAATAATGTTTGAAATGGATATATTGACTATTATTTTTTTTACAGAAGTGAGGTCATTATTGAGATTATTTGTGAGATACTCAGCATAATCAAATGGTCTAACATCTAGGTTTTGTATATCAGCCATCAAAACCATTGGAGCTATGGACATGAGTGCAGGAGCATCCAAACCTAGGACTTGACAATCAGAGTAGTAAGTACACTAAAACTATTGCTCAAATAACTCCACAAAGAGTGGGGAGCTTTCATCATCTGAAAATACTTTGAGTTGATTCCCTTTAGCTCATGGTATATGCAAAGGCAACCTCCATATCTTATAACTAGTATCTATGTTGTGATACTCTTCAAAAAGGTCTCTAATTCTGAATTTCATATTCATCCTTGTGTTCAATTCAAAAACTATAGAAATATAACTCTTCATGATAGGAATAAAGGAAGACCCATCTGCAAGATAGATCATATGTGTCTATGGATCATACCTTTTTGCAAGCACCCTAATCAATTCCACATTAATAAATACATTGGGTACTACTAATCTCCCCAAATTTAGTCTCCACAGGTTGGACATAGGATGGTGCCTATACATTTTTCTATAATGATATATAAACAGGTCATAACCCCTCATTGGATTCCACGTGTCAGCCAAACTCTTCTGTTTGTCCTCTAATTTTTCAACCCCAAGGTTTAATTGTACACTTCTTCTAGACCTCAGTCCAAAGCCAGGGCATTAATCAATCAAGTCTTGATTTGCATGTCAGGTTTCTATTTTTTTGCCTTTTGGCCTTAGGTGTTTCAGATGTGCCTTCCATAATATCAATTGCAAAATGAACCAGACCCTAAATTTTACTTTCTATTTTAACTGGTCCGTATGTGAGAAAAACCAATTCAGGTTCAGACACTTACTTGAAATGATGATTTCTTCTCAGGTTTCTTCATCTCCAATCACTGCTACAGTTCTCTACCTCTTCTAGATGCTCCAGGATATTCAAAATCAAATAAAATTAGGATTTGGTTTATAATTCATTTAGATTTGGTTCATAAATGTTACTCGATGTGAGCTTTTCTATCATCAGAAATGTCATTAATGAATTTGAACATCGACCTTTGATTAACTTGTCATCGCCATTGATTTATCTCTTTGAAATAATTGTCATTATGTCATATCAATATGGTGGGTAAGGGTCTTCATTGTATCGAAGGGACCAATATTATGTCTCGCTGATATTCATCTTTCTCATCAATGAAATCCTTAAGTCCTTGTGTCTTTGTTACATCGAAGGGACTTGAAATTACTCCATCTGATATCATGAAGTCCCTTCGACCTTTCCATCAGATAAATCTTATAATTATCCCTTCAACTTTTCATTGTTGCTTCGATGCATCTAGGGGCCCACTTTATATTAAATATATCCTTTAGCTGATGTAATAGTTATCTTTTGTATTATTAGATCGGGGTGACTTTAAAGCAACTTTCATTGATATGATTCGGTCTCTTTGATTCATGAGCTTTATGATCATCAATATGAATCTCGTTACCAAAGGGATTTCAAAACACCTCCTTCTGATAAAATGTATTCTCCTCAATGTACTTTGTGTTATTAAATGTGGATCCTTCCATCGAAGGGACCTTAAAACTTCTTATCTTGATATGTTAAATTCTCTTTGATGATGTTCTTAAATATACAAATTATTTTGTCAAAGAGACTTTAGAACAACTCTTACTGATATGGTATGGTGTCTTTGATGATGTTTGTTTTATCGGGGAGACTTGAAAGTAGCTCCCACCAATACAGTGCAGTCTCTTCGATGATGTTTACAATCTATCATGTGGATTATTCTATTGGAGGGACTTCGTAGTATCTCCTACCGATATAGTGTAGTGTCTTCAAACATGCTTCTTCATGCAAATTGATTTATCAGAGGGACTTCAAAATGACTCTCACCGATATGCTAGAGTCTCCTTGATATAGGTTATTTCCTATTAGGACTTGATAGAAAAATGAGCTTAATAAGAAGATGACTACGGGAGAATAGAATGGGATGATTAAAGTGGTAGATTTATATGATGGACTGAGTGATAGACTACATAAAGGAATCATAGTAAAATACTATTGGTATTGACTTAGGGTTAGGGTTTTAAAAGAAACAAGTCAACCCTATGCTACGGTTAACTCATGCTCATACTCCTTCAGAACCTAGAGTCAAGGGTATAAGCCCTAGTTGTAATAGACCTATGATATAAAAAGTAGCCAATTTATATTACCAAATTTGGTAATTCAAGAGTTGCATTTTCAATCCAAAGAAGAAGAGAATTAGTGGACATATTGGTAATTACTGTTTCTATCATAGAATGTAGAGCAACAAAGAAGCAAAATTGAAATTGATCATGGTGGAAAGGGTCAAAAGAATTTTGAACTTTTAAACCCCGAAGTATGACTAAGCCAGAGAAAATAGCAGATAGGGGGAGCAACACTACAAGTTGATGAGGAGATTTAAGTTAGGGGGTTAATTGACCAACACCTTTGCCATTGTTTTCAAAGGGGGAGAATTGAAGTAGTAAAACATAGCATGATCTAGAAGAGCATGATAGTATTAAAGTTAGGGGGAGCATATCAATAAAGGGGAGCATGGCATGGAATTCTACTTGTCTTTTCACACAAATTGTTTAATAGTATAGGTTAAATATTTTGTTCACCTTATGTTAAGATATCTATATGTATTATTAAACCATAGATGATCATTATTGTTTCCTTCACACAAGCATATTCAATGCATGTGGAGGCTAGAAGTTGTATTACAAACTAAAGCTATCCAAATATCAAAGAAATGACTACAATTTATTGCCAAGATTTTAAAGAGTTGTTTACTTTCACAGGTATCTTGTTGCATTATTTGATACCTTTAGACCTTGCTTGCTTCTTTTCATATCTAGCAGTTCTAGAGAAGTTAGAAAAGTCTAGCATCTAGAAAACATATAAGACATACAAGAAATTATATTCTTACTAAACAAAATTGATTTTAACCAAAGTAAGAAAACTAAGAAGAATGATTGAACCTAACTTTAAATGCACTTCAAATCAGCAGTGAACATCTCAGGTTTTGTATACAATGTACTAGTAGAATAATGATGATTACATTCAGAAATGTATCAATAAAACAATAGTGAATAAGCATGCCTATACTTAGATCTTTATTACATTCAATAATAAATCACATCATACATATAACCAAAATTTAGGTGACAAGCTAACAAGTTATCTTTTCAAGCTAGTTAAGGTGACAAAACATCATCATAATCATCTACATTGCCAACAAGATTAGAATCCTGATCACTCATGTCTACATCTACTTGATTTTCTTCCGTATCCTCATTTGTGACATGCAATACATTCTCTCTCCCAATCTCTTCGTTGGTAATCAAAATCTCTTCCTCAAACACTCCATCATCGTATTCATCCACTTCTTTAAATGTTTCTTGTAAATTAACATATTGCCCATCAGGCATTATATCAACAACTTCTATGTTGAATGACATACGACCATCCTAGGCTTCTTACATCATCAATTAGAAATGATTGGTTAATTTGAAGAGGGGAAACATACGACTCATCCATCTCTAATAAAAATTATCATGTATTTGCATGTACAAATCCATACTCATCAAATTGTATTGCAGATGGTCGGATCTACTTACATTTTAATAATATAGGACTATTTTCACCAAAATCCACTTGAATAATTTCTTGGATGAATCCAACATAAAATTTCTTCTCAGTTTCATGAAGAAATTCAACAGTAACAACACAATCACAATTTGTCTTTCCTTTGTCTTTTTCTTCCACTCTTAAATGACTACCATAGGCTGACATTCCACTAAAATGCATAGCCCATAAATGTGGAGATTGTGAAAGCTCACTTTCCTCCATTGTTATATCTTGACCTTCTTCTTTTGCATCACTAACTGCATTAGCAATCCATTCTTCACATTTTGGAAATAAATCACCTCTGATCAAATCATGACGTCTGCGCCTTTGAGGTCAATGTTGCATCCAAGTTTGATTCTCTTCTTCATATTTTCTACATAGAATATTAACGTACAAATAGTAAGATTAATAATATAAATGTGTAAATGCAATTGAGTAAATAAATTATTGTGTAATTTTTTTTTACCTATGCCACTTATCGAGCGAAGATGTGTTTTGAAGAATATAGGCATGTATTGCACTTCTTTCTTAATGTGATAGCTTGAAGAAACATCCATTGCCTTCTAATATTTCACCTGTAACTCTCTCATCTTCATCATCATCCCATACACGTTGATTGACATTTTTAAAATCCTTCATATATTCTGTGCAAAATCTCATGGCCTCTTGCATTGAATATCCCTCAGACATGCTACCTTCCGATTTTGCCCTAATACGAACAATTTTTTTCAAAAACTTCATATATCATTCTATAGGATACATCCATCTCATTCTTACTGGGCCACAATGCTCTAGTTCATATTCTAGATGTATCAAAAGATGCATAGAAATGTTAAAGATTGTTGGTAAAAATTTCTGTTCCAATAGACAAAGGACTTCAACAACCTCCTCCCTCAAACTATCAAAGTTCGAGGGATCTAATACATGTAAACTCATTCTCTTTAATATTAGGCCGAACCTTATAATTTCCAATCTTGGCCCCTTTGCCAAACTTGATATATTTACCACAATAGGTAAAATATTCTTGATTATGACATGATAGTCATGGGTCTTGAGGCCTCTTAAGCTATTAATGTCATTTTGGCTTCTAATACTACTACTTACATATCCAGTGGGAAAGTGAGTCGGAGACATCAACTATAAGAATTGTGCATGTTGTTCCTTTGTCTAGACATAAGGATCACTAGGTTTGAACTATATTTTTTATCATCATTTTTTCAACCTAAAGATTTTGATGAATCTTTAGTTCTTGAAAGTCTTCACATGATGAAATAGTATCAAAAGCACCAAAAAAGAGTTTCTATAATAACATAGGCTATATTTTTCTTAGTATGCATAAAGTCAATAGTATGCCTAATGGCTATATCCTTAAAGCATGGCAACTTATAGAATATGCACAATCATTTTACAATGCTTTCATTACATGGATCATATCTACTACTAGCAATCCCATCATTTTCAATTATAATTGACATTCTTTTTTGTCCATTCTCAACAATGTAATCACCTGTTATTAGCAATGGTTCTTCACGATTCTCTTCTTGACCATTGAAACATGTTTTTTTATCGATGATATGGATGATCCATCCTAAGATAAGCACGATGTCTACAATAAATAGACTTACGCAAACTTCTTCAGTGGCTCACAAAATCCTTAAAGTTGCAAGAAAGACATCCATGCTATCCATGAATAGTGAGACCAGACAATGTGCCATATGCAAGAAGATCATGAATCATAAACAATAAGGAAGCTCTTAAAGTGAATTTGATTGAATGACCATCTCTTAAAGATTGAATTGCTTCAATTCCTTTCCACAATTTCATTAGCTCATCATATAATGGCTCTAGAAAAGCATTGATTGTATATGAAGTCACACTTTTCTTTCTTGGTATAATCAATGATAACATTAAGAAAAATGGTTTAGTTGCTAACCATGGAGGCAAGTTATAATTTATTAAAAACACTGGCCAAGTTGACCATTTAGTACTTTGATCTAAGAATGGGTTCACCCCATCTAGAGCTAAACCCAACCTTATATTACGAGGATCTTGAAAAAAATCAGGCCATCTGTTATCAAATTCCATCCATATCTTAGAATCAGGCACATGTTGTTTTCCATTGGTGCTCTTATTTTGGGCATGCCATTGCATAAGTTCAGCAATGTCTCTACACCTATACATTCAAAGTAATCATGGGATTATCAGAAAGTGGCGAAGAACCTTTCTAGGAACCACAGCTGATTTCAACCCTTATCTATACCTTGCTTCTTGACATTTTAGACATTCATTGTCACTTGGAAGATTATTGTGAAATAATACACAACCATTCACACATGTGTGGATGTTTTCGTACCCTAATCCTAGCTTAGTGATTTGCTTTTTACATTGACTTCGTTTTATTGGCAATGTGGAGTCAGGTGGTAACAACAAACTTAATAATGCCAATAACTGATCTACACTCTCATTTGTCCAACCAAGCACCACTTGCAATTTAAGAATTTGAAGGATTGTTGTCAAATGACTTAACTTGCAATTAGAATACATAGGCTTTAAAGCATCCTCCATCGACTTGGCACAATCATCGTTTAGACCCTCATTCAACATTCTATCAACTTCAAACCCTTTGTCTAACATTATTTCCTCTTCATCTATGTTTGGTGCATCTTCATCTATGTTTGGTTCCACTTCATCTATGTTTGTTGCCTCTTCATCTCTCACACTCTATAATTCTATCATATCTTCATAATAATTATAATGTCAAGGGCTTATACCACTATGCCCATATCTTATCATATGTCAATAAATCATAGTTCTTTTTTTCACCTTTCTACCAAGACAGTCATTACATGGACATGGATATTTGTCCATGTCCCTCTCATCGGCTACTGTCTCATCATACGCATGGTATTGATCTATAGTCAACCTTTGCAATTCATCCATCTATAATGTTCTGCATTCCAGTATTAATTTAGTTTCCTATTTCAAGAAAAAAAATATGAAAAACTCAACTTAGTCAGGATCTAATACATGTAAACTCATTCTCTTCAGTACTCTTCAACACTTACCCAGAATTCAGAGCACTTCATAGAATTAGGATATAGAGCACTCTATAGAATTAGAATTAGAGCACTCTATAGGATAAAGAGCACTTTGCAGCAATTCAAATTCAAGAAACACAGTTGGTCATCACTCTACAAAATCAGATGTTCTGCCTCTACATAAATCTTTGTGGTTAAATTTGTGCATTTTTTACTTGTAGGATTCTCATCTATCAATGGCTAATTAGTAGGAAATATAGCAACTACTTTGCCCTCATTTTGTTGCCCATGTGCAAGAGGCAGAGATTAAAAGTATATGCTTATGACAAGATACCAACAATGTAGTCAATGTCTTATGACAAGATACCCTCCCATTTATGAACTCATCTCTTATAATACACTAATTTTGTTCTCCTAGCTAGATACAATTGCCAATCAAAAAGCTATAGATTTTGTGTTTAATATAATGAGGGTTTCAAATTACATTTGAATTTGCTACAAAGGGCATCCCCAAATTTGACTTAACTAAAAAGGGCCTTGTTGACTTCAAATTCATTGTAGCAAACTCTGATTTCCTTGCCTTCCTTTTCAGAAGTCTCCAGGTCCTCTCTAAACAAGCTTTATCACCTATGTAATTAGTAGATGCTATACTTATATGCTAAAACACAAAATGCCTCATGCCATGAATCCTTCCCAAGAGGACTACATGAATCCTGCTACTAAGATTATCACGAATGAATTTGCCATTGCCAATTTCCCAGACAAAAAGAAATAATAACCCTAAAATTTTCTATTAACCCTACGCCAGAAAGAGAAAGATGATTCAATAGTAGTGGTGTGTCCTTTGAAGGACATGAAGTTATTGGAACAATAGGTACAAGAAAGCACAGAGTGACTTGGAGATGAGGAAGATGAAAATGAAATTGAGAATAAAGATGAAGATATTGTAGCAGATGTTGATGTTGCAATAGTAGTAGAGGAAAGGAAAATAGAGGTAATCTTTTTATTTTTCTAAATTTTATAAAGATGAAGGTAGTGTTGATTTACATGTAAAGATGGCTAAGAAGGAGTGAGTAAAGGTGAAGGAGTGTGAAGAGGAGTAAATGGAAATGTTCAATTTCCATGATGTTGTCAATTTAGGTTTGTATGGAGGTGTTGTTGGTGATGGTGCAAATGAGTTGGAATGGGATGCATAATTTTAGTGGAGGTGGATAGATTGTGGTGGACTGAATCTCATGAGAGGAAGAATGAGAGGAAGGCACAATTGGAGGAGTTCGGTTCATGGTGGAAGACATTCCACAAGGGAAAATAGAAGTGAAGAGAAAATTTAGTGGAGAAGGATTTTGAATGTTCTAGTTAGATGTAGGAAGAGGAGAAAGAAGAAATAAATAGAATTAACCTGTTATAGTGATGGAGTTCACTACAAATTGTTCACAATCTAGAAGGATGTTTTTACCATTCGACTCCATTTTGTGAGCCCATGCTCACAAATGTTTTACCTACCATGTCTGATGTAGGAGCATCCGAGTCCACAAGAAATCCTACATTATTCAAAAACATTTATTTTCTTTATTTATAGTTTTGGCTTTTTTTGTTTTTCTTCACATCTCTCTAACATTAGGGCACTTCTGACTTGGTTAGATTGGTAAAATGGAGATTTCATGTGTTTGTAGTTTTAGAGCTCCATAGATAGTTTTATGGAAACAACTAATTCTATAAATACATAAGGGTTGGAGGCAAATGCTTTTACAAGAGTATCTGTGATAGTCTTTCACTAAATGTGGTAAGATTTCATGACCGAATTCTTCATGAGTTGAGAGAAATTAATTTTCTCTATTTTTTGTTGACAGTTTGTGGAAATAATTGATTTTCGAGTTTTATTAAAGTTTGAGTAAATTGGTTTGGTAGGGATATTTAGGAGGTCATTTTACACATGCTGGCCAATTTTTAGGTGGAAATTTGCTTCCAGGTGAAATATTTACAAAAAGTTAATTTTTCGGCAACCCGATGCATCTAGTCATAATCACATAAGTATTTTCTCTCCAAATCTATTTGTACAAATTAAAAGGGGCATTATTCATGGAATTTGATTAATGTATTTATATTTCCTTTTATGCATTTAAAATTCCAAAAATAGAGGATCATTTGACAAAGGTAGGAAATATATCTCAAGTGAGAAAATGAAACAATATAAAATTCAGAAATAATAAGAGATGATGTGTGGAAGTTTAACCAACCAATTGTTGCAGATCAAAGTGAAATGTAAGGTGCCAAAACTGAAATATTTTGGATGCCACATATTGTAGCACTATTAGTTTTGTTAAGGTAGAATCTTTTAATATTTTCAGCCTTTAAAAGAAGAGGAAGGGTCAAAAAGAGAGAAATGGTTACAGTTTCAAAATTGGAATGTCTTCCTTGATAGACATGAACATGTAATAAGGCAAAAAATTAAGAGATATAGATTTAGTTCCTAAAATACAAAGAAGTAGCTAGAAATGAGAGACAGAGAGAGAGAGATAACACTTAGTAAAGAGAAGTGCACCTAAAAAGGAGAGAAAACAGAGAGTAAAGGAGTTGGTTTGAAGTTTTTGCAGAAGAAACATGCGGTAAGGAGTTATGAAGAGACTCTGAGACAGTGATATGAGTCTATAGTAGAGGATGCTTGTAAGATGTCATGAAAGCCATATTTGTAATATGTAGAAGTAAATTTGAATCATAAATCAATGGTTTACATTTTTGGAATTTTGATAATCAAATGTGAGATTTGTTTGCAACAATTTCTTTTTTGTTGTGAAAATTTTTGTTTTGGAATTAAATTTTAAAATTGAAGATGGATTGTAGCTATGAGGATTGGTTTTTTTATAAAACCCCCAATTGTTGACTACATTAATCTCCTTTACAATGATAATGTAGTTTAGTTTTGTTGCTTGGATATTTTTACTAATGAAGTATATAGCATATTCTATTGAACCATCTTTTTGGCCCAAGACAACCCCTATAGCAAAGTCAAATGCATATGTATGGATATAAAATGAAATTGTCCAATTTGGTCCTCACAACATAGGTGTTGTAGTTAAGGAATTTTCTAGAGATTTAAAGGCTTCTTAACATACAGTTGTACAGGTAAATCAACATCTTTAGTAAGAAGAACAAACAAGAGTGTGGTTGTCTTACTAAAGTCTTGATGAATTTGTGCTAAGAGTCTGCATGGCCAAGAAAACTTCTGACATCCTTTTGTTTCTACGGTATAGGTAGATTAGTTATAACTTCAATTTAAGCTAGATCTACCTAAATACCTACTTTTGAAACATAGTGTCCTAAAACTACACATTCCTTATAAGTGTTTATGAAGACTGTGAAGTTGTCCATGTAAAGTTCTAAATAGTCATGAGTATGATCAAAAAATACTCATGACAACCCTTTGGAAAGTGGTAGGGGCATTACACAGACCAAAAGGAAGGACTACATAAACATATGTGCTCCAAGGATGGGTCAATGCTATTTTATCTTGGTATTCATGTGTAATCTTGATTTGGTTATAGCCACTAAATCTATCCAAAAAGGAAAAATACTTTTTACCTTCTAAAGAATTCAAAACTTGGTCAATAAATGGGAGACAAAAATGATATTTTAGTGTTGCAATGTTAATTTCTCTATAATCAATACAAACACATCATTTAGCACCCTTTTTTGGCACTATCACTGAAGGGAAACCCATTGACTATCTGACATGGGATAAATGAAGTCAGCATCTAGGGGTTTCTTTAATTCTTCCTTAACAATGTCCTAGATTATAGGATTCATTATCCTTTGGGTTTGTCTCATGGATTTACAATAATGCTTAATGTATATGTGATGTGTGCAGAGGTTTGGATCAAGTCCTTTCATGTCATGATAGTCCCATGCAAAAGTTGTTTTATGAGCCTACAACATGGTAATCAGTTCATTATGTTGCTACATGGTCAACTGGTTGTTGATGTTTAGTGACCTAGCAAGAGAACTTTCAACTTTCTTTGTCAAGGATGTCATTGAAACAACATTTAAACATGAGGTGTTAAGACAACAACTATGAGGCAATAGCTGATAAATTATTTAGACATTTGATGCATGGTTTGGTGAGTGTGTTACAGAAATGATATTTGTTTAGTGGACACAATACACATGTCAAACCGTTATTTAGTTGTGTATCCGTTCCATAGTTATTTTGTATGAAATTTGAGATTACAATATCCTTATCTTGGGTTTCTATAATAGGGCCCCTTTCTATGGTCATCAATGTCAGCAAAAGGTTGTGTTGGAGGATACAAAACCAACTTCTTAGTAACATTCCCATTGGAAATTATCATATTTCCTAATTTATAACCAATAAATGCATTAGTTGTTGCCAACCATGGCCTTCCTAGTATCAGTGGATATCCTCCTAGGTTGGCCTTTGGTTGAAAGACCATGAAGTCAATTAGATATTCCCAAGAATCTAATGTAATGACCAATTCCTCAATAACTCCATTTGGTCTAACAATTAAACAATTTGCTAATTGTAGTACCTATTGTAAGTATGTGCCAAACTGGTATTGTCATTGATGTCAACATATCTATGTTGTCATTGGTGTCAATTGTGCTCTTGATTTGATACTTTTTTGTAATGAGTTAAGTGTTGAAGATAATAAATATTCCTAATATAGTAGAACAATTCGATAGATTTCTTCGCATTTTCTGTAGAATGAATATCCTTGTCTGCGGATTGGAAGTTATTTAGATGCATGTCTAAAGATACTATGTTCCAAGTTTGGACCTCTGGTATGAAGATTTGAGTGAGTTATGTTCACTTGAGTAAACTATTTTTTCTGAGTATCCACTGGTGACAGGGAGAAAGTATTTTGCTCCGCGTTCCTCTGCAGTTCTGGAATCAAGTTTGTAATGATGATAAGTGCCTTCAACTCCAATGGTTCATGATTTGGTGGTTTGCAAGCGATCTTTTCCTTATGATAGTAGCTGACAATGTTGTAGACACCCTAAAATGACCGTGTCGTCACATCACTTGCATTTCGTCATTTCTTCCTAATCACCTGCATTTCACACATTAATTAAATAATCTAATTATTTAATTAATTTCAACAAATTCTTCTAAATCACATAATTGCGACATTAATTAAATAAATTCTCTTTATTTAATTAATTAAATTAAATTCCTCTGTTTTTCTTCCACAATTAAATAATTTTAATTATTTAATTAGATCATTATCCTTTTTCCAAAAATCACATCCACATTAATTAAATATATCCCATTATTTAATTAATTTAACAAATTCCCTCTTATCTACAATTAAATAATTCTTAAATTATTTAATTAAATCAAAATTATTCTTCCAAAATCATGCACAACAATTAAATAAATTTATTTATTTAATTTGCTTTCCAATCTTCTAAATTAAATAATTCTAATTATTTAATTATTTCTTCCAAAATATCTTCTCTAAATTTAAATAAATCAATTATTTATTTAAATTGCTTTTTCATCTAATTTGAGTTATCTCTAAAATAACTTAAGTTTTATATTTTTAATAAAGCAAAATATCTTCTTTTCTCATGCAAATCCCTTCTTCTTGTTTTAAATCACTTAACTGACTATTACATTCTGTTAATTGCTTTAACTCATTCTTCTATTCTTGATAACTCCTCTCATGCAAAAGAAAGCAAGACACATGTCTTCTTCTTATTCGTTGCACGTTCCTCAATTGTTCTCCTCCGTTGATTCTTCTGAATTATCTGGGCCATTGATCGATCTTCGTTGAAACCTATATAAACCCCCCTCATCTCCTTCATTAGGCCTCTCTCTTCGATCGTATTCTCAAGCATACTTAACAGAGCTTTGAGCATACACAACGCGTCGATTGAGCAACTTTACAATCTCTTAACATTGATCTTTGAGCACTTTGAGCACTACACTTGCTTGTTGCAACCATGGTTTCGCAACTTGATTGAGCAATCCACACATTCAATCCAAAGGAAACAACACAGATTTCGGTAAAAGTCTTTATTGCATTGATTATTTGTCATGGCTTTTATTCAAATTCATTTTCTTTATGTTATTGGATTTTTGGTTTTATTAGTTTAGAATAGATTGATTTTCCTGATACACAAATGTTGTTCATATGCTCTGGTTTGAAGAATCTTTTTGACAAAGTGGCTAGAGATTGTGCGGTTGTTCTTGGTGTTTTGTAATGTGCTTGTGGATGTCTCATGATGATGTTCCTACCTTTGGATTGGTCCGTAAAGAGAAATTTGGATCATGGATGAAGACTATTCTTAGAAGACTTAATGTTAAAACCAGTCTTGGCTGACTTGGTTGTTTTCACTACTTACAGAGATTCATCAAAGATTATGGAAGCATGTCATGACATGGAAGATTGCATTTGAGTCCCAGCTAAGGCATAATATAAACCGCATACATCTTTCTCTTAGCTAATTTTCTTTATGTCCAAACCTATTTCTATGTATGTTTGTAATGCCGACCTTGGAGAATGTTCTAATAGTTAATGAATGTAATGTCGACCTTGATGTACATTCCAAGGTTGATGAAGTGTATAAAAACATGTAATGAAGTTGCAAAAAAGTTTTCCTTGTGCGAAAAATGAAAAGATAAGTGTGAAGGTGTAAGAAGAGCAGAGAAGAGGCGTTATATTGTGCTTCAATGGAACTAAACTCAAGAATGAAGTAGATGATATCAAATCAGTTCACCAATCCTTAGCAGTGAGCCACCTCTAGGCAGTGAGCCGATCTTGGTAGTGAGCCCTAATATTTGCAGTGAGCATTTTGGGCAGTGAGCCTCTGATTTTTCAGTATTTCTATAACTTATTTATTTTTGTGGGCTAACACCCACCATGGTTTTTCCCTTATAGGGTTTTCCATGTAAAAAGTTTGGTGTCTCATGTGTTATTGTGTTGAGCTTCCAATTTTATGCTTTCATGGTTAATCTTAATAACAGTGATTAAGAATTTGATGTGTTGATATTAATAAGTGGTTAAAGTTTTGTGACAACTAATTCACCCTCTCCTCTCAGTTGTCTTGTGCATTTCAACAATTGGTATCAGAGCCAAGTTCCTCAGAAGAAAGCCTAACGGCTTGAGGAAGATCCAGGATGTATTTTTACAAGAAGGAAGCATAACAGTTTGATCGAACAAATTATGCTCTCTGGAAGGTGTGAATGAAAAGTCATCTCCTTTGTCTTGGTTATAGAGTCTGGAAAGTGATAGAAACGAAGTATACCATGCCTGAGAATGGTCTAACAACCGAAGATGAAATAAAAGAATGAGTTAAATATAAGAGCGAGAGATGCTTTGTTAAGTACTTTATCTAACATCGAGTTGGTAAAGGTCATGGATCTAGAATATGCTTATGAAGTCTGGGAAAAGCTAGAAAAACTTTATGAAGGTGATGATTCTGTAAAGAGCACCAAATTGCAGGGCGTGAAAGTGAAATATGAGGGTTTAAAGATGAGCGAAGATGAGAACATAACAACCTCCATGCATAAGGTTGATGAACTTGTAGATGGAATAAAAGGTATGGGAGGAACTATTGATGAGAAGGAAGTTGTGATGAAAATTCTTAGGTCATTACCTAAGTCCTATAGTCACAAGGTAGCTATAATTGAAGAAGTAATGATTGTTCAAGGAGCCACTAAAGATTAGTTTCTAGGAAAGCTTACAGCTTTTGATATGAGAGAATTTGGTGATGCTCTACGAAAGGTTGAAAATGCTTTCAAAGCTAGTAATTTAGAGAAGATCTCCAAATCAAAGAAGTACAAGGTAGAACCTGATGATGAGCTTGATGAAATTGAAGCCAACTTTGTTGACAGACTGCAAAGAGGTTCTAGTAAGTTCAAAGGCAAATTACCTTTCAAATGTTTTACATGTGGTAAGGTTGGTCACTATGCTTCTAGATGTCTTGAGAGAATTGAAAGGAATAGAAAAATATTTGAGAGTAAACTTAGGGTTCCAAAGTGTTTAGTGTGAAATTGTAGACTTGTCTAAACTAGCTCAAATACCACAATCTCACAGCTAAGCATTGGGCGGACAAGGATTGATCTTATAAACAAGCTTCTAATCACTCTTGTCTGTCCCTTTTGCTCATGTGGTTGTGAAACCTAAGTCCCTAATCAAGATTTTCTCAAGTGTTTTCCTCTTAGCCAAGTAAAACCCTAATTATGCCTTAAATCTAAAAAATCCAGAAATTGATGAAACAACTGGTAAAAATGATTACAGAAATGTAGAGATAGGGTTTTAGAGACTGTGCATGTGGATTTTAAGGGCCAATTGGACTAGGGCATCTGCTCCAATGTCCCAGAAGTTTTTGAACACAAAAATCCTCTGCACAGGGTGTCTGAGACTATCAAATGGCTTCCAGATCCTGAAGATATCTCTTGGTTGGACTAGGGTGCCCGCTCCAATGTCTTGAAAGTGTCAGAATTGTAAAATCCAAAACTTTGTCACAACTATATCTGCAATATCTTCCCTTCTATAGCTCCTTTCCATCGGGACCTGCAAAACATGGTCTACATATACAAAAGAGAGAAGATGTTGTGTCTATATGGGAGCTTGCCTCAGTCAAGTCCCATTTTTTGTATTCCTACCTCAACAATAGCCAAAGGAAAAGATTTGCAGAAGTGTGTGCAAACCTAACAATGCGTATGCAGAAATTCAAACCCTAGAAGTCTCAATCAAGGGAAGATCAACAACTTGCTTTGCATCAATAAACACATACAACTTCACCTCAAGGAGATGAAAACAATGAAGACTTGCATGAACAAGAAGGCGAACCAGCAATGTCCGCGGAGGATCTCCAAGCTTGCTGTTGGAGGCTTCAACCCTTCTCTTGATCATGTAAAGGGTGTACAAACCCTAGGAAGAGAAAGATAGACTCAAGATCTTGTTTCCTAATCTCCATCCATTTTCTCCATGATAGCAATTACAAAATACTTTCAAGATCGTCAACAAGCCACTGATCTTCACTAGAAATTGTAGTAGATTTTTGGCATCAAGCTTGCATCAGAATTGTGTGTTTTAAAATGATTTTAAAATGTCTTTTTATACCTAGCTTTAGGGAAATTCAAATTTTGAAATAACATCTTGATGTCATGTGAAAACTGAGAATTTGAAAACATAATCCCAAGGGATACGGCGGGAGCCGACACCCCACCAAAATTCAAAATCCCGTGAAATAGGGGAGGACTAGGGCGTGGGCACCCAAGTCCTAGCCCCCAATCTCATCTCATATCTGCATTTTTGGGGGTCCTAGGGACCCATGTCTCAAATCTCTTTATGGGTTCTATCAATAAGTTACCTCAAAAAGTGAATAATTAGCTTCTAAACCTAGTCAATCAGGGTTCTGGGAAGGCCAAAAAAAGAAAAGGTTGAGAGGTCATCAAGAGTGAGGAGCTAAACTAAGGGAAATTGTACCATTCCATATAGGAGGACAATTTTTGACGCTACATTTAGCCCCCACTTTAGTGGCCATATGACACTATGTGCATATGCAACTAAAGGAAAGTAAAATGCATCAATCATGAAAAGGATACCCAAAAGGATACTATAGAGGAAGCCGAAGTGTTGTCGCCAAGAAGGAAGAATCCCCCAATTTTGCGCTCCTATAAGACCACAATGTTAGGAACCGCAACCTAAAGAGAAACACTTGTCAGAAAAATCAAAATCAAATCGACCTGCAACCACCACCAATGAGTCAGTACAAAAACACTAAGGGGGTTGAGTGATGGAACATGGCAAGGGAGGAAATCGAGGGAGATATATGCCCCCCTTGTTTCTACTTTCTTAGTCCGAGAGTAGAAACAAGGAGATATCCACACATCGATTTCAAGGGAAATGTGTTATGAGGGTCATTTGAGAAAAATAACACTCCAACATAGCACATTGGGGAAGGAAGAGAGCAGAACTAGGATGCCAATGCATCAAACAACACTGAAATCGAAGTTCGTCAGCTCAAGAGTAAAAGAGCACACTTTTTGCACCTAGTTAGGGATAAGAATTCTCACTCACTTTATGTAAAAGGGAGTTGTCACTTATCATTAACTCATTCTTGTTTCGTGTCATTGTAGGGAGAGGAGAATAGAAGAACAACCATGTCGAGTTAATGTCCATATCATCCACCACGACTGGAGATGCTCCGAGCTTAGGTAGCAGAGAGATGCTTTGAGGCTGAGGTAAGGGTCTGATCTAACTCTTCTGTCATATTTCATTGCTTTCACATTTACCAATATCTATGACAAGAGGGGAAGGTTGACAGGTGTCCTAGACAGGGGCACCTAGGTCCACCTAGGGTGCCAAAGTCTCTATGGGGCGCCCTAGTCCCACAGGAGCTCTAGTGTCCTTCTGGGGCACCCTGGTCCACAGAGGACACAGGTCCTAGGCATACGCACTCTTGTTTAGTTTTTTGATAGCTTAATTTGATTTCTAGAATGGATTTTGATATTCTTGCTTGCTTTTTGATCTGCAGGATGTTCCTGAGATGCGTGAGCACACAGGTGGTCGTCTGATGGCACTTCTACGAGAGTGTGCTAGCACTTTGACTATCACAGAGAAGGAGCATTTACAGATGGTAGGCCTATGGTGGGTGTTTGAGATGCCCACAATCAGATTCCACTGTGCTATGCTTATGGCATTGATGGAGAGATGGGATGCAGATACCTCCACATTCCACTTACTGATTGTCAAGATTACCATCACACTAGAGGATGTATATATGATCCTTCGATTGCTAGTTCAAGGAGAGACAATGAGGATTGTTGGACCTTGCTCAGCGGAGTATACCTGTGAGAGTCAGCTGTACTGTTTGGGTCGTACTATTTTGTAGGCAGAGTGAGGATGTATTCAGCTCTGTTTGCTAGAGCAGGGTTGTAGAGACATTTCCTTACTACAGAGGATCATGTTTGTCACAGTCGCATTAGCCATTGCACTAGATGGATGAGGCACTCACCTTCATGTGGGTCTCATTCATACTATTAGAGTGATGGAGGAGCACCAGACTGTCTATGCATGGGGGCGTAGTATTCTTGCACACCTATATTGTGACTTAGGATGATATGTCTATTATGAGATGCGTAGTTTGATGGTCTACACATTGCTACAAGTCTAGGCCTTTGAGCACATCAAGTGCACATGACCAGTGGGTTATGCTATAGAGGCAACATTCACCCATCCACGTGTCTATGCCTATCCATTGGTTAGGTGTTGGAGGCACGACAATCTGCTATACTGGAGATTAGTATTTGATAGATTATGGCCTAGTGACATCATCTAGAGACCATACCATGGCTACATCAGATGGCCTGGCCAGCAGAGGCAGTTAGCGAGGATGCAAAGGGATCAAGTAATGGTTGGTCGCCTCGATCATACTGTATCTTGGTTCTACTTTGACAAGGTAGCACGGCAATTCAGACAGATACAGGATGTTCCTGCAGTTTGTCTGAGCTACGCACGTGTAGCTCAGAGTGTAGTCAGAGCTAATATCGTCTGATGGCTGACTATAGCAGATGTGCTACTTAGTGATGATGAGGGTCCTGAGGATGCAGAGCCAGTATTGGACATAGATGATGTCGAGTGTACCCAAACATATCAGACCTGGTGGCACACAACACGACCTATACTTATCTTTCCACCCGGGCACCCTTCAGGGGATGCCCGACCTTGGTTCGGTCACGTTAGTGACATAGGGGTGGAGGATGATGTTAGTGATTTTACGAGGTACTACAATCTTGAGGAGGATGAGGATGAGTCTGAGGAGGTCCCATCACAGTACATTTTTAGAATGAGATCGCGATAGAGCTAGTAGGAGGCAGACACTGACGAGGAGACCGAGTCGAGACCACGGTCAAAGGCTCGTGGTCCTACACCTGCAGACAATGCGAGGCCTAGTCAGAGAGAGGGGAGAGTAGTAGGTCTGTGCCCCTAGCTATAGATCAGACAGTGTAGCTCATCACACCATCAACAATCCGAGATCCATCCTGGTGAGATGGAGATCCAGGTGAGGTTTGATTTTATTGTTTTGGTACTTTTTATAGTTTATTATTTGTGATACATATATTTATATATAGGAGTCTGACATCTATCCCATCCTTCATTTTGTAGTTGGGATGGATGCATGGCGAGACTTTTTGAGTCGCGTCATAGCAGACATAGTACCTATAGATGCTTCAAAGCAGCAAGTGTGGGTAGGTTATTCACCATGATCATCCGTTGGGCGGCATTATGAGATATTTATGCCATTTGTCAGATATAGGACTACTACTCAGGGTATGCTAGAGCAGTCTGCATGGGAGAGAGAGGAGTTTCGATAGAGAGCTGAGCGCACTGAGGCTAAGCTCAAGGTATAGCGAGAGCAGACAATAGTAGTTCCTACATTAGAGGGAGAGCTAGCTGTCAGTGAGTTCTTACTGTGGGAGGTCCGAAAGGCAAGACCTGATAGAGACAGGGTTCAGGCTGAGAGAGACTAGTATCAGAGGATGTACCAGGAGGCACATGAGCATATGATAAAGATGAGAGGCAAGATCAAGGGGTTACGTTCGCAAAGCATCTCTAGGAGTCATTCGTGATCCGTAGCCACACAT
Organism: Cunninghamia lanceolata; assembly: GCA_027924645.1. NCBI lineage: Eukaryota > Viridiplantae > Streptophyta > Pinopsida > Cupressales > Cupressaceae > Cunninghamia > Cunninghamia lanceolata. The sequence continues at coordinate 2,597,274 of BSBN01001430.1, forward strand.
GGTCAGGCTTCTATCACTCGCACACCATGAGGGCCTTAGGGCATTAGCGATTAAGGCTCAGCTATGTGATGTATGGACTTTAGGCATTACGACATCCCATTTTGTCTTGAGGGATAGTCGATTTAGATGTATACATGAAACTGAGATATATATATGATGTTTGTTTCTTTTTATCTGTGTAGTGGCTTTTGATCTAGCACATGTAATTTTTATAAAAATGCAACTAGTGATGATTTCTAAATGCTATAATTAATACTATTGTGATATACTAACAATTCTAAAAAGAACATGTAGTAACAAGCACAATGATTAATCATTTTACACATAACTTTTGTTTTCATGCTATATTCAGTTAATTCAAAAGTGATCTAAGCAATGACTACTTAAACACGATACAACAATGATCAACTGAACAAAGATATAATGCCAAATGAATTAAGACAAAATAGTAATAGCTTGTCAAAATTGAAGCTAATCTATGCGTTAAATTAGCTTAGGAACATTTAACATTAGATCTCAAGCATAAAATCTTTTGAGGTGCACTGCATTGATAGGTTCTTTAAGTAGCGTACCTTGTTCATTAGCTAATTTATACGCTCCGGATCCAAAGGTTTCAATGATTATATATAGTCCAAGCCAATTAGGGCTAAATTTACCTTTTTCATCAAGCGGTGCATTTACATTGCATTAATTTTCATAAAGAACCAAGTCCCCAACGTTAAATGAACGTTGTATGACTTGCGCATTATAAGCTCATTGTATTCCTTTTTTATAAGCCTCGAGATGTTCAAGAGTGTTGATGCGTCTTTCATCAAGCATCTCAAGTTACTGTAATATTTTCTCTCATTCTATGTCATCATCCATGATGTCTCTTAGAGAGATTCGCAAGGAAGGAATTTCTAGCTCTAAGGGCATTATCGCGTCTATGCCATAGACAAGATTATACAGTGTGTTACCTGTAGCCATTTGAATACTTGTTCTGTAAGCCCATAAGGCATAGGATAATTGCATGTGCCAATCTTTTTGATGTTTATTAACATTTTTCATAAAATCTGTCTAATAACCTTGTTTGAAGCTTTTGCTTGGTCATTTGATTGAGGATAATAAGGCATAGAGAAGTGATGTTGTATATGATTTTTTTAAGGAACTTTTTCACATCCTTATTCTTAAATGGTGTACCATTGTCTGAAACTAAGGAGGAAGGTATTCCAAATCGAGAAATTATGTTATCTTGTATAAATTGACAGATTACATCGGTGGTCGTGGATTGCAAAGGGACCGCTTTGACCCACTTTGTAAAATAGTCAGTAGCTGTAATGATGAATGTATGTCCTTGAAAGGAGGGTGGGGAAATTTTACCAATTAAATCCATACCCCAAATGGAAAATGGCAAAGGTGACACCTGGGCATGAAGCTCTTGAGTAGGAGCATGGATCAGGTGTTTATGTTGTTGGCATTGTGGGCATCTTTTGATGTAAGCAAAGGAATCTTGTTCCATATGCTACCAATAGTACCACATAGGTAACAATTTTTGCACCAATGATTTTCCACCAAAATGCCCTCCATAGACACCAGAGTGTGCTTCTTCTAAAGCTATTAGAATCTCTGAATTGCTTAAACATTAGAGCAAAACACCATTATAACTTCGTCGATACAAGACATTTGATAATATAATGTATCATGCTACTAGTTTGCATAAATGAAGTCAGACATTCTTAGATGTCAAATCAGGAATAGTCCTATCTCGTAGATAATTGAATATATAGGAGAACCATTCATCTATGTATGTATTACCACAGAGTTCCAAATTTGCAACTATAGGGCTTTCTATTACTGGTGTCTTAAGATTATGAACAACAAATGTAAATTTCTCAGGAGAACCATCACGAGATATAAGGGAAGCTACACTTGCCATTAAATCCGCATGTCGGTTATCTTTCCTGGGAATGGTGTTGATTGAATATGAGGTGAATTGGTTTAAGAGAGACAAGGCCAACTCACGGTATTGAGATAGCTTATCATGTTTAGTTTGATACAATCCTGTTATTTGTTTAACAATTAATTGAGAATAACCGTATATTGTAATGTTTTTGATGTTAAGAGCCAAGGCTGCATGAAGTCCAGTGATCAAAGCTTCATATTTAGCTATATTTTTTTTGCATAAGAAATCTAAGCGGTAAGATAAAGGAATCGACTTACCAACGAGGGGTATCAATATAACACCAATCTCGAAGCTAGTTCGACATTTTGATCTGTCAAAGTATAGTTCCCATTTTTCATCTATCAAGATTGTTAAAATCTGTTCATTAGGAAATGCATCAACATTTTGTATAGAAAAAGGCGAGGGAGCGTCAGCTAACTGATTGGCTATCGCTTTCCCTTTAATTGCTTTTTGTGAAATAAATTTAAGATCAAATTTTGTTAATAGCATAACCCATTTAGCAAGATGACCTGATAAATTTGTTCTTGCGAAGAGATGTTTCAAAGGGTCAAATTTTACCATCACATGCACTTTAGTATTTATGAGATAATGTCTAAGCTTTTGAGTGGAAAACACTAAAGCTAAACAATGCTTCTCTATAGCTATCATAATCAAGCAAAGTATGACTGATGTAATAAACATCACATTCTTTGCCTTTAGCATTATGCTGTGCTAACAAAGCTGCTAGGACGTTATTAGATGCTGAAATGTATAACAAAACTGGTTTATTAGAAATAGTAGGTTGCAAAATAGGCAGATTAGCTAAGTAATCTTTTAAGTCATCGAAAGCTTTTTGACATTCAGAATGCCATTGAAAATGAGAATCTTTCCTTAGTAATTGCATGAAGGGGCGAGTCCTATCCGCGAGTTGTGAAATAAATCAGTGGATGGCTTGTATCTTTCCCTGCAAGCTACAAAGTTGAGATATGTTCTTAGGTATTGGCATATTAACAATCGCATCTATCTTCTTCGTATCGACTTCTATACCACGATTTGAAACAATAAATCTGAGTAACTTTCCACTGTCTATGCCAAAAACACACTTTTGTGGATTCAATCACATATTATATTTTCGTATGTGCTCAAATATTTGTCAAAGATTTGTAACATGATCCTTACGCTGGATAGACTTCGCTAGGATGTCGTCAACATAATCTTCTAAGATATTGTGCATATAATCATGAAATATAAGTCAATGCACGTTGGTAAGTAGCTCCTGCATTCTATGTCTGAACGGCATGACTACCCAACAAAATGTACCCCAAGGTGTTATAAAGGTTGTTTTATATTGATCAAGAGGATTTATAAGGATTTGATTATATCTTGAGAATCCATCCATGAAAGATAGAAATTCATGTCCAGCTATGGAATCAACAATCATATCGATATTAGGGAGTGGAAAATCATCTTTCAAAGATGCTAAATTTAAATCTCAGAAATCTGTGCACATTCTTATGCAACCATCTGGTCTAGCGACGACAACTATATTCGAGATCCATAGAGAGTAATCAATAGGTCAAATAAAGCTAGCTTGTAAGAGTTTTTCTATTTTAGTTTTAACAAGTAAAGCAATCTTGGGATTCATCTTATGAATCTTTTGTTTGAAAGGCTTAACATCTGGTTTTAACACAATATATGTTACAATATGAGGATCTATACCAGGCATGTCTGAATAATTCCAAGCAAATAATTCTAAGAACTCATTCAACAGTTTAGTCATTTCTTCTTTTTCTTCCCCGTTTAAACAATCACCAATAGGGATAACTTTTTTAGGGTTATCCTTATCCATAATGACATCGACAGTCTTTCCATTAAGGAGAGTACTATGGTTTGGAGGATTATAGGATTGTAATTGTTCTTTAAGTTCTTCATTATGCTCTACTATAGCAGTTACTGTGCTAGTAGTCTGTCCAAAATATGCATCATTGTTTAAACAATAAGGTAGGCCACATTTATGGTGATAACGAGAAATACCATCATAGGCACATAAGAATTCCATTATCACTTCATCTACCGTAAATACATCCAAAGGAAGTGATCCTGGAGGACAATTGATGTCAATCATCTTAGGGAAGTGTTGATATTGTATTCACATTTAGAGTAGGGTGTTTGTGGGCTTTAGATTCCTTAAAAGGATTATATCCAATGCCATTTTAACAATGTCATGGAGCAAATTCTATGGGGACTTTGATTCCTTGTTGATTTATACCACAACCATTACCTACATAGTCACAATTTTTGTAAAGGATTCAGAATCCTCTGCCATAAAGAGAGACCATTTCTTTAGAGGAAGGTGGAGCTTCATAAGTCTCATAATCTGTAGTATAAATAAGAGTATTATACTTATTTGTCACCAAAGAAGTCTTATTTTTATCATTCGAAACATGTGATGTGATCGATGTAATATTTGATGTTTCAGGGATAGGGCTTTTAAGTTTATATTCTCCTGTGGAGGAAGATGCAAAATCTAGTGAACCCCAGTCATCTCCAACAAATGCATTCGATTGCTTGTACTCTTGCATAGCATTTTTAGAGGCAAGAGGAGCTGATAAATCAGCTTTTAGATGTTTAAACTCTTAGGAAAAATAACATGCTTATGCACTTCCATTTGTAAGAAATTATCAAGTTCAAGATCCGAATGGATAGTATGCAATTTATCGTTAAATATGAACTTAATCGATCGGTATAAAGTAGAAGGAACTGCTCCTAATGCATGTATCCAAGGTCTACCAAGAATCATGTTATAGGATAGAGAACAAGGCATCACATGAATCATGGTAGGCACAATCACAAGTCCCACTTGTATAGGTACAGTTATAGTACCCACAGATTGTCGTCCAACATTTTTAAAGCCACGGATACTTAGTGATTCTGGTTTGATGGCAGATATATCAATCTTAACTTTATGCAATAAATCAATGCCATAGACATTAAGGGCTGATCCATTATCAATCATAACTCTCCTAACCAATGTTTTGTTGATTGTAATAAAGATAACCAAAGGATCATATTGATTCTGAACCTCAAGAGATGGTAATTCATGTTGTTGAAACAAAATATCTATTTTTGTTGCATGCATACAATCTAGTAAAGTGACAACATCATTTGGTTTAACAGCAGGAGGAACTATCACCTTTTGCAAAGCTTCTTGAAGCATTCCATGATAAGTAGGTGAAGTTTGTATAATTTCCCAAAGAGATATTTTTGCAGGAGTAGCACAGAGCTTCTTTACAAGATCATAGTCTTTACCACTTTTATATGTTAAATGAGGTGCTTGAGGAAGCATATGTTGAGAAACTGGTAAAGATATCGAAACATTCATGTGTTGTGTATTTTGTTTGTTAGTCTGAGTATTATATGCATGAGAAATCACATTATGATTGGTTTGTTGAGAATCTTGTTTCTCTATTTGTTTAGCATAATCATAAATGTGATCAGGAGGTCAAGAAGAAGATGCAAGACCTTTAACAACAAGCACATGTTTAGAGGGTGGTTGAACCACATTTGCACATAAAGTGACCACAATTTTTAGTTTTTCAATTTCTTTTTTAGGTTTAGGCACATAAATTGCATTTACAAATCTTTGAAACAATGAAGGCTTAGTGGAATGTTCAATTGAGATAAAGTCCTCAAGGACTTCATCTGACATATCGAAGTCATCACGACTAAACGGATCATCATAAGCATGCAAATCTTGCAAAAAGTAATCTGACATTATAACATGTTCTATTTAAATCAAGATTTAAATGCACAATGATGGCCTTTTAAAATGAAATACAATTTCCAACAATAAATGATAATTTCCAACTCTTTTAGTGAAAAGATAAAGACTGTAATCCACAACTTAACATATACAATTTCACTAAAGAGGTTTTTCAATACAATTATGCTCTAGGACAACAAATTATTTCAAATCTAAAGTTTAAAAGGATGCAAATTCTTTAAAGCTTGGATTCACCAAAATGTTTAGTGTGAAATTGTAGACTTGTCTAAACTAGGTCAAATACTACAATCTCACAGCTAAGCATTGGGAGGACAAGGACTAAGCTTATGAACAAGATTCTAATCACTTTTGTCTGTCCCTTTTGCTCACGTGGTTGTGAAACCTAAGGCCTAATCAAGATTTTATCAAGTTTTTTCCTCTTAGCCAAGTGAAACCCTAATTATGCCTTAATATATGAAAAATACAGAAATTGATGAAACAACTGGCAAAACTAATTGAAGAAATATAGAGATAGAGTTTCATAGACTGTGCACCCAGATTTTGAGGGCCAATTGGACTAGAGCGCCTGCTCCAATGTCCCAAAAGTGTCTGAACATGAAAATCCTCTGGACAGGGTGTCTGAGCCTATCAAATGGCTTCCAGATCCTGAAGATATCTCCTGGTTGGACTAGGGCACCCGCTCCAGTGTCCCAAAAGTGTCAAAATTATGAAATCTAAAAGTCTGTCACAACTGTATCCACAATATCTTCCCTTTTGTATCTCCTTTCCATTGGGACCTGCAAAACACGGTCTGCACATACAAAAGAGAGAAGATGTTGTGCCTATATGGGAGCTTGCCTCAGTCAAGTCCCATTTTTGGTATTCCTACCTCAATAATAGCTAAAGGAAAAGATTTGTAGAAGTGTGTGCAAACCTAACAATGCGTATGTAGAAATTTAAACCCTAGATGTCTCAATCAAGGGAAGATCAACAACTTGCTTTGCATCAATAAACACATACAACTTCACCTCAAGGAGATGGAAACAATGAAGACTTGCATGAACAAGAAGGTGAATCAACAATGTCTACGAAGGATCTCCAAGCTTGTTGTTGGAGACTTCAACCCTTCTCTTGATCATGCAAAGGGTGAACAAACCCCAAGAAGAGCAAGATAGACTCAAGATCTTGTTTCCTAATCTTCGTCCATTATCTTCATGATAGCAAATATAAAATACTTTCAAGAGCTTCAACAAGTCACTGATTATCAATAGCAATTGTAGTAGAGTTTTGGCATCAAGCTTGCATTAGAATTGTGTGTGTTAAAATGATTTTCAAATGTCTTTTTATAACTAGCTTCAGGGAAATTCAAATTTCAAAATAACATCTTGATGTCATGCGAAAACTGAGAATTTGAAAATGAAATCCCAAGGGATACAACAGGAGCTGACATGCCACCAAAATTCAAAATCCCATGAAATAGGGGAGGACTAGGGCATGGGTGCCCAAGCCCTAGCCCCCAATTTTAGATTAGATCTGCATTTTTGGGGGTCCTAGGGAGCCAAGTCTCAAATCTCTTTCTGGGTTCTATCAATAAGTTACCTCAAAAAGTGAATAATTAGCTTCTAAACCTAGTCAATCAAGGTTCCGAGAAGGCCAAAAAAAGAAAAGGTTGAGAGGTCACCAAGAGTGAGGAGCTAAATCAAGTGAAATTGTACCATTCCATATAGGAGGACAATTTCTGACGTTACACAAAGAAATGCTACTATGTTAGAGATATTGATGATGAAAGTGTGACAAATGATGAATCCGATGATGCTAGTACTAGTGCAAATGAGTGCTTGTTTATTGCAATTAAAGAGGAACCTATGTCTACTAATCCTGCTAGCTGTGTGAAGGAAGAAAACCTATGGAAGAAAGTGCTTTAGCTATTCAGGTTGAGAAAGATAAGGATGAATGGATTATTGATAGTGGATGCTCACATCACATGACCGGTGACAAAAGTAAGTTTGTGAGTTTGGAGAAGTATGATGGAGGATTGGTTAGGTTTGGAGGTAATGCAACTGGTAAGATTTGTGGAAAAGGATCAATTTCTTTTGATGGAAAGCACAACACTGATAATGTCCTATATGTTCAAAGGGCTTAAAGCATAATCTTCTTAGTGTTGGTCAGATGTGTGACAAAGGTTATGATTTGAGATTCAAAGATAATGGATGTAAAACATTGAAAGCTCTGGAATAGTGATTGCTACAGTAAGAAGACCAGAGGTAACATTTATCAATTAAGAGGAACTAATGATTATTGTTTAGTGGCTCAAACATATGAGAGTTGGTTATGGCATAGAAGGATGTGGCATATCAATTTTGACAATCTAGTGAAGATAAGCTCTACTCAAACTGTAAGAGATCTACCTAAACTTGTGAAGCCTGCCAACACCATTTGCAAGGAGTGTCAATTTGGAAAATAAACAAGAATGAGTTTCAAAAGAAAAGAACAATTTTTTGCTGGATTGTTGGAGCTAGTACATACAGATCTGTGTGGTCCCACAAGAATAAGAAGTCTGCAAGGTAATAGGTATTTTATGCTGCTTATTGATGACTATTCTAGAATGACTTGGGTAACTTTTCTAAAAGAAAAATCTGAAGCCCTCGACAAGTTCAAAGTTTTCAAAGAAATGGTTGAGAATGAGTTAAAATTGAGGATCAAGTGCTTGAGGTCTAATAGAGGAGGTGAGTTCACATCAAATGAATTCAATATTTTTTGTGAAAAACAAGGGATAAAGAGACAGTTGTCTACACCTAGGACTCCTCAGTAGAATGGATTTGTTGAAATAAAGAACAAGATAGTTCAAGAAGCTTCTAGGACTATGTTAAAGGAAGCTGACCTACCGGAAGTATATTGGAGAGAAGCCATACATACTGCTGTGTACATCCTAAACAGAGTTCAAGTCAAAGGTAACAACTCTAAAACTCCTTTTGAATTATGGTATGGAGGAGTTCCTACAGTGAAATATTTCAAATTTTTTGGAAGTAAATGTTATATCAGAAGAGATGAAGAACTAGGCAAGTTTGATGCTAGATATGATGAAGGAATATTTATTGGTTACTCTACCAAGAGTAAGGCCTACTGGTGCTACAATAAGAGACTCAATAAGATTATTGAGAGTGCTAATATGAAGGTGGATGAATGCAAGGAAAGAATATTAGACCTGAGTTACCATGAATGAGATGAACCTGTGACTATAGTGGGTGAAGAAAAGGTTGAGGAAGAAGATAGTCATGATGAAGAAGAGGCTCTGGAAAGTGTTGTTAAGACTCCTAGGTATGTAAGGATTAATAATTTTGAAGATTAGATTATAGGTGACAAAAAAAGGGGTGTTGACAAGAAAAGAGTTGCAGAAGAACAAGTGAATTACTGTTTTCTTTCAAAGGTTGAACCAAAAACTGTGAATGAAGCTTGCAATGATGAAAATTGGGTAAAAGCCATGGAAGAAGAATTGATACAGATAGAAAAGAATCAAACTTAGGAATTGGTTCCTAGACCTACTGATAAAAATGTCATTGGAACTAAATGGGTTTTCAGGAACAAGTTGAATGAAAATGGAGAATTTGTAAGAAACAAAGCAAGGCTTGTGTGCAAAGGATATTCTCAAATTAAAGGAATAGATTTTGAAGAAACTTTTGCTCTAGTGGCTAGGATTGAAGCAATCAGAATATTTTTGGCATTTGCAGCTCACAAAGATTTCAAAATGTATCAGATGGATGTGAAGTCCGCATTCTTGAATGGTGAGTTGGAAGATGAAGTCTACATTGAGCAACCGGAAGGGTTTTAATTATCAAAACAAGGTGATAAGGTGTGCAGATTGAAGAAGGCATTGTATGGACTGAAGCAAGCCCCCAGAGCCTGGTATACAAGGTTAGACAAATATTTGTTGTAATTAGGGTTCATTAAAGGCGCTGCTGACAACAATCTCTATTTCAAAATCAATGATAATCAAATCCTAATTGTTGAAGTTTTTGTTGATGAAATTATCTTTGGAAGAAATGTTGGTATGTGCATGAAGTTTGCAGGAGAAATGCAAGATGGATTTGAGGTGTCTATGTTTGGTGAAATGAATTTCTTTCTAGGTCTGCAAATCACTCAATCAGATAAAGGAATCTTCATTTCTTAGTCTAAGTATGTGAAAAAGTTGTTGAAAAAGTTTGGGATGGAGGACTCCAAACTAGTATGTACTCCCATTGTGACTAGATACAAATTAAGAAAAAATGATGAATCACATAAGACTAATTAGGAGAGCCACATATCTATGATTGGAGGATTACTTTATCTAACTCAAAGCAAACCTAATATCATGCATGTAGTATGTCTTGTGGCAAGATTTTAAGAAGATCCTAGAGAATCACATGTGATGGTAGTCAAGAGAATATTGAGGTATTTGAAAGGCACATCAGACCATGGCTTATGGTATCCAAAGGATAATAATTTCACTCTCAGTGCTTATATAGATGTAGATTGGGTTAGAGATGTTGATGATAGAAAAAGTACAAGTGGAGGTGCCTTCTGTTAGGTCTAAAAAATGCAGGTTGTTAATCCTAAGAGGATGCTAGGCTCTATGCTTAGATTTGCAACATTTTTGAACTAATACGACGAAGTTAACCTCTAGGGTTTGATGACTCCCTGTACTTTAGGCACTACTATACCTAGGTGGGTGAACCTTGAAAATTAAAGTAGATCAAGTGTAAGTGTTTTGACTAAGTAAATGAATCTACCTACAGTGGTAAATGGTGTAGAATAGATGAAAGCTTGTTGATTAATCCTATATCTAATATCTAATGGATGATTGGTTTAAATTGTATAAGCAATATCAAGGTAAATTTTAGAACTGTACTATTAAAGGGCTTTTAAATGATGAATTGAATGAGACCGGTGCCTTGTTGGGTAAACAGAGTCAAATGGAAGACAAAGACCAACGGCTTATATTGGGCAATAACTCTAATTGTTTGGCACAATACTTTAGTTTATAACTTGTATAAACGTGCAGGGAAATGATTGATAGACTCTTCTTAATAATCCAATAGATAAAATCAGATTTCTTGTTATTCACCAGAAGGAAGTTTAATCCTTTCTTGAAGGAACCAATTGAATGAAATATACAAGAACAACAGACAATATCAACTTGGAGACAGAATGACAATCTTAATTATATGATTCTTCTTAGTGATCCAAACTGACACTTCCAGGTTACTATGACTGATCAGAAGGATTTTAATTCCTCTAATGGAAACCAATTAATCCAATCACACAAATACAACAAATGTGCATTGACAAATTAAATATATACTTGATATATTAATTTGAATAACAAGGAAGTACTGAACTGGAGACAACCATATAATTGAATAATCTTAACAAACAATTGATGCCAAAAAAAACCACAAAATCAGAGAATTTCAATTTACTTCTTCAATATAATGCTTGCAACATGGTCTTTTAAAACATTGTAAACTTCATGTATTATATCCTACTGATGATGATTATTCAACATCATATGTTCAACTTATATAGAAATACTTATGAAGAGACAAAACTCTTCAGAATGTCTTTTGGGAATTAACATGATTAACATAACAATAATAAAGATAACAATGCTTAAACTCTATTCAACCACAGGCATATCTGAGCAATATGATCCAAGTACTCTTGGCTGCGATGTGTATCAATAAATTCAATAGCATTTCTTGTGATCACATCCATCATTACCATCTTCTCCAGATGCTTGCAGGCTTCCCCAGATGCAGAGTCTTTGTCCTTGAGGGCTCCTAAGGCTTCATGCAATATCACTTGATAGTCCTTACTCCATTCATCTTTGCTCTTCAGTTCTTTATCGTTTCTGAACAACATGGACACTCCTTCTTTTGAATCCTCAATACATTCTTTGGCATCATTCTTAAGCTGGTCATAATATTTCTGATGCTGCTCAATCAAATCTTTTGCACTAGAAGTACCTATAGTGTCAGAAACATCCTTACTCTGTATCTCATGGAGTTTCTCCTACAGCCTGTTGTGGAGCCTCTCATGCTCTTGGATCACTTTATAGTTTTCACAATAAATATCCCAAAATTGGTTCATCCAATGCATCATGTTGACATGCCTATTCTGGAGCACTGTTGCAAGTGTGTCAATCTGGACCTGAGCTATTTGATCAATAGATGGTGATTGGGCACTTTGTGAGCTCTCTCCCTGAGTTAGCCTTTTCACTAACCCTCCAAAGGTATTCTTAACAGTATCTTTCAAAAAATCATTTTCTTTTGTTAATCTCTCACAACTTAGTTTGTATGCATCCTGATCTTTGATCAGCATATGAGCTTGTGCTTTGTTCAACTTTGCAACATTTATGCCAATTTCTGCAGTAATCAAGGGGTCAGTTTCGCCTACCTTCAAAGTCATGACATGCCCAAAAGCCTTTTCAGTATCTATGATGGCTATCTTCTTATGAGGCGGGTACAAGGCCCATTTCATTAGTGAATTTTCATCGTTGTTATATTTGGTGCCCATATACACTTCTGTGACACCCTCAGGAGTGAGCTTATATTTATCATCTGTATTATGCAAAAAACTATCAAACACCAAAGCAGAATTCAAATCAAGACTAGGAAAGATCATAATGCTTGCTTCTTTGAGCAGCTGTCTACCCTTACTAGGAGTCATAGCTTGCAATTCACTGTCCACTATTATTTTTAACATATCAATTAATTGTCTTTCATTGTCAGCAGTGACATTATCAACTGACTCCCTGATCTCTTTCCCCTTGCATTTATATAAAAATGATTTAAACTCTTTAGAATGAATAAACTAATCATCTGAAATAAAAGAATCATATGCTACTTGTCTAGGATCTTCATCAACAGGCCCCTCCTCAACACATTCTATATCAGGAGATTGATAGCATTGCATCTTACGTTTGGATATTCTAGTTGCCTGTTGGTGTGGCTCTTCTTCTTCTGTAGGTCCTTCATCACTAGAGGACAACAACTCTATCTCTGCAAGCTGTCTCCTCTTCTCATCTAAGTCCCTATTATATTTCTCAACCACTAATTCAACTTCAGTTTCTTCCATATTCTTGACAATGTCATCATGTGGAGATGGGACTTGTGTATATCCACTAAGGTTTTGTTTTCTCCTAGAAAGATCAATGAAACCCTCAGGATGAAACCCTTTTCTTGCCTCTGCACATCTCATGTTGTAGTACATCAATTTATCCATAATGAGATCATAACCCTCTTTTGACACCACAGTAAAATCTCCAAAACATAGAGTACTAGGCATGAAGGATTGCTTGTCATAGGAGCTCAAGTGCATCACATTAGAGCAGTTCATTTGCCTCACTATTTGTAAGTAGGCAATCCTATCAGGAACTGTCTTGGGCAATATAAACGGGGTGTCTTCAAAACCATAAATTCTAACCACGGTAGCATCCTCAAAACAATACTAGTCTCCCCAGTTGTGGGTAATAGTAGGAGGACCACCAAAATCTTTAGGTCTGAGAAACCTCTTTATTTCATTTGACAGTGAATATTCACAAGGATGATTAAAGTATCTATACAACACCTTCACACAATATTCTTCAAAAAGAATATAACTAGAATGGGCATACCTATTGTCCCATATCCTTGTCCACATTTGCACAGGTGACTTTTTTCCCCTCTGGTCCATTTGAACAACTTTGAATTCAATTGGCCACAATCCCATTTCCTGGCCATAATAAAGCACCATGTGCATAAGAAGTGAGTAATGTTCAAAAGAGACTGATGGGGTGTTGTTCTTGATTGTAGTCAAACCAGAATCAATTCTTCCAAAAACATAGGCAGCATAGTCAAACTGTCTAGCATTGTGACACTAGATGTCTGTGGCTATCACCATCAAAGGAATTGTCATAAAATTAGGGACATCTGACCCTAGGACTTGGCCCACAGAGTAGTATGTGTATTGTATGTATGGTTCAAATAATGACACATGAAATGGAGGTCCATCATTCTCATTGAGAGGCATTGTTTCCCCTTCTATCTTAGGCATATGGATAGGTAATCTCCACCCATTGTAAGTGGTATCCATTCTCTAGTATTCTTTGTCCACATTTTCATAGACTATAGGAACAGTGCATAAATCATCTAAATCAAACACTTCACAAATAGCATTTTTAGATAAATGTACAATTGGCTCTCCTTGCGGATTGCATATGGCTTTGAGGCTAGGGTTGTAATGTTTATCTAGGAGTCTAAGGACTTCTACATTCACAAATACATCAGGAATGACCAATTTGCCCAGATTCAAGTGCCATGGATTCGACACTGGGATATTTCTGAATCTTCTATTGTAATGGAATTTGAAAAGCTCATAACCTCTTATCAGTGTCCAGACATTTCCAAGGTATTTGCACTTGTCTTCCAACTTCTCTATCTCTGTCCTAATTTGTGCAGACCTTCAGGCTTTAGGGGTTGATCCAGGCAATTGGTCAATTAAGTCTTGATTCAATTTCCTGTCTTTTATTTTCTCATTAGGGCTTTTGTCAATTTTTTGTTTCTTAGGTTTACTAGTCTCACCCTATTCTTTTTTGTGCTTTCCTTTCACTAGAGTCTCCATTTTAATCTTGGACAGCAAATTCAAATTTCAGGCTACTGCATAGAGGTTTGTATATATGTACCTATTATCTGAGGTGATGATCATTCCCCTATTTTCTCCTCCAAGTCTTCGCTTGCGTGCTTCTTTTAGACAATTCTTTCAAACTTAATTGTAGTGATTTCAAATGGTATTTCAGAGGATCTCTTCCTTGTCTGCAATTAATTGTTCCAGTGTTTTAATTTTTTGTGATCACTGTGAGATGTCACATCATCATAACTCCCCTCATCGATATGATTTTTGTAATGTCATGGCGATTTAATATCTTCTTATGGCTCAACCATTTGCATATGGATCAATTGCTGTGACCCTTCATTTGTCTCCTTGATGTCATCTTTTATAAAGACGCATATAAGTATATCAGCAAGATATTTCGAGGTCTACCCGATATACAAATGGGCATGGCTATCATCGACCAAACTTACTTTATCGCCGTGGGAATAACATCTAATTCTGATATTTCAAGTGTCTTTGATATGACTATTGGTATGAGTCTTGTCGATAAGTGTGGCTACTATCATCATCGGAATAACACATGTTATCGGGATGACTTAATTATATTTACCCGATCACGGTTGTTTCCCCGATACCTTTCTCATAGCCTTCATCGGAGTGATTATTATAGTATGTTACTGATATCCTTCATCGTCGTGACCATCAGTTCAGCAAGACTTGTAGGATTTTCTTCTAACTCGTTTACTTTCGCCGATGGTTTTAATCCTTCCTTGACATCAGTGTCACTCAAGCCAAAGTAATACCGCTTTATCGCTGAGACATTGCGAAGTTGGAGATACTTTAATTTCTCACCCCGATGTGCATCTCTCCCCGATGATCATTAGTTTCTCCGGTTCCATGGGTAGCTCAGCAAGAGTCATACCAAACTCCTTCATCGGTGCGATTTATATTGTCGGGGGGGGGGGGGGGGGGTTTGGAGTATTCCTCGATAGTGCTTTTTTACGCCAATAGTCCTAACTTTTGATTAAATTGGTGTGACATGGGAATTCTATCTCTGATGAAGGGTCATTAGTGTTACTCCTCTCATTGGAGATCTTTGAAACTCTCTCTCCGATCATAGCTCTTTTGCCGATACACATTTATCCCATTTCAAAAGATCATGGATTGGTATAAATAAAATACCAAAGTCTCTCCAAAATTAAAGAGCTGAAGCCCTTCATTACATTACAGTTTGAGGGGTGAGACACCCATTTGTGATGAAAGTCATGTGAATTTTATGGGGTATACCAGTTATTATTATGATTTTGGGCGTAATGTTTTCTAATTTGGTCGGACATGGGTGGGTAGGAATATAAGAAAATTTTAAATTTTCCAATCCCAACACCTTCTTCTTGGGAAATAGATTGGTTTCATGGTTGAGAAAAAAGTAAGACTCAATCTCCTTGTCTACTATAAAAGTAGAGTATATTGCAGCAGCATGTTGTTGCACTCAAGTGTTATGGATGAAGCAGACTTTAAAGGACATAAGTGTTATGTATGAAGATCCAATTGCAATCTTTTGTGACAATACAAGCGCCATAAACATTTCAAAGAATTCAGTGATGCACTCAAGAACAAAGAACATATCAATAAAGTATCACTTTTTGAGAGAAAAGGTGACAGAGAATGAAGTAAAGATGGAATATGTGTCCGCAAAGGATTATATTGTAGACATATTCACTAAGCCTTTTCCTAAGGATAGCTTTGAGTATCTCAAAAAAAAGTTAGGGGTTATTACCCCTCCTACTCGGAACTAAGATGCATAGGAATGTATCAATCTAGTGGTGCATAGAGTCTCAGTCATTGGTCTGGATTGATGTTTTGAGAGCTACCTGTCAGGGGGAGTAGCTAAATATTATTGACATGAGTTCTTGACAATAAGCAGTAAGTATTGAGAGTAGAGAAATTTTAGTTTGATCAAAGTAGTAGTGTTCAAGTATGTGCCCTTTTCCATTGATGTCAAAGGGGGAGAGAAATCGTGTGAAAAACTCAGGGGGAGAAAGAGTGCAGATGTATAGAAATAAAGGGGGAGTATCTTGTCTTGATAGTTTCTACAGTTTTTCGCATCATATGTTGCCATCAATGACAAAGGGGGAGATTGTTGCAAGTATGTGCCTAATCAGTGTTGTCATTGATGTCAACATATCTGTGTTGTCATTGGTGTCAACTATGATCTTGATTTGATACTTGTTCGTAATGAGTTATGTGTTGAAGATAAAAAGTATTCTCGATATAGTAGAATAGTCTAGTAGATTGCTCCGCATTTCCTGTAGAATGAATATCCTTGTCTAAGGATTGGAATTTATTTAGATGCATGTTTGAAGATGCTATGTTCCAAGTTTGAGCCTCTGGTATGAAGATTTGAGTGAGTTATGTTCACCAAAGTAAAAACTGCTTTTTCTGAGTATTCACTGGTGATAGGGAGAAAGTATTTTGCTTCGCATTCCTCTGTAGTTAAGTATTTTAGTCTGCAGTTCTAGAATCAAGTTTGTAATGATGATAAGTGCCTTCAACTCCAACGGTTCATGATTTGGTGGTCTGTCAGTGATCTTTTCCTTATGACAGTAGCTGACAATGTTGTTCATGTGCTCTAGTTTGAAGAATCTTCTTGACAAAGTGGCTAGAGATTGTGTGGTTGTTCTTGGTGTTTGCAATGTGCTTGTGGATGTCTCTTGATTGTATTCCTACCTTTGGATTGGTCTACAAAGAGAAATTTAGATTGTGGATGAAGATTGTTCTTAGAAGACTTAATGTTAAAACAAGTCTTGGCCAACTTGGTTGTTTTCACTACTTGCAGAGATTCATCAAAGATTATGGAAGCGTGTTGTGGCATGGAAGGTTGCATTTGAGTCCCAGCTAAGGAATAATATGATCCACATACATCTTTCTCTTAGCTAATTTTGTTTAGGTCTGGACCTATTTCTGTGTATGTTTGTAATGACAACCTTAGAGAATGTTCCAATGGTTGGTGAATGTAATGTTGACCTTGATGTACATTCCAAGGTTGATAAAGTGTATAAAAACATGTAATAAAGTTGCAAAAAAGCAATCCTTGTGCGAAAATGAAAAGAGAAGTATGAAGGTGTAAGAAGAGCATAGCAGAGGTGTTATATTGTGCTTCAATGGAACTAAACTCAGGCATGAAGTAGATGCTATCAAATCAGTTCACCAATCCTTGGCAGCGAGACACCCCTGGGCAGTGAGCCAATCTTGGCAGTGAGCCCTAACATTTGCAGTGAGCATTTTGGGTAGTGAGCCCTAAGGCAATGAGCCTATGATTTTCAGTATTTCTATAACTTATTTATTTATGTGGGCTAACACCCACCGTGGTTTTTCCCTTATAGGGTTTTCCACGTAAAAAATTTGGTGTCTCATGTGTTATAATGTTGAGCTTCCAGTTTTATGCTTTCATGGTTAATCTTAATAGTAGTGATTAAGAATTTGATGTGTTGATATTCATAAGTGGTTAAAGTTTTGTGATAACTGATTCATCCCCCTCCTCTCAGTTGTCCTATGCATTTCAATAGTACCATGGGGGTAGGATGAAGATCAACAAGTTGTAAAGTTTGCATTGTCTCTTTGGTCATTACATTAATGGTGGCACCTAGATCAACCAAGGTATTTTGTATAAGAATGTCATTAATGTGAACATTCACAACAAGACTACCAGGGTCTATGTATTTTGGAATGGTTATATTTCCAAATATAATGTTTGCAAGCTACCCAATGACTTGGATAGTTTGTGGGTCCTTCTGTTTTTTCCCTGGTTTCTTTAGACATGGTTCTTTAATGGTCTTGGTGTAAATTGGAAAGTCCTTAATTTCTTGAAATAGAGGAATTTTGACATGATACTTTTTTAGTTGTCCTAAAAAGTTAAATTTCAGTTCAAGTTCTTGTTTTGTTGTGGCCAACCTATCTGGAAATGGTGGATTGTGGTTCATGATTTCTACCTTTGATGGATTTGGCTTAGCATTTGGTGTTTTATTATTTTCCTAGGGGTTAATGTCTATTGTCAGATTCTCCATGGGAAGTTCCATGATGATTGGTGTAGTTAGTCCAAGAAGCAGCTTCCTTAAGTGAAGTTGTACATTGCTTACTTTGACCACATATGTTGTGTATTGAAACACTTCATTAGTGTATTCCAGTTGAGCTGACTTATCGTTGGTGTTAGATGCAAGTTGGGCTTGTAATTAAGTGGCTCTTGGTGGTGTAGAGTAGCATTTCTTGGCATGATTTTTGGTTGTTGAGGTAAGGGTTATGGTTGTTGTTGGAAGCCAGCATTGGGGTTAGACCAATTCTAGTTTTCCCAGCATTGTTTTTGCCATGCATTAGGTGTTGTTTGTCATTGTTGTTTTTTGACTTGTGACTAGTATGATTATCGTTTCCATCCACCTTGTTAAGGTTTCCAATTAGGTGGTATTGAATTTTACTAGGCTGGAGGAGGCATGTCATTCCATGGGGTATTATACTAGTTGGGAGCATTTGAAAATGAACTAGGAAATGAAGTACTATATGACAAGGGATCCTTAAACATACCTTGTCATGGTTGCCATGTTCTACATTGTGCTACATAGAAAACTTGTCCATCTTCACCTTCTAGTGGGATTAAATTATGGTCTCTCATGCCTCTCTTCAACTATGATGGCTACACACTTACATTTACAATTAGTCTTATTTCATCTACAATAGGGATAGTACTTGACCAAAGTTGCTTCTGCTTCCTCTTGCTTCTTCACATGCAGTGTATTTAACTAAGCTACTAGGTGACTTATAATATATCTTGTTTCATGTTCATAAGATTATCTAGTTATACTTTGTACACTCTCGTAGTAGTCTTTGTAAAAGATAAAGCCCTAAGGTTGTAGGTCTTTTTTATTGTGGACCTTGAGAAGTTTCTATAGATTTTACAAACATCATCGAATGGTACCTAGGAAATGTCACCACCCCTAATCAGGTCCAAATCATCCATGCATTCTTTATTAACCCCCCTTAGGAATACAAGATAAATTGATTTTGGGAACAACCTATTCTAACATGACTTTTGTAGGCAGAACATAAACCTTTCTACATAGTCCTCAAGGGGTTCATCTTCTTTCTGAATTGTTCTGAATATGTTGTCCCCTCTCATGTCCCTACCCCTGCATTAATCTTGATATTTTTACAAGAAATTTTCCCTCATTGTCTACCAATTGTCATTTAATCTTTTCCTAATCCTATGGACTATCTCAAAGAATCATCTTTGAGGGTAGATAGAAAAAGATTCAATCTATGTGCATCTGTGGTATAGTCGTAGCTTCAATAATGGGCATCAAATATGAACAAAAATGTGTCTAGGTCCTCTGTGATTACTCCATGAAATTTTGGAAGAGTAGAGGGAGGAATGTTCTTCATGGTTGCTCCTCGCACCTAATCAAAGATAGGCAATTGAAAGGTAACAGGCTCAATAGGAATTTCTACAAGTTCTTCTTTAGCCATTATGATTGAGTGGAATTATTCTTCTTCTACAAAAGGATCACTTGTTTGTCCTACTACTATGATTGTGTCTTCTTGATTTTCAATAGGTACTTCACTTTGGGAAACTGATGCTTGATTATCCTTGTCATTCGGAAGATATCTTTGAAAGTGGCCTCTTCTTCACTGCATGCAATGTCCAGAGCTCTCAAATGCCTTATGTTGCACAACATTAGTGAATTTATTTTTTGAATTTTTGATTGACTATTAGTCATAAGCTACAAAGAATAAACTTAAAATCTAAGGAAAGCAAAACAAACTATCTCAAAATGCAAAAGCTTCTAAAGCTTGATGCCATTCCTTGACAATGACACAAAAAATGTCGATTGCAATCATCTCTCAACAAACCTGATGCAACTAAGGCTTGCATGCAACTCAATAGATATTATTATCCCTTATCAAGCAACACATTGAGTTATTATACATTACATTTATCTTATCAACTAAAAGATATATTTTCTTGGTATGGTGACAATACTATCTGTATAACTTTATATTTCTGGGGATTGGAATGCTAGAGTTGTATAGTAGGGAAATTTATTATGTGAAAAATAAGAAAATGAATGCAATGAAATATATCTTATAAACTCTTAAACTAAGAAAAAGTTACACATTAGTTGCTATAGGTGTACGGTAGATTAACTAATTTGACTCATTAACTGTAAATAATGAACAAATCTAACTATGATTGCAAGAATCTAAACTAACGGGATAAATGTTCAGTCGTAGTCCACCTCAAGTGGTCCCTTGCTTTGATTAATTGTGACCTTCACTTCTCCTCTATCTACTATTAATCAAATCAACACATCAATTGATTCACCACATTCAAAGAGTAATACAAAACTATTATGATAGAAAAACTCTATATTTTTAATTATCTACTCAAATCTAGTACATGTATTGATGTAGAGGCCAGTGGAGATCAACACAACTTCAATGGAAGTATTGTTTCACAAGCTTTAAGATCTATAAACCTACACCAAGGACTCACATGTTATATGGATTAAACCTCTCAATCTCTTCAAGGCAGATGTGGTGGGGTCCATTGACACCTAGGACAACCTATCCAAACCAACCAAGGAGTTCTTACACCTACCCAAGCAACACTTCCCTCACAATGTTGTCCTAATCCTTGTAGCCCTGTTTTAGGGTTTGACAGAGGATTTCTTGCAGACTAGACACTTTTATGACTGGATCAACTTTGTTTGAGATACCCTTTATGAAGCTTAACAACATGGTAAAAACTTGCAATGGGTTGATTAAGAGCATGTGTCACTTTCAGTAGGTCTGTCCTAGTGCCATGAGCCCTAATTAGACCTAAAATACAAAGCAAGTACTCTTAAATGGAATCACCAAACTTTTTGAACCATCTGGACACTTCACATGGGTGACAAAACTATGGATTTCAAGGTTTCTATGGCCTCACAGTTGACTGTGTATGAATTGCACTATGTTGTTCCTCTTGGCAACACCTAACACATGGTTTTGTTAGGTGTTCTTCAAGAAAATTCCACCATACTCAGTTCTTTTCCCTGAATGCTCTCACAACACACAAAAAAAACAAAAACAAATCCATTCCACTGATCATGAGGGGGACAAGCTAGTGGAGTGGAGTGAAAAAACATAATTTCTGTCAAAACCCTAAGGTAGGGTTTAACAACCCAGTTTTAGGAAAATGCCTTAAACTTTGCTGTAGAATAGTTTTAAAAAATCAAATAAGATGCAAACGAGTCTCAACACATCCCTCTATCATACCAACATCATCAGGGTTTGCAACTATCCTGTATAGGAATAGGGTACGGGCAGAAACAAGAATTTAACACAGAAAATGACAGAAAACTGAGAATTTTGTATTGGTTTCTTCTTCAAAACTTCATCCACACAACAAACAATCATGATCATGCCTCTTTAAGCATGTACACCACTAGTACAAGTAGTTGGTAGGCAGTTGGGGTCACTGAGGAGGCATAAAAATTGTCTTTACACCTGTCAAACTGCCCCTGTTATCATTTAACTACACTGCACTTTGTATATACTATGCATAACACTATGCATAATCACTCAAAATTAATATGACCTCCTCTAACAATGTTGTCATGCCATGAATGACCTTCAAACATGAAAGTGGGATGTACTCCACCATTACAACCATATGAAACCATATGACCACCATGGACTTGGACCACATAGACCTTATTACAAGACTTTATTACATTGAGGATGACATATGAAGGGGACTACATTGGACTGCAACATGAAATGGTCCAATGGACCTTATTACATCATAAAAACATGAGACAACATCAAAACCAAAATAAGAATCTTCATGAGCCTCTTGGTGCTCCTGCACCATACTCCTGGGGGTGGAAAAGAACTCAAGTCCCTTGAGGAACTAGATCAGCAACAGTGGTACCATGCTTCAAAATGTCTTCTTCACTCATCCAAGTGGCATCTTCAGCAGGTAGGCCACTCCATTTGACAAGGTACTCCTTGTAAGTCCTCCTTCTAGTCTTCTTCAAGACCTTGGTGTCCAAGATGCATTCCAATTTCAAGGGTTGATTGGGTGGGAGACTCTTAACCCATTCCTCATTTCCTACTGCTGTCACATCTGCCTCTGAATCTGCATCATTACCACCCTTGTATGCAAACAAATCTAAGACATTAAAGATAGGATATATGGCCAAGCCTTGAGGAAGCTCAATCTCATAGACACTGGGCCCAAACTTGTGCACAATCCGGCAAGGTTCTATCTTCTTCATGAGGAGTTTGGTTGGCTACCCCTTTGGAAGTCTTTCCTTCTTCAAATGTGCCATGAACAAATCCCCAACCTTGTATTACAGATCTCTCCTTCTCTCATTGGCTTTCTCCTTGTACTTCTCATTGTTCCTTTGAAGAGTTTCTCTTACATTATCATGGATGTCCTTCATGGCCAATGCAAAGTCTTCACCTTGAGCACTCTTCCTCTCCAATCCATGTAGATCCCTCAATTCAAGAATGCCTCTTGGGTGAATCCCATAGACAATCTCAAATGGACTCCTTCCTGTGCTTCTATTAGTGGAATCATTGTAAGCAAATTCAACTTGAGGGATGATCATATCCCGTGCCTCTCAATGTTTTGTAAGACATCTAAGAAGATTCCCCAAAGACCTATTCACCACCTCAATTTGGCCATTAGTCTGAGGGTGATAGGCTAAAGTGAATGATAATTGAGTGCCCAACTTCTTCCACAAAGTATGCCAAAAGTGGCCCTCAAACTTTGGATCCCTGTCAGTCACAATGTTAAGAGGCAAACCATGGATTCTAACAATTTCTTTGAAGAATAAACTAGCAATGTGTGAAGCATCATTAGTGCATTAACATGGCAAGAAATGAGCCATCTTACTAAACCTATCCACCACAACAAAGATGTTATCAAAACCTTTTTAAGTCCTAGGGAGACCTAAGACAAAATCTATGCTAATACTCTCCCATGGCCTATTAGGAATAGGAAGTGGCTGATATAGACCAACATTAGATGAAGCACCCTTTGCCCTTTGACATATACTGCAACTCTCAACAAATTTTCTGATGTCTAATTGCATTTTTGGCCAAAAGTAAAATCTTTTCACCTGATCCAATGTTTTATCCAGCCCAAAGTGACCTCCTAGACCACCACAATGCTTTTCCTTTATGATGTTCTCCCTCATGGAACACCTAGGAACACATAATTGGTTGCCTTTG
Organism: Cunninghamia lanceolata; assembly: GCA_027924645.1. Taxonomy (NCBI): domain Eukaryota; kingdom Viridiplantae; phylum Streptophyta; class Pinopsida; order Cupressales; family Cupressaceae; genus Cunninghamia; species Cunninghamia lanceolata. The sequence goes on from BSBN01001430.1 coordinate 2,620,856, forward strand.
AACAACAACCCCTGTTGCAACAAAAACTCAGAAAAATCAGAATGATAAGAGTCCAAAAACTGAGAACAAACTTCATATACCTCCTTAAAATCATCATCATCCTGGTACATATGTTTGAGGGAATCAATTCCCACACTTTGCAACTAAATTTCTTGCACCATACACACCCTTCTACTCAATACATCTGCCACTTTATTGGCCTACCCCTTCTTGTGCTTGATGGAAAATGTGTATGCTTGGAGTTGTTCAACCCATTTCATATGCCTGTGACTGAGTTTCTCCTGTGAATTCAGAAAACTAAGTGCATGGTTGTTAGTATAAACAATAAACTCCTTAGGCAACAGATAGTGCCTCCATTTTTTCAAAGCTTGCACCATTGCATATAACTCCAAGTCATAAGTAGAATATTTTCTTTTAGCATCATTCAATTTTTCACTAAAGAAAGCAACTGGTCTTCCTTCTTGAGTCAAGCCAACCCCTATAGCAAGGTTACTAGCATCACATTCCACCACAAACAACTTATTAAAATCAGGCAAAACAAGAATGGGCTGTTGTGCTACCTTTTGTTTTAGAATTTCAAAAGAATCATTGGCTGCCTTCATCCAAATAAACTTACATTTCAACCCCCCTTTAATGGTATCCAAAATAGGTGCACAAATATGACTAAAACCCCTTATAAACTTCCTATAGAATGTTGCCAAACCATGAAATTTTTTACATCACCTGTTGTTTTAGGAGTTGGCCATGACAAAATAGCCTCTACCTTTGCTAGATCCATCTTCAAATTACCTTGGGAGATGACAGAACCAAGATAGGTGAGTTCTTCCTTCATGAAGACAGTCTTCTCCATGTTGATAATCAATTTCTCATCATGCAACGTCTTCAAAACCTGATCCAAGTGTTGCAAATGTTCTTCCTTGGTCCTGCTGAAAACAAGAATGTCATCAAGGTACATCACAACAAATTTGCCAATGAAATCCTTCAACACTTCATTCATGAGATGCATGAAAGTACTTGGGGAATTGGATAGACCATATGGCATCACCAACCACTCATAAAGACCTTTATTGGTCTTAAAGGTAGTCTTCCATTCATCTCCTTGCTTTATCCTAATTTGATGATACCCACTCTTAAGATCAATCTTGGAAAAGTATCTAGCCCCTCCCAAACAGTCTATTAGGTCCTCAATCCTTGGCACAGGGAACCTATACCTTATGGTGATCTTGTTAATAGCCCTAGAATCCATACATAGTCTCCATTTACCATCCTTTTTAGGGGCTAGGACTGTTGGGACAACACATGGGCTAAGGCTCTTTCTTACTAAACCCTTATCCAACAACTCTTGTACTTGCTTGGCAATCTCTTCATTTTGTGATGGTGTCATCTTGTAGGCTGCTTTGTTTGGCAATGTAGAGCTGGGAATGAAATCAATTTGGTGACTTATGTCCCTCATAGGTGGTAATGCATTAGGCATATCCTCTACCATGATACCCTTATACTTCTCTAACAATTGCTGCACCTCCTTGGGAATCTCTTCCTCACTAGGATCATGCAAATTAGGACTATTTTTAGGCTTCAAAATTAGAGCATACCCTTGGGTTCCTTCCTCCTTGAGGGTGTTAAGAAACTCTCTACCACTCACCAACATGACACTTGACCCTACATTCTTCTCCATACTCTCATCTGGCAAAGGATCCATTTTATACTTCCTTCCATTCTTGGTTATGACAAAAGAGTTTAACTTCCCATCATGTTGGGCTTGCACATCATACTGCCAAGGACGTCCTAACAACAAATGACAAGCATCCATGGGGATTATATCACACAAAATCTTATCCTTATACTCCCCTATCTCAAACTCTACCCATGATTGTTCATCAACCAAGACTTGCTGCCCCTTATTCAACCATGACACCTTATATGGACTAGGATGAGGAATTCTTTTCAATTTCAACTTGTCTACCATCTCAATAGAAACTAAATTTTTAGTTGAACTTGAATCAACAATTACCTTGCATAGCTTACCATAGGCCTTGCATGTTGTCCTAAACAATGTCTTCCTCTAAGGGGGTTCTTGTATTTGAGGTACCTTCAACATGGTTCTCCTCATCATCAAGCTTTATCCATCATGGACTGGGGCTGCACTTCCAATTGGGGAATTGACACTTTGGCAATCATCTTCTTGTACCAACTGGTTCTTTCTTTCTCCACCATGAGAGCTTGAGGCTTGCTTCTTAGGACATTTGAAGGTTGGGTGTCCCACTTGGTTGCAATTGAAGCATCTCTCTGTGAAGACACTAGGACCTCTACCTGGTCCACTGAATCTACCCCTTCCATTGGGTCTCCTTCCTCTAAAGCCTCCTCTTGAATCTGATTCTCCACTTTGTTCTTGGGAACTAGACTCTTCTTGACTCTTTTGAGATTGATTTCTACCCCCAAAACTGCCCCTATCTCTGAAATTTCTTCCCCCTCTACCCCTATTTTGTTGATCACCTTTTCTTCTCAACTTCTCTTCTGCCCTCAAGGCAACTTGAAAGAATTCATCCATTGTCTGAGGGGTTAGGAGACTAATTTCATCTTGGATATTGTACCTTAACCCATTAAGGTACTTGGCCACCTTTCTCTTCTCACTTTCCTCTTGTCCGGATCTCAAATTGAGTTTGTGAAACTCCTCGGTATATGTAGCCACATACATATCTTTTTGTTTCAGATTTTGCATCTTCTTATAGATCTACAACTCATAATATGAGGGTAGGAATTGAGCCTTGATCCTCTCCACTGTTCTGCTCCAAGAAGTAATCATACTCTTCCCACTCTTGAACCTCTCACCTTGGGTGTAATTCCACCATATAAGGGAAGCACCCTTGAGTTTTGTTTTGGCAAAATTTACCCTCTTGTTCTCTGGTACTTCCTTGTACTCAAAATAGTTATTCAGGGCCTCAATCCACTCCATAAACGCCTCGGCATCTATCTTCCCACTAAACATTGGGATCTCCATCTAAGCCTCTGATGAATCCTTGCCAAGTGTCTTGATGGCTTCAAGAAAATATCTCTGATCAACAGGTATTTCTGCCTGCCCTTGGGGTTCTTCTTCTTCCTCCCCTTCTTCTCCATTAGACTCCTCATCTGACCTCTTTCCAATCCTTAAGGCTTTCAATTCTTCCTTGAGTGCATCCTTGACTCCCACTTTGATCATCTCTTCCATTTCTTGAAACTTCTTGGCCACCTCAGTGGTCATCCCCTTTGGAGGCATGATGCTAGCCTCTCCTCCATTCTCCTTTGCTGACATACACAAGGAACCTTCTCACAACCAAAAATAGAACCTTTTATGGCTCTGATACCACTATGATGTAGAGGCCAGTGGAGATCAACACAACTTCAATGGAAGTATTATTTCACAAGCTTCAAGATCCATAAACCTACACCAAGGACTCACATGTTATATTGCTTAAGCCTCTCAATCTCTTCAAGGCAGATGTGGTGTGGTCCATTGACACCTAGGACAACCTATCCAAACCAACCAAGGAGTTCTTACACCTACCCAAGCAACACTTCCCTCACAATGTTGGCGTAATCCTTGTAGCCCTGTTTTAGGGTCTAACAAAGGATTGCTTGCAGACCAAACACTTTTATGACTAGATCAACTTTGTTTGAGATACCCTTTATGAAGCTTAACAACATGGTAAAAACTTGCCATGGGTTGCTTAAGAGCATGTGTCACTTTCAGTAGGACTATCATAGTGCCATGAGCCCTAATTAGCCCTAAAATACAAAGCAAGTACTCTTAAATGGAATCACCAAACTTGCTAAACCATCTAGAAACTTCACATGGGCGACAAAACTATGGATTTCAAGGTTTTTATGGCCTCACAGTCAACTGTGTATGAATTGCACTATGATGTTCCTCTTGGCAGCACCTAACACATGGTTTTGTTAGGTGTTCTTCAAGAAAATTCCACCATACTCAGTTCTCTGCCTTGAAGGTTCTCACAAAACACAAAACCAAACAAAAAAAAATCCATTCGACTGATCAGGAGGGGGACAAGCCAATGGAATGGAGTGAAAAAAACATAATTTCTGTCAAAACCCTAAGGTAGGGTTTAACAACCCAGTTTCAGGAAAACACCTTAAGCTTTGTTGTAGAATAGTTTTAAAAACTCAAACAAGATGAAAACGAGTCTCAACACATCCCTCTATCACACCAACATCATTAGGGTCTGCAACTATCTCGTACAGGAACAGGGTATTGGCAGAAACAAGAATTTAACATAGAAAATGACAGAAAACTAAGAATTTTGTATTGGTTTCTTCTTCAAAACTTCATCCACACAACAAACAATCATTATCATGCCTCTTTAAGCATGTGCACCACTAGTACAAGTTGTTGGTAGGTAGTTGGGGTCACTGAGGAGGCAAGAAAACTGTCTTTACACCTGTCAAACTGCCCCTGTTATCATTTAACAACACTGCACTTTGTATATACTATGCATAATACTATGCATAATCACTCAAACTTAATATGACCTCTTCTAACAATGTTGTCATGCCATGAATGACCTTCAAACATGAAAGTGGGATGTACTCCATCATTACAACCATATGAAACCATATGACTACCATGGACTTGGACCACATAGACCTTATTACAAGACTTTATTACATTGAGGATGACATATGAAGGGGACTACATTGGACTGCAACATGAAATGGTCCAATGGACCTTATTACATCATAAAAACATGAGACAACATCAAAACCAAAATAAGAATCTTCATGAGCCTATTGGTGCTCCTACACCATGTATTGAGAAAATATTTTGTCCCTAGATATGTTGGATTACATCATATATGTGCATCTTAGCACTACTCATATATTTATTGATTCTTGCTACTAGCCAATCACTTCCCATCATATGAGGGAAGGACTCTTATCTTTAGAAAGAGAAATGAAACTAGGAAACTATGTTTAGGACAATTAAAGAGGAACACTTCTACTAGGACTCTCTAATCTATGTGTTGTAAATGCAAGTCATTCAAGGATCATGAGAATGAATAACTAGATTCATTTAATTCTTCCATAATCCTTGTTGAAGAATAAGCATTATGCCTAAGTTGTTGAACATCCTTTCTAACTATTAGTGAGGTTCATCCTCATCTGCAGAGAAGAGATCGTTTGTTGTTGGATAGTTGTAAGTAACCATGGACCTTGGCTACAAGTAACTAGGCCTTTGGTTGTAGGAAGCTAGTCCTTTGGCTGCAAGCATGCTACAATCTTGGTTGTGGGTGGTCATTGTTAGTTGTTGTAGGAAGAAGTTAGTTCCACAAAAATCCTTACTCTAAGACTGTCATAAGTTACATAATAACATGCATATTATATTGAAAATAACTCCTTCAACACACAAACATTTATTATAACATATTACAACTAACATAGTGCTTTTAGCAAAATATTAATTAAAAGTCTTAGCTTAAAAGGTAGGAATAGCTGTGGAAATGTGTTCTTAGAACATGAAATATAAGGATTATAAAGGATAAATATGAAGGCCATCATCCCCGCCATGATAATGAAGGGAATCCACATCCTAGAAACCCAACACCACCTCATCAAGAATCTTCCTTATCCTGCACCTCCATCTTGGTTTAATCAATGATTCAGCGATAACCCATATAATATCCTTGGATTTCATAGCCTCAAGCAAAATAGCAATGGACATCAATGAGATATCTATAATTACACTATAGTGATTGTCTGAGGTCAGAAAGGTCTCTCTTAATACCATATAGATAGCATGGAGCATGATAAAAACTTGGGTTTTGAAGACTTTCTTCAAATGTAGGTTTGATATCTTGCCTAAGAAGGTGATTTGGCTATTCTTGGCAAGCAAACGCACCATGGTATCCATTTTTCAGTTCAAGATGGGATTGCTTTGGAAAATGCTAGCCAAATTTTCAATTAATCTCCATGTTATCTTGAGCGCAAGCATTTTCACAATTGTTCAAATAAATGCAACAATACTTTATTGTCTTGAAGTGAGACGAACATTAACCTACACACTAAAATATTATTATTTAACATTGCATGCACTGAATGGCATATCAAGTGCTATATTTTGTGATGCTCAAATAAAGTTGTCAATAACACATTCCAAATATTTATCAATTGCCATGTTTACTAGATGAACATCCTCCTTATTCACTTACCTATATACATGGCATATAGTATACTATATCATTTCATCGAGGATGGGCCAATATTGTTGGATAATATTTTCAATTTTCCAATTTGGTAATGATATTTTTAGAGTGCATTTATTATTATTTGGGAGTCTCCTTCAATTAGTAATTTTTTTAAACCATAGAGTTTGCAAATCTTAAGCCTGAGCATAATTGCTTATGCCTTTGCCTCATTGTTAGTGCTCATCGACAGTTTTTTGTACACTCCCACCAACTCCCCTATATGATCTTTAATTATATACCCTACTCCAAAAATCTTAGGATTTCCTTTGGATGCCCCATCAATGTTGAGTTTTAACCATCCCTCTTAAGGGAGGAATCCATCTAACTTCCATCGATAGATTCAAAGCTAGTGTAACCGTAAGTGCCCCACAAACATGGGGATCTTTCATTAATATTAAATTAAATAATTAAATAAAATTATATTTTGAAAATATTTTTATTTAAAAGATAAACACAAAATCATTAAAAATAAATTAAATTTATACTGCATATCAATTTTAATGTGATTTCAATGCATACTACTTAGTCCTATCTATAGCCTAAATTTGATGGTCAATCCTACTTGTCAAGTAATTTTTTTGTTCTTGAATATGACCATCAACTTTACAGTTTAGTCCCATCTACATTAAGTTTTTCTATTACAAAACAAATTATGTAATTACAAGATTTAAAATACAAGTATTAGGCACTAGCACTTATTAGTACCTACCTTTGGCAGTACTATTGTGATCAAAATCACTTAACTAGTGATTAATAGTTTTATTTATGCACCAATTAAATGTTATAATTTTTTACACCTATAATTTAGTTCTATTTTTATAAGCTAAATATACAATTTTTTAACTTCAAACATATCAAAAAATAATTATCCATAATTTAATTGAGTCCAATGTTTTAGCTATTATTTTGATTGGCCCATATTTTTAAATCTTATGTGCGAAAAATGCACACAATCCATACATATGACCATTTAAGTGGAAATGTGGATGGATAATGTTGAAGATTATTGTTTCCTGCTTTTACTGCTGGAATATTGGGACCTTTTAGCATTGTTTAAGCCATTTGGGAATTAACTAGTTATTTAAGGCCCCACCATTCTATACTTCACAACTATTAAGCTTGGCATGTTAAATACATCTCATATATGCAAACCTTGTTATATCGCATAAGTTTTAAAGCACATGCACAATATAAGTTAGAATAAATAAAGAAGCACACACAAGTGGAGTACAATCCCACAGTGCAGGTCAACCTATTATATGACACTTGGCCTCATAATGAAGTCCTTCTAAAGTGGGGACCAATTTAGTGTTTGTAGGATTGTATATATTTGCATAGCACGATCAAACTTTTGTTAGAAGACATTAAGACAAATGTGTGTAAGGGTGAAAACAACTAATCCTATACTTCTTACTTTTTGAAAATGCTTTATATTTTCCTTGTATAAATAAATTTTTACAAGTTACAATTCTTCCACATAAATATTTGAAAAATTCAAAGGAATAACTAACTATAAAAATTTATGAGATTTAGGTTTAAGATATTTTATGTCTTTTTGAGTGGTTCATAAAGAAAATGTTGAAAATAAATCTTAGTCATTAAAATTTATTTTATTTTGATTTAGTGTTTTTTAAATTATTTTAAAATGATTTTTTTTTCTCAGTGAATTATAGCCTAAGGGCCATTTCCATATAAAGATGATTAGAAAAAGCAAGTTACTCCATAGGAGGGCCAAATACTAAAACCCCACTAAAGTAGGTGATTATATTATATAATATTTGTCCATTACATTAGAGAATTCCTATTTAGAACTATAATAAACTTTACAGAAGACTAATAGACTATTCTCAATGCTATTATGTATTACTAGCAAAATTTGGATCTTCAGAGGTACCTCCTTGTAATTCCACTTCATCTCCCCCTGCACTGATTGCACTAGAATCATCTTCATCTGACTCCAAAACATGTGAATCCAGGGTGAATGACCAATCAACATTTGAAGCTCCAGAATCACCTAAAACTACCTTCAGAAATTCAACCCCCAACTTGGCTTTATGCTTCTACACCGATTCATCATGCCCCACTGCTAGTATTACAAATGGTACCCATTGGCCATTGTATGGTAGAAGGATAACAGGTCAAGTGCCCTTATCGATTTTAAAGGCCAACCCCAACACTGCTGCATCTAGATCCTCCTTCAAGCCACCCAGCCAATGGGGAAAATCCAACGTTTCCATGATCACCTTAATATCACCTTTGTATTACCCCGAATCCAAAAGAATAACAACCAACATTTAAGAGATATCAATATTTATAGGATACCTATGGGAAATGGTGAGAAAAACATCTCCTAGGGCATGCGTATGGCATGTAGGATAAAACTAGACCTAGTCTTGAAAATTTTGTTAAGTCTATGGTCTAAGATGGTGCCCCAAAAAGCAATCTGCCGCTTCTTCTCTTTCAACAGAACTGTGGAATCCATAATAACTAGCGATGTAATACAAATGTAAAGATCAAGGCATATAACAATAGATTATGAATATAAAGTTTTGAAATAATCATCAATGCATCATCCTATTGAGCCATCACCTCCGTCCTTGATAAGTTCATCCATCACGGCTTAAATGTTCATTATAGCACTTTCTTTTCCAAGCATGTGATGGGAGTGATTAAACAACTACATTCTGCCAATCCTCTGCACAATTTGCAATGAAATACTTGGAGCAAATGGTTATAGCCATGTTGGCATATGAGTTAGCCTCCCTGTTAGCTTCATGGTAAACATGTTGTAAATTCTAAAAACAGAATAACAGAACCAGAAAAAGGAACAACAAGAATAAACGAATGCTCAGAAAGAAAAATAATAAAACAACATGCACAGAAAGAACAAGATCTTTAACGTGGTTCACCGTTTCAGGCTACATCCACAACGAAGGGCAAATTTATTATATTAATGCATCTCTCTTTCTGTATTACATATAGTTTTGTATATTGGAACAACAACTATTCAATACCACACTCTGATCTCTACCGAACTTCCTCCTGCTATTTTTAACCATCTTTAGACCCTCTGCATTGCAACAACCGCATGCCAAGAAGATGGTAGTTACAAAGAATAGGTTGCCAGAGGAATAAGTCTGAGAATATAGGAGAAACTGTAGATCGGTTACAAATTGGGCTTCACATAGATGCCACGTGCCCAACAATCTCCCACTTGAAGACCAATGGGATCAGCAATGAAGCTACTTTGAGAGAGATCCCCTTCGAGAAAATGCAGTGTCACAGAGGAACAAGACCGAGAGAAGATCTACAGAATTCGAACTTCTCTTGAGGAATAATCTTAGTTAATGCATCCGCCGGATTAACCTTTGTGTCAATCTTTGTGACCTATAACTTGCCTTCGTCAATAAGATGGCAGATAAAGTGGTATCGAAGGTCAATATGCTTTGTTCGACTGTGGAACGCTGAATTTCTTGCCAAGTGAATAGCACTTTGGCTATCACAAAATAATGGAAATACTGATTTCAGATAGTCGAGTTCGGTCAACAAACACTCAAGCCATATCATTTCTTTGGCTCCTTCCGAGAGCACTATGTATTCAGCCTCTATTGATGACAGAGGTACAACTTGTTGCAACTGAGAAACCCAAGTAATGGCTGCCCCAGCAAATGTAAAGACATAACCAGTGGTAGACCGACATTTGTCTAAATCTCCAGCCATATATGAATCAACATAACCATGGAGCTGAAAGTCAGTACCTCCAAAACATAAACAAAAATGTGAAGTACCTTTCAAGTACCGTAGAATCCACTGTACTGCATGCCAATGTTGTTTTCCCGGATTACTCATGAATCTGCTCACAACTGCAACTGCTTGTGCAATGTCTGGATGAGTGCATACCATTGCATACATGATACTGCCAACTGTAGATGTATATGGAACAGACCTCATCTGTTCTTCTCCTTCCTGATTTTTCGGACACATAGCTGAAGATAGGTAGAAATGATTAGCCAAAGGAGTAGATACCGGTTTAGCATGAGATAGATTAAATTTGTCCAACACTTTGGCAATGTAGCTTGCTTGGGACAACTTGAGTTCTCTTTTATTTCTATTTCTAAATATGTACATCCCAAGTATTCTTTTGGTTGGTCCGAGGTCTTTCATGGCAAAACGAAGAGCCAACTGTTGCTTCAGCTGAGCAATAATCTGAACACTAGTACCAGCTACTAACATATCATCAACATAGAGCAAAAGTATGACAAACTCACCAAGTATTGAGCCTCTTGTGGTAAACACAAGGATCTGATTCACACCGAATAAAGTTGTTATCAGTCATGAAGTGGTCAAATTTTAAATACCATTGTCTTGGAGCTTGCTTCAGCCCATACAAACTCTGCTTCAACTTGCAAAATAAATGCTCCTTACCTAGTTGAGCAAAGCCTTCAGGCTGCTCCATGTAAAAACGTTGTTTTCACATCGAGTTGCTCAAGTTCTAAATCCCAAATCGCTACCAAACCCAACACAACACGGATTGTGTCCATTCTGACAACTGGAGAAAAAATTTCAAAAAAATCAATACCTTTTTGTTGATCAAATCCCTTGACGACTAATCTGGCCCTATATCTTTTACTTCCTCCTTCTTCGTCTTTCAAACGATAAATCCATTTGTTCTTGAGAGGTTTTCGATTTGGCGGAAGATGAACTAAATCCTAGGTATGATTGACTCTCAATGACTCCATTTCTTCGTTCATGGCTGCCATCCAGTTCTGTGCATTTTCATGTTTGTAGGCTTGTTTATAAGTTGCCGGCTTTGCATAATCAGAGAGCAATAACTCTTAGTCATCAAATTTTGCAGGCCTCCTCTTCTCACGGGTAGACCTCCTCAATTGTGGAGCTTGCTCTGGCTGGATATTGGAGTCCAGATTGAGTCTCTGTAATAAATTTTGAACATCATCAACCTCTGATTGTAGAGGCCCCTGTGGAAAACTCCCCTGTCTCTATATTTGTGCACCTAGAGTGCTCTGCCCAATCACATTGTCCTGTTCAGGCAATGATCCTTGTATTTGGTCAAAAGGAGACTATCCATATGTGAAAGGTTGGGTAGTATCCTTTGAATGCAGTGATGACTGATTTAAGGGCTGCGTTAAACCTGAAGAGGATAGCGTAGGATTAGTTGAAGGCAACATAGTGTCTTGTGAGGGCAGCGCAAGGCTGAATGAAGGCAGCGTAAGACTATTTGGAAGCTGCGTTGGCTGTGTAGAAAGGTTTGCAGTCAACGTTTGACTATTGGAAGACAGAGAGTGACTCATAGGAGGCTGCGTTGGGAGCAGTGATGTGACTAGTGGATGCTGCGTTGGATATATCACAGGCAGTGGCCTGTCAAACAAAGGCTGCGAAACATCAAACAATTGCTACGTTGTTGATTGGGAAGGCTGTGTTGGAAGTTTGGAAGTCAGCGTATGACCAAATACATGCTGTGTTGTAACTTGTGAAGGTAGCGTATAGCTTTTAGAAGGTAGCAAATTATCTTTGGAAGCATGTGGGGGCTGCGTTGGATTAAATATAGGGGCTAGCTGCGTTGAATCATTTGATGGTAGCGAATGGGATGTGGACTGTGTAGCAACTATGTTGGGCATACCATTTGTGGACTGGGTGGGAATTGTGCATCCAACTGAAGGCATAGCAGTTGAAGTAATAGGAGCTCCTGAGATATAAGAATGTATAGAGGTAACAATTGGCTAAGAGAAAGAAATGGTGGATTGCTTTACCATGCCATTATCAAACAAATCCACATCAACATATTCCGGCAGAGATGAATTGCAAGGTTGCAAACCTGGAAAAACTTTCTCGTTAAACACAACATCGTGACTACAGATTATAGTCTTTGCAACAGGATCCCAAAGACGAAAGCCAAACTGATCTTCACCATAGCCGAGAAAAACACACCTTTTGGACTTGAAATCTAACTTAGTTCTCTGCTCTTTTGGAATGTGAATAAAAGTGGCACAGCCAAACACCCGCAAATGCTGATAGGAAATTCATTTGCTAAGCCATGTCTCCTCAGGTATGTCAAAATCCAGCCTAGATGATGGAGCTTGATTGATTAAATACACAGCAGTATTACATGCCTCTGCCCAAAACTCTTTGCCCAATCTGGCATTGGAGAGCATGCATCTAGCTCTCTCAAGTATCGTACGATTTAGCCTCTCAGCTACACCGTTCTCCTGAGGTGTATAAGGGACGGTCTTGATCCGTCGAATACCATGGTCTGCACAAAAAGAATCAAACTCCAAAGAGCAATATTCTCCACCATTGTCTGTTAGTAGGCATTTAATTTTATGCCCAATCTGGTTTTCAACAGAAGCCTTAAAAATTTTAAATTTGGAAAATACCTCAGATTTTTTGTTCAACATATAAATCTAGATTTTTCGAGTGCAGTCATCTAGAAAGGTTACAAAATAATTTGCTCCACCGAAAGAAGTTACCTGAGTTGGACCGAAAACGTCAGAATGAACAAGTTCCAATGGAGTGGTTTTCTTGTCATGCCCCGTTCTCACGAAACTAGTTCGACACTGTTTGCCATAAAGGCAATGTTCACATAAGTCTAAATCGACAGAGGTGAGTCCTAGAAGCTGATTGCGCTGAAGCATAACTTGAAGACCTTTTTGGCTCATATGACCGAGCCTTTTGTGCCATGTTTCAGACCCACTGTCCATAGCCGACAAAGCAGCTCCCACTTCACCAAAATAGTCCAGAATATAGAGATTACCTTGCTTCTTTCCTCTTGCCATTACTAAAAGTCCCTTTGTAATTTTCCATGAATCAAGAGAAAATTTAACATTGCATCCATTGCCGATAAGTTGACTAACAGAAATTAAATTTCTTTTTAACATGGGTACATATCTAACATCTGTCAAAGTTAGTTTGTCTCCATTTTTCTGATTCAATATTATATCTCCTTTTCCTAAAATGTCACATTCTTTATTATCACCAAGAAACACCTTACCGAATGTGCCTTCATGAAAATTTGTGAAAGCTTGATGGCATGAAGTGGCATGAAATGAGGTGCCGAAATCAAGGACCCACGAATTTGCATTTGTATCACTAGTTGATAGAACCAAAACACCATCACTTGCAGTGGTTGCTTGATTATTTGTGCTCATGTTGCGTTGAGCTTTCTTATAGTTCCAGTAGTTCTTCTTATTGTGTCCAGGTTTTCCACAAAACCAACAAAAACCGGTTCTGCCCCTAGACTTCGATCGTGGACCAGATTGTGACCTTCTCAGGTTGTTGTATCTACCTCTATCATGGCTTCTTCCCCTATTGTTTATACTTACAGCTGTTAGAGCATCGTCAGATGAGGGTTCCTAATGTTTCCTTCTCATGTCTTCGCTGAGAAGAGTAGCTGCAACGTCATCAAAAACCAATGTACTCTTGGCTGCTACAGAAGTGCTCACAGCCATGACAACACCTTCCCAGCTATTTGGTAATGAACACAACAGCAAAATTGCTTTAATCTCAGGATCTAACTTGATACCCACCGAAGCTAATTGAGTAACTAAGGTATTAAATTCATTCAGATGATTGGACATAACCCCACCTTCTTTCATTTTCAGGTTATATAATTTCTTCATAATAAATACCTTGTTCGAAGCAGAAGCAATTGCATACATGCTGGAGAGATTTTCCTAGAGCTCTTTCATAGTACTCTCATTTGAGACATTAAATAATACATTGCTGGACAATGAGAGAAAAATAGTTGCCTTCGCTTTCATATCGAGTTTTTCCCAGTCTTCATCCTTCATAGAGCCTTGTCCTTTCGCTTTCCCCAGTAAGGCGATTGACAAGTCCTATTTGATGAGAAGAGACTCCATATGCACTTTCCAAAGACCAAAGTTTTGGCCTGTAAATTTCTCTATTTTCCATTTCTCCGAGTCATCCATTTTGATTGCTGTGCAGGTTCCCAAAAAAAAACTTCACAGGCTATCTTCTGGACCGAGCTACACATAGAGCTTTGATACCAATTGTAAATTTTAAAAACAGAATAACAAAACCAGAAAAAGGAACAGCAAGAATAAAGGAATGCTCAGAAAGAAAAATAATAAAACAACATACATAGAAAGAACAAGATCTTTAACGTGGTTCACCATTTCAGGCTACATCCACAACGAAGGGCAAATTTATTATATTAATGCATCTCTCTCTTTTTGTATTACATACAATTTTGTATATTGGAACAACAGCTATTCAATACCACACTCTGATCTCTACCAAACTTCCTCCTATTGTTTTTAACCATCTTCAGACCCTCTGCATTGCAGCAACCGCATGCCAAGAAGATGGTAGTTACAAAGAATAGGTTGCCAGAGGAATAAGTTTGAGAATACATGAGAAACTGCAGATCGGTTACAAATTGGGCTTCACATAGATGCCACGTGCCCAACACATGTGATATCTTATATTCTTCCAACCTATCCAATAATAATTATCACTTCTTTAGAATATTTTCTATCTTTTAGTTCGGGGTCACTTTTTTTCTAATGGTGTTTATTATGAGTTAGGAATCTCCTTCAATGTAGATCCTTGGAAGACTTGAATCTGCACATGTTTGAAGGCCACGCAACAAAGCTTGAGCTCTGACCTTGTTGTTAGTGCCCTTTGGTAATTTCGTAGCTATAATTGCCACCATTTCCTTGAGATGGTTTATAATAATACATCTTGTCTTGGACTTCCCTCGATTCCCTTTCATTGTGCCATCAAAGTTCATTTTATACCATCCTTCATTAGGTGGAATCCATCTAGCATCCACTCTAGGGTTGTGAAAGGGATTAGCTCTAGCCTTCCCATAAATGGGGATCACCAACTTGTTCTAGTTCTTTATGATCTCATTATCCTAGCTAGTGAATTAGATTCTTTTTGAGGGATTGATTTCTTGCTACATTATTTACCACTTCTACTATTTCCCCTTCCACTTTATTGAAAAACAACTACTAGCATTTCTCTATCCTAGAAAATTATCTTATTACTTTCCTTCCATAACTCCCAAATCACAGTAGAAGGACAAATGATCCAAAGGCTAGAAAAAAATAACTTTCTTGTACAGAATGGGCCAGGCTACAAAAAGAGAGAGGATGTCTTGAGGAAAAGGACAAGTGCCCAATTGAGCTTAGCATAAACTTTCTTCCAACAACCTTCAATAAAATTATAATTTAAAAGAAAATGATCTATGGATTCTTCTACTTCTTTGCATAAAACACACCTAGAAGGGACACTGAAGCCTTATTTTTTTAGTCTATCCCCAGTGAGTATTCTTTTTTGTATAGCCACCCAAGAAAAAGCTCAAGCTTTCGAGAGGCATTCTTTTTTCCAATAGACGTGAGTAGGCCAATTCTCTTTATCTTCCACTACTTCCTCTATAAGATATCCAATCCTAACATTGTATTTTCCAGATCTGGCCTTGCATCATCAAATAGTGTCCTCCTCATAAAAGATAAAGACTTTCCTTTTGTCTAGTTTCGCCATTAGCACCTCACTTGATCTTCAACAAATCCAAAACCATGCAAGGACTTCCACTACCACTTAGACCCACCTATTCCATCTCCCTCCTCTACGTAGTCTCTTACATGAACTCCCCAGCCTAGACCAAGATAGATCTAATCTCCTCCAAATTTGGGATATCCTTCAAAGATGAATAGTTGTTCTATGAGTCTTCCCAAAATTTGGCTTGTCACCCATTCCTCATGTCCCAATTGATATGATTTATGATCAACTTCCTTCAAGACAACATAAAGTTCCAAATGGTAGAACCCCCTAGGTGGGTTGACTATTATTAGGATTCTCTTGTTGTCTGAGGAATCCAAGTATTTATTTTGTAGAATCCTAACCCATGAGAGTTGTGGATTACAAAAAAGATTCCAAATAAGCTTTACTCCCAAAGCAGTATTCATGATCAACCACTTTCTCAACCTAACACCCCCTGCCTCCTTAGGACTGTATATTTATCCCATGTTATAAGGAGGAATTTCTTGGTATCATCATTTCCTTTCTAGAAGAAATCCTATATTTTCTGATTAAGGATGTCACACATTTTCTTTAGCATTCTCAAACAAGATAGTGTGTATATTGGAATAGTAGTGATTACTTAAGAAATAATATTTTTCCTACCATAGAGAGCCATTTTCCGTTCCATGATGACATCTTGAAGGAGTAGC
This sequence comes from Cunninghamia lanceolata, assembly GCA_027924645.1. Classification (NCBI taxonomy): domain Eukaryota; kingdom Viridiplantae; phylum Streptophyta; class Pinopsida; order Cupressales; family Cupressaceae; genus Cunninghamia; species Cunninghamia lanceolata. The sequence continues at coordinate 2,637,303 of BSBN01001430.1, forward strand.
TAGAGAGAATTGGGTCCCATAGATTAGTTTTTCCTACTCCTGAGAAAAGAGGAATACCAAGATACTTATCGGGCAATAGGCTAATCTTGTAGTCAAGGATTCCAACTATTTCCTTTTACTTCCTAATATCTGTGTTAAAGAAAAAGTTCTTAGACTTACACTTATTAACCTGCTACCTTGATGCATAGCAATAGTACTCTAAGACTTATTTGATTATCCTATCCTCCTTGCATTTGGCAACCCCAAACAAGAGAGTTTCATCTACAAATCGTAGGTGTGTGACATGAGAGGTATCATGAGCCACCTTGACACCTTTTATCTACCTAGATTTCTTTTTACTTTGAGGGATCGACCAAGGGCCTCTAGAACCACTATGATAAAGAGGAAAGGGGATAGGGTATCCCCTTGTCTAAGCCCCTAAGAGGATGAGAAGAAGCCATGGGGGGCCACCATTGACAATTACTAAGAATCTGGGAGAAGATATACAACTATTGATCCACTTAACCCACTCAAGGCAGAAGCCAAATTTTCTAAGGATTTCCAGGAGGAATTGTCTATCTACCTGATCATTTGATTTTATGATGTCCATTTTAACCATCATCCTTTCTATTTTTATTTTCCTGATGGAGTGGATGGCTTCATTGGAAATAATAATACCATTAGTGATAACTCTCCTAGTGAAGCCTCTCTGTTTCTTCGAGAAGATGTTCGAGAGACTCCCGTTGATCCTATTTTCCATTGCCTTGGATATTATCTTATAGGTAGAGTTACATAGTGCAATTGGCCCAAAGTCATCCATTGATTCCCTAGAATTGTTCTTTGGAATTAATACTAAGAAAGTATTATTCAGATCTTTGAGCATTGTGCCTTTCTTCCTTGATTCCTCAATCACCGCTACAAAATCTTTAGCAATGATTTTCTAGAATTTCTAATAAAACCATTGGGGATGCCATCTAGACTAGGAGCCTTGTCTGGGTTCATTTGGAAAACCTCCACTTTGATATGATCCTTATTGAAGAGTTAATTCAGCAAGGTGTTATGCTACTCACTTACCAAGCATGGTATCTTATCAATAATTAACTACTTAGCTTTCTCATACTTGGGACCGGTATAATTTAATAACTCCTTAAAGAAATCAATTGCCACCTAACCAATATCCTCTAGATTTTCTACAATCATTCCATCCTTGTCCTTGATTCTAAAGATTCTATTTTGATTCCTCTTCACCCTAGTGAACTTGTGGAAGAATTTAGAATTTTTTCACCCTCCTTTGGCTTACATTCTCTAGACTTCTATCACCAGTATATCTCCTCCCCTAGCATAACTTTTGAGAGACACCCCACGATATTTTTCTCCTTGTGGTAGGTGTCATGATTCATACCTTCTCATATCATAGTTTCATTCAAATCATCTAGCATTGCTTCCAACCGCTCCTTTAACTCAAAAATATTTTTGAAATGGGTTATGTTCCAAAGTTTGAGTTGTTTCTTGATGTAGCCTAGATTTTTGAAGAATTGAAAAAGTTTGGAGCCTTTAATTTGTGGGGTTGATACCCACCACACCCCATCTTCTCCTCAAGGTCCATGCCTCTAAACCACATGTTCTCAAATTTGAAAGGGCATCTCCTTAGAGGGGAGTCTGGGATGAATTTGAGGAGAAACAAAAAATGGTCAGAGCTTGAGACTAGTACGATTGAGCATTCTTGGAGCTGAGGAATAGAGGTCCAATCTCCTTGAAGGATAAATCAATCCAATCTTTTTGCAATGCCATTGAAACCTTGTCTCTGATTTGTCTAGGTAAACTGACCATTGGTAGGAGGAACATCTATGAATTGATTATTGAAAATGAAATTTTGGAAATCCAACTGAGTTTGGGTTAGTGTGGGAATGCCCCCTTTTCTCTCTAAATTATTGCAGGTTGCATTGAAGTCTCCCCTAATTATAAAAAGTTCCCCTACCAAGGTTTGAACCAGAGAAGAAATCTACTACTAGGCCACCACCTTGTGAGAGTTGCCTATCAATCCATAGACATTAATTAAAACAAATTTTAGGTTCTAAGGAAGATAATTGATTTTTCTTGTCTGCCAAGACTGGTTACTTTGAATATGCTCAGCATCTATTGTATTTGTGTTTCATTTAATCTTGAGTCCCCTAGATGCCCCAAGAGCATCCCCAAAGAGTTTGCTTTTTTGTTTCCATTTTGCAACAACACCTTTAATACCATCTACCTTCATCTTTGTTTCTTGGATAATCAAAATGTCAAGGTTTGATGACTCCATAAGGTGCTTAACATCGCACCTTTTATTTGGGGCATTAAATCCCCTAACATTCCATGATATGAGCCTCATGGCTCTGTAGGAAGGGTTTTGCCCTTCCCTGATCTTAGTTTCATCGACCCTCTTGCTCTCCCTACAATTTATAATTTCACCCTATTAGATTTCCTCCCTCTAAGGCTTTTCTCCCCACTTTTGTGCTTGTTTATTTTAGACTTCGCTTGGTTGATCAACCTCTCTTCAAACATGTCTACTTCATCTTTTAAAAAGTCATGTGTTAGGCTCTCCTCAACAACTAGCTATTCAGCAGCCATGTCCTCTTTGCTTTTTGGAAAATCACCTTCCTGCTCCCTATTGCACCCAAAAATTTCCAATGCTAGGTCAAAGTTTAAGATATCCTGAATATTGTTTATCTCTTCAAATGGTTTTGAAGTTGTTGTTGTCTCTTCATTCTCCTTAATGACTTCCCTTGCAATTTCTATTGGCTCCTCAACATTATTTGCCCATTCCAAGATTTGGGTGGGTTCAACAACATATTCTTTTGGAATATTCATCTTCTTATTACAGTCTAAGGTAAAGTTCCCTAGCATATGGCATATCTTATATTTCAAATGGGTCTTTTCTACCTCTACCGTTTGTCTCCAAGTGCCAGTTTATGATCTAATCTCAATTTCTTCTAAAGGGGGACTTCCAAATCTATTGAGATGCAGATCCTTGCATACATCCCAAAATCTTCACTTTCAATTTGGTCATCCACCATGATAAAGGTGCCTAGTTTATCTTGAACCATTTTTAGAATCCCTAGATCCCAATATTCTATTGGTAGATTATAGAGATGAATCCACATTGGGGTTTTTGAAATATTATGGGAAATGGGGTTGAAGTTCAAAATCCATTCAATTGTGTAGAACCCTATTCCATCCATCATTAAACGACCTTGATTTAAGATTTCATATTTCTTTTCCTTTGACAGGCACTCCACCATGAAAAAATCTCTAGGGAGTGATTTGATCTTGACCTCCTTTCCTCGATTACATTCACTCCATTTTTGAACTTTGGTTCTAGTAGGCCAATCAACCGCCCATTTCATAAAAAAGCTCAATCTCAGCTCATTGAGCAATAGAAATGGAGAGTTCATCACAATTCAAGAAAAGGAAATGCAACTTTCCAGGTACCTTGGTTGGATTGGGACTCTATTAGCTCTCATCACCGAGTTTGCTTCTTTCAAGATCTAAATCTTCTTCTTGCTATCATGGCCAAGTTTTTGTCCTCCCCAAATTCCTAATTGCCCATATTGACACTTGAATTTACTGGGGGTTATCCCTTAAATTCCTCCCTCTCCCTCTCCTCTCTCAAAAGGACCTTGGACTACTTCCCCGACTAGCTGCAATCATTTCCTTGTTCAATTCTTTGACTCGGCTAGCTAGGGTAGCCTTTTCTCCCATGGACACCTTGAATCTTCTACTCTCTTCACCTTCTCCAGGAGGATTCCCAAATCCACTAGCCTCCTTCTACCCGATATTGGTAGAGAGCCATTAATTTCCCTTCTTAAGGCCCTTTTATGACTTAGTTAATTTATTATTATAAGAGAAGTTTTCAGAAATAATTATGTAAAACTAAATTATGATGTTGGTTAAAAATAAACGTTATTATAATGTTATATTTTGGAATTTTAAATATTAATAATAATATTAATATTATAAGTTGAAACCTTGGTTATGGCCCTTTCAAAAACCCTACCTTATCAAAAAAATATTAATGTTAATTTAAAAAACAATTTAATAAAAAGTAAGACATAAAGAAAATGATATGTCATATGGTGACTTGGATATTCCACTAAGTGGAGACCTTGCTCTCCCCTCACTTAGAAAATTTAACAATAGAAAATTTTCAATTATAACTTTGATCATAATGTATTATACTCAATATATGTTATGATATTTCTTTGAAAAGGTTGTTCACCTCTACATATACTTATGTCTAAAAGCTTGATGATGTTGAGAACATGTTCGGGGGCTTGCTTAGAGGAAAATGCTTGAAGACCATGGCTTGTCTCAATAATGTGTCAAGCCCCTAATTTCATGTACAAGATCAAAGGCACAACATACATATAATGATAATAATGTATTTGCAATGCCAAAGATAATGCTTCATACTACTTTCATATAATGTTTATTTCATGCAAGTACTTGATAATGCTTCTTTGTTAATTCTTTGTGATGTTGAAACTTGACTTAACATTATGTATATACTATTGTATTAAATAATTCTTGAATAGTTCCAAAATAAAACAAAATAAGTTTTCTGGCTGAGCCAAAAAAATATTGAATAGCATCACATACTCCAATTTTTGAGTTAGAAAATGCAACCATTGGTACAAGCATCTCCATTACACTCTGCTTTTTCATAGGTAACCCCAACTTAGTTCCCTGTTATTTCTAGAAATGGATTTTTAAAAATAACATACAATCTATTGTTCTCTCATAATCTTTCTTCAATACCTTCAATACAAATTTGATATTTTGTGATAGGTGTGTATGACATGAAAGAATTCAAAATATTTGAGTGCTGACATGGGTGAATAGGTATTTATGATGTGACAAAGATTTAAACCATTCAATGCATATATTGGCACAAAGATGCACACATTGAATGTTCTCCCAAAAAGTCTTTATGTTTTCCAAAAAAGTCTTTGATAAATTAATAACTATCATATGATGCGAAAGGAACACTTGAGAAGTCTGTCATAGAAAACTATACGTTTCAAAAGTCTATCATAGATGGGAAAGGAACACTTGAGAAGCCCAAAGGTGCATATTCCAAAAGTCTATCATAGAACACTGTTATAGTTTCCAAGGCAGAGTTATAGTAATTGTTGAAGATCTATTTGTGGCCTTGCAAAAATAAGGTATGGAATATCAGTAATGTTCATAAATTTTAGGTTTTTAATTTTTATTTTGCATTGACATATCTTTTGATTTTTCTAATTGTGACAAAGAGCTTTTGCATAAATACAATATGCTTTCATGTTTTTGTATGAAAATTATGTTGTCAGTTTTGTTTCAAGAAAGTTATTTATTTGCAAGTTCTTACCAGTATTACTATCATTTATTTTTCTTTAGGACTACTCTTTTACATTACTAACCCTTAGATTGACTACAGATTATGAAGAGTATCTGACCCATTGAGCAAGAGAGAGTTTGTTTTGACAACAAAAAATTTAGTCAACTACACATCTTTGCTACAAAACCCATTGTGTTTTAAGAAGTTCAACCTTCTTATAGATAAAACTTTAATATCATTGAGTATAAAAAGCTCTGGTGCTACTAGAAAAAAGATAATAAATATTCTCGTATATTATATGTTAGCCAAAAATAAATCCTAGGTGCAACTATTCAATCCAAATGAAAACTTCACTTGAATATTTCTAGTTTGGGTCTCAATTTACACTCTTGGTATCTTATATAGGGTGCTCTAGTTTTTATATTCTATATATTTGTAAGTTTACATTGTTAGTATCTTATTTAGGGTGCTCTAGTTTTTATATTCGATATATCCATAAGTGTGTAAGTATATCTATCCAATATTATAAGGTAAATCCTTGCATACGTTGTATGCATACCTATTCAAGATTGTAAGGATTTTTACTTGTGTTATGTGTATATCTAGTCAATATTGTAAGGATTTTTACATACTATGTATGTATACCTATTCAATATTGTATGCCTCCTCTTTTCTAAAGAGATGATGAAAAAGAAACCACAGTAGCCCAAATTTCACCTCAATTTTTATTAGTTATAGGAATAGTACCTGGAGACATGATGAGAATTATGTTATTATATAGATGTAATCACAAAAAATGAATAAGGATACACATATATATTATATATAAATGTAATCACCAAAAATGTAGAAACAACAACAAAAAGACTATAAAAGCTAAAAACCTATTTAACTAGAGTTCAAATCTTCTATTAACATTCAGATAAATAAGGATTAAGAAAACATAAAATGTATTTTATAAAACAAGATGAAAATTAATAATAAAGTAGAGAACGAGAACTTATCGAAATCCAAGACATGAACGTCATTCGTCTCGCAATTGTCTTTCCCATAACCAGCAAAAACATAAAGAAACTTGTCATTTTGATAGAGTTGTAAGTATGACCCCATCTCTTGCCAGGCCCTATTGTACCACCTTTCCTTCATAGAGATTTCCTTTGGTGTCTTGGTTTTCAGCTTTACTCTTTCCCATTTCATATTCACACCAAAATCTTAATCACCCACACAAGAAAAAAAAAAGACAACAGAAACGTATATACATATATGTATATGTAGACTAAAAAATAGCTACAATAGATCTTCTCTACATACCCAAAAGTAAAATTATGGCCAAAGTCAAGAAAAAAGTGAGCATGACCCAAGTCAAATCATGCCATCCCCAAAATATAACAAGAAATCTTCGAAATACGAGACCATTCAAGTGTCACATGGATCAAACAAGAATTATTGCAACAAAGCAAACTGTCTATTTTAGCTATGGTTTTGTACTGCTTTCAAGATAGTTGTTCCATGGTTTAGGTCTTCATTTCTTTTTTCCACATGACCAGGGTGCCCTACAAAGAGAATAAATTTTTTGTAGTCCATCAAAACTCAAAATTAATTCAATTTGCAGTTTCAACAAGGTGTTACTTAAATGTACATAGATAGAAGATAAGGAGATTAAATGTAATGTTTGCACTCTTGTACATGGAAAAACAAGTTACAAGCATACAAAATGATATAAATATCTAAAGACTCAATTCATTTATATTCATAATTTATAGCATATACATTGTAAAATATGGAAAACCTGAAGTTCATCGGTATTCATAATGTATGATATAATTAGTATGAATTTGTAATCATATGGTAAATTTAGGAAGATAAAATAACTTATGGAAATCTGTAAAAACTCATAAATATTGCTAAGAAGTCCAAACTATATAAAAATATACCTAGAAGTTGAATAGGAACATTGACAAAATAAAGGCCAAAAATATCCATCTTTGTTGAAAAGATAAGCCCTGAGCAACCATGAAAAATCTAGACATATAGGCAATTTATTCCAAATAAACAATCAAATCCTAGGCTACAAATTGCCCATTCTTACAACCTACCTACAAAAGGTGAAATATAAAGTTGCCAAGGAGACTTCAGGACAATGTTGAGATCAAACATGCCCTATCCTAATAAGTATGAGTGCTGAACCTCACCAGATAAAATTCAAAGCATGACATGGGCCATATTTTGAGGACCAACTAGTATTTAGACAAGAGAAGGCTCCTTATTTTGCATCAAAACAAGCCATATTAAAGGGATGCAACTATATATACCTCAAAATGAAAATGGCACTTTTAGTGAAAACCCTAACAAGCGAGAAATATGGAGTTGAGTTTCTTCATTCAATCTAGCCCGTTGCCACCAATGATGAATAGAAGAGTCCCTAACACTTCCAAGAGAACATGAAGAGTAGAACGCTTGTACCCAGATGCTGATGAAGCTAAAGAGGGACCTATTGTTGCAAGTAGACTTGACTATTACCTTACATATTTTTGCTAAACATAATACATTTGTAGATGAAAGGATTGCATCCCAAAGAAGATGTGTAGCTTTCATCAAGCCATTGTGTTACAACTAGATGAATCGCATGCCTGCAGGTGTAGAGTTTTGGGACAGGTGTCAATTACCATTACTTTTATAATTTGGCTTCCTCTATACCTACAATTAATTCAATTGCATACATCATTTAGCACTTTCTTCAACTTCACTACTAATTATTGGCGATTGCTTTAACCATAAGTTGCTTTAAATTGGATGTTAGCCTAAAGCAAGTTATTTGTGTGAGTTAATTTTTAATCAAGGCCTGTTCAAGAATTTTATTTTAATGATTTTATTGGTTTTCCTATGGATGTTTTAAAAAAAAAATTATTTCTATTGATTTTAATTTGATAATAAAGTTATATTGTGCTTGAGCTTCAAACTTGGATTACCATGAATCTGGACTCCTGACTTGATTATAGGTGTCATTTATATGGATATTTGGCCCTAAACAACCGTAACCTTTTTGTTGTCATTATATATATATTAGAATAACAATTTTTAAATTTTGAAACTATTCCATAAATTTTATCATTATTCATCACCATGAAATACTTGTTAGTTGTTGAAGTTGTCAGGCATTGTTGGACTTTATAGCAACCTTAATGTAGACTTCAAATCAAAATTGGCAAAGAGCCAACATATTGATTTTGATCTCTATATATGGATAGATTGGGAATGCATCAAATAATTTTATTAGAATATAATAATTACTCCCAATTTTATAGAAAGCATTGAGAAAAGTGTGCATTTCTTCTATCCATTGTACATGCCAACTTTTAAACGCATGCTTTGTAGAGGGTTGACTTAGTTGCGTAAATATATAGTGTATATATCTTATAGAGGCATATATGTTTTGACCTGCAACAATATAAGCTATAAATTGTGTAGATGTGGGTGGATATATGCAGTGTCTATACCTACTAGTGGGTATATATTGGGCCCTCATCAAAATATATTACAAACCAGTATATGTCATTGTGTACATACATGGTAGAAGTCACTCTAAACATATATATTCTGAGTTGTAACAACATTAATCACAAATAATCCTTATCTGCATATATACATATAGTGTATATATTGTATACTATAGCAATACAAACCATAGGTAATCCCTATGTGAATGGATTTAGAGCATATATGCATGCACAAATATGAAATATTGGTGTAGTGGTGAGGCAAACTTTAATATTTATCTAAGCCCCTACATTATTTATAGTAAGCTTTTGCTTTTACTATCTCATAAATCTCTTTAATGAATATATTTTTGATATGCATTTAATCACATGCTTACCCCTTTAGTGATTTCTAAAATCATTTTGTTATATAAAATTAGCTCTACTAAAAGTGTGAAATCCAAATTTTGTTTACATGAGCTTATTTTACTTCATTTTAGGTATAAAAGCTCTTTTATTGAACCCACAACCTTCTTTTATTCCCACATTATGTTTTAATTAAACAATATGAACTAGTTTAAATCATAATTCCTTGTCATAAATTATGAGCCCTTAGAAAGAAATAGGTTAATCATTTCATATGGACTATGGTTTACTAAATAATGATACATTGAACTTTAATATAAGCATTTCTCTAGTCTGATGAAGCTCTTTTGCCTAGTTCAGACCCTAAAATAATGCACAATTATTTTAATATATTGTGCCATACTAGAAAAAGCCTATGCAATATATATCTTCTTATAATATGTCAGACTTAATTGTTTTGTACTTTGTTTGACTATTTGTACCATCCATTGCAACTTGTGTAATGCTCTATAAAGGTTGATTATGATATTTTAGAACTTGTATATTCAAATTCACATGCACAATGATGGTTTACAAGCATTGGTTTTGCTTGTGCCATATCCTATTTTTGCAACATAATCATCTATGTGTTTATATGGCTCTTTATTTTTCCTAGGCAATAGTCAATCAATGCTAGGTTGTCATATTAATGCTATCTTGGTACTCTACTTTACTATGGTCTCATCCTGTATAATTGCAAATGCATTGCATATTGAGTTACTATGTCCTAGTTGAATTAGAAATACATTTGTTGCACTGGTTGTGTATGAATTTTTACATACTCTTGTTCTATTCAATATAGGCTTCCAAACATTTGTTTAAGGTCCTCATTTGAATTGTAACATGTTTAACATGTCTGCATTGTGTTTGAATTTGCAATGCTACACTAAAAACTAGGCAAAGTTGGGTTCTTTAAATTATTGGTTGTGTGATAGTACACAAATGCAACATAATAGTGTTGCAAGTTGTCTATGTCAATCTTTGGATTGTGCAATAGATTAATATTTTTAGATAATGTAAAGTTCATCATACATAATAAAACATAGGGTGGTATAAATAGGGATGGCAGTTGGTTGTTAACAGTTTGGACTTTTGCTTTGTTCATACTACCTTGTAGTAGTGTTTTTTCTACTTTTTTGTAGCCTAGTGGTTGATTTTTGCTATAACTTATGTCATGTATAATGTTTACTATCCATTCAAAACCAACTTAATCTTAATAAAAACACAAACCTTGGGGGTATTGACCAATTATCCTTCTCTTAATTATAAAAATCATACTAGCTAAGTCATTCTTGTGAGGTCTGATATTTGTGCCATCATGAAAATAGAACTTGAGTTATAACAACTGCACATCACAAGAATGATATTCTTGTTTGCTAATTTTGATTAAGATGCCAATGCAATTACCATAAATTAGGTAGTCTTTTACAACTACTTTTTTATGGTCCTCTAATTGTTTTTAAAACAAGAGCTAAAATTGAGCATTTGGTGTAGCACACATTTCAAAGGACATCATAACAAGTGATTGATAGATTATGCAAATAGAGTGGATGTGATGCTAAAAAATTCAAAATAGCTATTCTACATCACTATTGTTATAATTTATATAATTTGTTACTGATGATTTCATGTTAGAAGAATTTGTTATTCTAATAGTTGTAATGATCATGTTGTTCCTATTGCTAATTTTAGTCGAAAAGACTATACGTTTTTGCATATTGCTTATATGCAATGTATTAGTCTTTTTATACTTCTTTGGTGTTGATTGACTATCCTAGAATGTAGATGGATAGTCATGCAACAAGTAGCAAGTTGAACAATAGAAAAATGAATCTCTCTCTTAATGGTTTTCTTTTGTTATTAATATACTAATATCTTGATATCATTTGGTTTTTCTATTATAGTAATTTTTTATTTTTCATATCGTAATTTGTTGTATTATCTTACAAAATTGACAATTAGAAAAGTAGAAACTTAAAATTGTACTAAATTTACCAAAAAATGGTCTAATCAAATCTATACATTGCACTGAACAAATCAAAGGACAAATATTAGAATTTCTAAACCATTTAATACTTATGACATTGTTAAAACAATCAAAATAGTCAACACCTAATATTGCTTGCTAACAAAGACAAACATTTTGCAAAGTTGGTGAGATATAGAGGTCTAAGAACACATCCTTGGACTTGTTTAACAAAGCCACAACAATTACAAGTATAAATGCAAACACAAATTATTCTATGCATAAATTCAAGGCAAAATAATTTCTATGCAACTCAACCCATTTTGCGCCTCAAGTTTGACATTTAGCTCCAAATTACACATAATCTTGGTTTAGCTTATGAAGAACATGCAAATTATATGTGAGTGATATGCACTGATATCATGTGAGCTAGATTGAGCTCTGATACCATGTGTGAGCGAAAGTCCAAGATCAATGGATTAGAGATCAAACACAAATGCAATGTATTGAAAATGAACTAAATTGATTTACAACCGAACATGTATAAATAGGTGACGCTTGAGGAACAAGTCTCCATGAGAATATGAAAGGTGGTGAAAATGCACCCAAGAGAATAGCTCAAGGTTCAACCACCCTCAAATGTAGCGGTGATGCGTCGAATATGAGGCGACACATCTACTAACGACTCAGAGTGGAATTAGTCTTTCCACATGTGAGGAAAACTACCTAACTATGGTTATGTTAGGAATAACTCATTTGAGTTATACACCAACACCCCCCCTTAAGCATAGCTTAGGTGGGTTTATGAAATATGAGTCCTGACTATGCGCCATTTTAGGTACTCATTTACAAAGCATCTCTCATAAAATGGAGAAAGAAAGAAAACCCTATGAAAAAAAACTTTCCTTCTAAAGAGATAAAACAAAGAGAGGACTTTAGATGGCCCCTCCAGATGATGATGATGCCGATGTAGATTCTAATGTAGATATTTAGAACTCCTGAAGCATGTCAACATTGTAAAATTTACGTTTCCCTTGATGTTAAGAGATTTTGCAAATTGATTGAAGTAAGTAGTGTTTTAAAAGAAAAAGACCCGGATGAAGGTCTAAGAAATGTACAAAATGACTGAAGAAAGGATGTGCATATGCGCACATTCGAATGAGATAAAGAATCTGTGAGATTCTTTGAGAAGTGATTGTTCCCCCCACTACACTTTATAGATCAGTGCTTACATTTCACTTTTACACTTTCAATATATTGACACTATATGATTGTTTTTACATACTAAGAATGTAGGTAGAGTTCAATTTTTCCACTATATAGAACCAACTAAGCTAAGCCAAGAGTTGACACTAGGCTCTAAAGTTGCATCATGATTGTCTTCTTCACTAGATGTGAAAATTTACAAAAAGATGAAGGTGGTACCATTACCTTTTGACTTTCTTTTAGGTGATGAAATGGTGCAATTTAAACTTCTTAATACTCAGTTTTGGGAATTAAGGTGGTGCTTTAGTGATAGAAGAAGTGATTGTGTGCACTCTTCTTACTTATTTACCCCCCTTACAGTAGCACTTTATAAGTAGTGCATTATATCATACATCAATACTTTCCCTTTTTGTTTCTCGGCCAACAAGCTTGCAATTTGAGATGAAGTGTTTTTGTCACTCTAAACTAACATGCAAGGGCACTTTATAATATTAGTGCATTGATAGGATAGAATGACATAGGACAAAAAATGAGGCACTTTTACCTTTTGAACGACTTGATTACGAGATCGTATGCAAAAAATTTCAATGTGCTTGAAAATAAAATTTTTGCAAACTAATATTGGAGGAAAAAAACTCAATGAGGGAAAAGTTAAGCCCCCTATGGTAGAGTGTAACCAAGGGCTAAAAACCCCATATGACCAGGGGCTTATTGTGAAAATTTTTGTGCCCCCCCTTCTATTTTGCTCTCTGCTGATGTCACCTCCCCTTAGTTTCTTGGGTTAGCATTTTTGACAAAAAATCTAATGAATAGTACTACGAAACATCTGTTTCAATTTGATGCCCATCTCTTTTATGTGCCTTCCAAGGCACTTTCGAATCTGCCTTCCTGCTTGCAAATTTTGGCATGTCTTCCATGTATGGCATCAGTGCTTACAGAGGGCTTAGTCAACTAAAGATACGAGGCAAAAATGCCTCCAGATGACTCCATCGTCTGTAGAAATGGGCTAAAAATGCCTCAAGGAGAGGCATGTCTGGTGTGATGACTAAGCGGTCACCGTGGGCTACTCATATGTGGTAGAAATGGGGCAAAAATTCCTCCGTTGACTGCAGATAGGGGCTGAAAATGCCACTTGGAGTGGTGGCGACATGGCTTCAAGGCCACCAGATGGGGTGACTAGTTGAAGAGAGAGTCAGGCCTTTGTGTGAGGTGTCGTTCGATGCAGTAAGAGGGTCAACTTCGGCCTTTGAACAGGAAGCTTAGAGCAGAGGGTTTGGCCTCCTTTGTTGAGGTGTGAGAAGCACGGGTTTGGCCACGAGATGGGGCAGTGCCACCAAATATGAATAGGCCTTTGTGTGAGGCACTTCACAGTATATAAATCAGCCTCTGTGTGAGACATGAAAACTAGAGAAAAATGCCTCTTTGTGAGGTTTTCCCAGAAATGATTCAACCTCACTGTAGTGAGGGTCGATGAGCTCTACAATGATGATTATGACCTGCAAAAACAAACCCGTTTCAAATGTGCTTTGAAACAAAATTTTACCTCCTCAATATGCAGTGATAGAAGGCCGGATTGAGCCTAGCGTGCAAGAGAGGTTGCAGAGATTTGCCAATGGAGATGTAATCAACGAGCAAATAATTTGATGCTATTCCACTCGCTCTAATACCATGTGAGTGATATGCACTGATATCATGTGAGCTGGATTGAGCTCTGATACCATGTGTGAGCAAAAGTCCAAGATCAATGGATTAAAGATCAAACACAAATGCAATGTATTGAAAATGAACTAAATTGATTTACAACCAAATAGGTATAAATAGGTGAAGCTTGAGGAACAAGTCTCCACGAGAATAGAAAAGGTGGCAAAAATGGAACCAAGAGAATACCTCAAGGTTCAAGCACCCTCAAATGTAGTGGCGATGTGTCGAATATGAGGTGACACATCTACTAACAACTCATAGAGTGGAATTAGTCTTTTCACATGTGAGGAAAACTGCCTAACTATGGTTATGTTAGGAATAACTCATGTGAGTTCTACACCAACATTATATTATTTGATTGTACATTGACATATTCAACCCTTATGATTGAGAACAATTTGTAATGTCATAAAATGTGTACATTGGCATTGTACACCTTATTTAGCTCCTAGGTTGGACCTATCTTATTGCCTTTTCTTATTGAGACTTATTTTAACATATTTTTGAGTTTATAACGATGAATATCCCGATCCCGACAATTAAACCTAACTAAATTAATATAAGGCCTGACTAAGCCCACATTAAAAGATATCTTTCAAGATTTTAGGACCAAGGTGTTACATATATGGTGCCTAAGATTGTTATCATTGATGTCAACACTGTCTTAAGGATGAGAGATTGCTAAGGCGGTCATGAAGATTGTCAATGATGTCAACACTGTCATGGAAGTGAGATACAGTTCATGGTTGGATGACATATTCCTAAAGAAGAGAAAGCTCATGGTTGGAACACTGTCATGGAAGTGAGATATAGTTCATGGTTGGATGTCATATTCCTAAATAAGAGAAAGCTCATGGTTGGAACACTGTCATGGAAGTGAGATACAGTTCATGGTTGGATGTCATATTCCTAAAGAAGAGAAAGCACATTGTTGGATGTCATGTTCCTAAAGAAGAGAAAGCTCATGGTTGGATGTCATGATCCTAAAGAAGATACAATTCATGGTTGGATGTCATGCTCGAATTAGTGCTGAGTTGAGCATAAAATCTACATTCATGATGAATGCATAGTTGAGTTTAAATCCATATTAATATAGGAATTAGAAGCACTAAGAGGATTAGATGTGTTGCTAATGTTGAGGAGGTGTTTCTGATGGCTTGAAGCATGTTGTATGATCTATCCTACTAATCCTGAGTTGAATGTGTTGATAATAAGAAGATTTGGCCTCCATAAGTTGATGATAGTCTCTGTTTTAGGATGACTACTCTTTGAAGAATGTCCAGGAGATTGCATCACATTTCCATCATATTGATGTTGGGCTTCTACGGTTTGGAACATAGCTTCATATAGTGTCACATTATGTATGTTCCAAGTTTCATGATGTTTTGATCACCGGAAGGATGTTTTTTTGTTGGCAGCTTGAAGATACTATTGGTTCTATGAAGGTGTTCCCAGTAGGGTGATGGAATGCTCTGCATTCCTTTGGATTTGTAGCTATGGCTATATGGTTCTAGAATTGTGTTAAGAGGATAGTGAAGATGTTTTTTCCAAAGTTTCAGATCATGTTTCCCTCCACTATGAAAGTTATGTATGATAGTGTACCAGTATGTGCTCTGGCAGAATGAAGTACTAATGAAGACCTATTGGAATACTCCGCATTCCTCCATAAGTGAATGTTTGCCTTTGTGATTATGTGGACATGTTCTTGGATGTGCATTTCATGCTTCTTTTTAGTTTCAAGGTTCTTAGTGGTCCACAACTTAGTTTTTCAACTAACAGCATGTAGTGTGTTTCGATTGTCAAAGTGTTCTTAGAGTAGATGATTGAAGCTGTGCGGAACAATTATTTGATGTCCAGAGGCAAAGGAGTGTGTGGGGATGTTTTATGAGTCATGAAGACTCATCTAGAAAAGTTTCACAAAGATCCTTCTTGTTTCCAGTACGCACAAGGTTTTTCAAGTTGATGTCACCATTATACTTCTAGTCTTCACGTGTTTTCCTTAAAGATGTCCTATTTCCAAATGAGCAGAGTGTGCGGATGCAATTCCTTGGTGTTTGAAGTTGTGAAGGATGTTTTGGACTTGGTTAAGCAAGTATTGGGGTCCACAAGACTTGGATCTTTTGTTGGTGCAACATGTGGTTTCTATTAGGACCTATCTTCTACACGTTTCATATTGTGTGTTGTCTGGCTGACTTGTAAATGTATTTTTCCATGTTGCATCTGGCTGACAAGCTATCTAATCAATGTAATATCATGTATAAATAATGAATCAAATTGAGTGAGGAAAGTGTGACTGTCAGTTGATTGGAAAGGTATGCAAGTAGATAAAAAGATGAATAAATGCATTGTTGATGTGCGACTGAAGGAGAAAGAGTAGAAGTTGTTGATGCTATTCGGATTTATCTTGAAGACATATTTGTGACAATGATCAAGTATAGACTGTGCCTAACTGATCAGATCTCTAGAAGAAGATGTGTAGAGGCAGAAGTGCAATCATCGAAAGAGTGAGCTTCAAAGTCAGTTTTCAAACAGTTGAAAGATTGTCATGTTGTAATCTTTTGTAAGTGTGTTCTCTGATCTAGGAGTAGTTGCTTCCTTAGTTTTTAGCCCTAAAATAAAGTTTGTAGGGAGATGTAGCTTCCTTGGGAGTGACCTTAAAGCAAAGTTTCAGGGAGTAGTTGCTTCATTGGGTTGTAGCCCTAAAACAAAGTTGTTATTTGTGCTTCATATATATTGTGAGTTAATCCTCACTGTGGTTTTTCCCTTCTTAGGTTTTCCACATGTATCTGGTGTTATGTTTTGATGTGTACTGTGTTATTCTTTCATTGTGATTCTTAATGTTTAATCTGTCCCAGATAAGTTAAGGTTGTTGAAATTTAAAATTGTTTAAATAATGATTCACCCCCCCTCTCAGTATTATTGTGTGTCTAACACAAGGGCCCAGGGCACCCAAGTTCCCTGGTCCCACTTGGGTGCCTTGGAATAAACTTGAGGTGTCATCTTAGGATGATCGTATAGTTTGTATTTGTTGGCCTAATCAAGTTTTAGTTGCCTAAGGTAAGCCAAAATGCATATTTAAATGTGTGTTGTGACTCTTTTACACCTAGAGAGGATTAAGAAGAAAATGAATGAGAATTTGCTATGCTATGCTCAAGGATTCTATGTGTTTGGATTGTCTTCTACTTGTGAATGCTATTGAAGTTGTTTGCAGGCTTTGAAGGAAGTTTGATGCCCTCTTCATCAACTAAGGTTGGACATCTTGTTGCTAATATCATCATTATCAATCATATTGTTGCATATTTCGCCTCTTCCCTACTAGGGCACACACTCTTGGATCTTATCAATCATTGTTGTGGAAGTGGGAACAACAACATAGTGTTTGACTGAGGCAAACCCTTAAAACAACACAACATTTCCCCTCTTTGCATGTGTGTAGGTAAGGCGAATAGGTTTCTAGAGCTGATGATCGGAAAGAAGGAAGTGTAGACATCTATAGACCTGATCATCCCAAAAGTTCTGCCCAAGCCCGAAAGAGGACCAAGATGCCAAAGTGACCCTATATTGGACATCACTACTAAATTTTCTAGGTTCTAAACTATTCCTTGACCTCTTCTCTACTCTTTGATTGCTTTGATCTATTTCCGTTACTCCACAGTAGTCTGATCCTTGTGTCTTTTAGGTTAATTCATACATCTTAGCTAATTTGCTTGATTGCGGTCAAGTTTGGTTGAATCATCTCTATACAAAAAAAAGGAGTAGATCACGTGTAGCTTACTCTCTCCTTCTTGGGTAGAATCTAGGCTCATTTTTCTCTCTCCTAATGTTTTATAGAAGAGGGTTTGATCTAGTTTGATACATTAAGCTAGTCTCCCTTTTCCACATTACATTCTAGTGAACCCGTAGTTGCTTACACTATTTTTGCATCCCTCTTATTTTAAATCTAAGTTGTCTATTAGCCTAGATCTAATCAAGAGGGTAATCCTTAGTTGCTTTACATTCATACTTGAATTTTGCATAAATTTTGAGAACTAGGGTTTCAAATCTTGCATTAAAAATTGTCATCGTAGGGTTTGAAATTTGAAAATTGTTTAGATCTTGTTGCATTCATCTTCGATCTTAGTTTAAATAATTTGCATTTGTTGTTCTCCTTTAATTAGTTGTTTATTAAAAGCATTTTTGCATTCTTGCATTTTGAATTTTTTTTTTAATTATAAAGGTTGCATAGTTGTTACTCTATTTTGCATTTTGAAAAGAAAAATCATTATACATCCATTTAATTTTTTAACTTCATATCAGATCCGAAACAAATTACATTTATTAGACATTATACATGGTTGCATTGTGCATTTAAATCATCTTTTGTTGCTAAAAAGTGTGTAGAAAGTTGCATTTCGTGAAACCTAGTTAGTGTTGCATACTAGGGTTTGTAAGTATAGGTTTAATTTCAGATTTTTCTGCTGTTGTTTACATCCTAAATCTGGTTTTTCCTTACTCTATAAATTCACAATCATCATCTTGCATTGAAAGAAAAGATAAAAAAAAATTTGCATATTGTTGCATCTTGAAAAAGCATTAAATTTTATGCTTCATATTTGCATTACTCTTGTTGACATATAAGTGGATTTGAATAGAATTGAATTTAACTAAGGGTATATTGCTTCATTTAAAGAAAACTTGAAGCTTTCTTTTTCATCTAGTTGTGCACCTTGTGTGTAGTTGCTTTATGAGCTTTGTAACTCGGTGCCCTGATTATAACTCTTTTGTAAGAAGTATTCAAATAATGGGTTCTAATGAGGACCTCTCCTCATCTGAAATCCTTACTCAAGTCACACAACTTCCTACCATGATTATCCATGAAACATCAACTAATCAAGAATCCATTGACATTGATGACCTTATTGCTCATGTGTCTCACACCCAAATTCAAAAGTTAGACACGGAATTGGCTAACTTTCAACAATTTGTGAGTGAAGAGCATATAGACGAGGAGGCCGTCCCTATTGTTGAGAGTCTTACAGGGTTATTGCAAGAAGGAAAAGGAGTGGAAGTCTTGTGTGGTGTAGCTCACATAGTGCATAACAACAATATGTCGGTAGCTAGTTGTGTTGAACTTGTCAAGAATGTAACTCCTCCTAACAATATAGGGACTCAAGTGTCGGTACCTATGCCCACACTCCCTATGCCTACATATTCATCTACTATTCTTACCACTACTACGTAGTCGAGTAATGATGCTACCACTTGTGTTGGTTTATCCACTGAGAATCCCATTCAACACTATAATAATCTTCCTTACAATTACACAAAATCTGCACCTACTACTACTTTTCCTACATCTACACTTCCTATTATGTTTCCAACGGCTACTCATACACCTTTAGCTAGTCCATCTAGTTCATTCCAATCCTTAGCTAATTCAAATTCTAATCATGTCATAGACCATTTATTGAAGAATATGAGCTCCATTAAGTAACAGTTGGCTAACATGAGTAGTAGCCCACCTAAAAGTAGCATACTAACACATCATCTTCGTATCCCTTTGTCTTATGCCATTTTGAGAACTCCTATGCCTGAGAAATTTGAGACTCCTTGCTTTGAAAAGTATAATGGGAAGGGAGACTCGAACAACCATGTGGTAGTCTTTACCGCTATGTGTAGTGATTTCTACTTTGAGGATGCACTCTTAGCAAAACTCTTTCCTATGTCACTCAAGGACATGGCCTTGGATTGGTTTTGTATGCTTCCTCCTAATTCTATAAGTACTTTTTTCCAACTAATTACTAAATTTCTTGAACACTTTCAAGCTAACATTGGACCTCAAATCTCTTTGACAGAGTTGGTTCATTGTAAAAAATGAACAAAAGAAAAAATAACTGACTTTATAGGTAGATACCAAGCCATCTTTTCATAAATCCAATACTCTATTCTGGATGCAGATGTGCACAAAATATTTATCAGAAACTTATAGCCTCACATCCATAATAAAGTATTGTTGATGAAATATGGTTCATTTACTCATCTTTGCATGACTCTTCACAATTATTAACTCTCGATTACTTAGTATGAGAATCATCCCTCATCAGCTCCAGTTGGTCCATTTGAGGCCTCTACTAATCATTCAGTCAAGAGAAATAACATAAAATTCATAAAGATAAAAAAATTCAGCAGATAACATTAGAAAGCTTGTGGTAGAAGCATCATCACCTACTCCCTCCTATTATAAATTGAAACTAAAAATAAGACACTTTACACCATTATCAAAATCTCTTCATGCTATTATGACACACCTTTTAAAAAATGATCCCATAAAGCTACCACCTATTAAGCCTCTTGATCTAAATAAGTTGCAATCGTCTTCATTTGATGTGAAGGCTTTTTGTCAAATTCTCTGCTCTTTGGGCCATGACACTGAGAGATGTATGCATCTTAAACATGAAGTTCAAGACCTCATCGACTCCAATGTTATCTAGGTTGTGGATGTTAATGATAAAGGGAATAAATCTGTGGCAACTCCTAACCAAAACCTTCAAATATACACTGATCCTTTACCTCATCATGAATATAATGTGGTGAATATATTTGACGATGAAGATTGTGATGAAGACATTTTCATGGTAGATGCTCACCCTCACAAAGAGCAATCAAATGTAGAACCTATTATCTCCTTCACTCCACATGATGCTACTATAGGAGCTCCTGATGGACCTCAAGATATTACTATATGAATCAATGATAAGCCTATTCAGGGTGCTATGATAGATCTTGTATGCATGGTGAATGTAGTAACTTAAGAGTTTCTCTACATGCATGGTTTACATCGAGATACATATGATGTATCAAAGATGGCTACTAGAGCACATGATGGGTCTATCCATCCAACTCGTGGTGCTTTAACTCCTGAAATTAAAGTTGGGCCTAGAGCTTTAGATGTCCATTTTGTTATCATTCTTACATTAGACTTATTTCATGTGAAGTTGGGCTACCCATGGCTCTGCTCCATGAAGGAAGTCCCCTCTATGTTTCATAAGTTCTTAAAATTTCCATTTGAGGGATGAGTGTATGTTGTACACCATAGTTAGTATCGTCCCGTCGCTCGCAATGGACATCTTTCACTGGACTACTTCTAGCCAAAACCAATGGGAGTCACTAAAGGAGAGGATATATTTTTCTTATCATATCAATGATTTAAAGGAAAGAAGATAGTTGAATTATCACTTAGTAATATTCCTTCTAATGATGTTCCTGAACCTCTTCAATCTTCTAAGGCTTCGATCGTAATTCCTCTTGTCCCACAAGTATTGAATGAGGCTAAGCCTGAATCAAAGGTTCTTCCCCATCCCCAAGCATCTGATAAGTATGCTGAGGTTCCCCCTTTACCATCCCTCCAAGGACAACGAGGCAACCTTCATGAAGAAAATAGGCCTCCTCGCAATTGCAATATAACTTTTGTACTACCTACCTCTACAAAGACTAGTGGAGATTGATCAGTTGCAAGAATTTTATTTCCTGAGTTTTCTCAACCACTTAAGGATTCTTCTATACTTCCACCTGTTTCACAAGTTGAGAAGGAAGAGAATCCCAAATTAAGTAACCCTCCCCCTGTAGCCTCCTAGCCTTCGGTGATTCTTCTTGTTTCTTCTAATGTTCCTGAAATAAAGGAAGAAAAGGAACCCATGTTGGAATATACTACAATTCCCCTAAAGAACATCATGAATAAGGATAAGCAAAATAAGATTGCACGAGAAAAAAAGAAGTGTCATTGCACTATGGATCACCTTGCCACAGGAGTGGATAATCTCCCTCCTCACAAGCATTTATCATCGACAAGTGTTGAAGAGACAACTACTACTACCATGTCTCCTATGAAAAAATAAGAAGATTCAAAAGCCACTACGGAACATATTGAAATACTTTCCAACATTAATTCTGAAGAAAATATAGGTATGGCTATTGTTCCATATACCTCACGTGCTATAGTTCCTCTCGTATCTTGTCCTGCTTTTCAAATGTACACTGAGAAAGATTGGGAGGAGGATGATTTGCTTTAGGTTGACTCACACGTGAGGTGCCTTATTTACCATGTTGTGAGTGTGTGTAATGTTGTCCCTCATGATGTGTTGCTTGATGCTTTATTTATGTAGTAGTTACGCTTGTTTGTTTGTTGTTGTTATTGTCATTGTGTTGTTAAGTTCTCTTTGGATGACCCTTGACACCCTTGTAGGTGCAAGGATACAAAGGGAATGAATATATATATATATATATATATATATATATATATATATATATATATATATAGTCTTGAGGATTCGTCTATTGTACAACTATTCCTATAATTATTCCAGTTGGGGAGATCCCTTTGTGAACTCTCTTTTTGACTTTTTGTTTTATTTTGTGGTTTCTTTTTGTGGCTCCTTATTTCTATGCACAAAACCTTACCATGACTACACAATCCATTATGTATCATGTCTACAACATCGCCTTGGTTTGCCTTGTTTGTGGGCAACCCCTTTGTGTGATGTAGTTTTTGGAAACATATATCCTATGGGCATGTGCTTCCTGGAAGCTCGCGTGCCTGTTTGTGATTTGTTCTACCTTAAAGAAATTAATCCTTGAGAGGCATTTGTAATAACTTTAAGGTGGGGGCATGCATTGCACTATGCTCCTTTGTGCTTGCATTTTTTCACTTATTGGCGTGGAACTTACCTAGTGATTCAGTGGTCCTCACTAGCTTGTGATGCTTCCTCTTTTGTCCATAATAAACCTAGTGCAATGAAGTTGGCTAGTCTGTGTGCTTCATGTGACTTTGTCATGGTCACCTAGTAATTCAATAGTCCTTACCAATGTGTGATCCACATTGGCGCTCCTCTTCACATGAACCCTAGCAATAGAGCAAGCTAGCATCAGAGTCATGTGCCTTGTGTGTTCATGTGTTTGTTTTCCTTACGTATGTTCTCTATGTATTCATTGTGTCTTATGTTATTTATGTGTATTCATTGTATGCTTTGTTCCTTATGTGGATTCTTCATGTTAAGCATGTATGCTTCGTGTTTGTTGTGTATGCATTGTGTTTTGCATGTCTTTCGCTCGTATTCTTATGTATGCTCCACATATGTGTGAATTAATTTTGTAGTACCTTGTTTGTTGTTTTCTTATGTGTTTGTGACCTTAGGATCCTACATTTGGGGGTTACTCATGGTCCACAACTTAGTGGTATTATGTGGTCTTCTTTGTTTGTGTGTTTAATCCATCCCTTTAGTATGAGTTCGAGCATAAGGTCCTACCCACACTAAAGTGGGGGCTAAATGTAATGTCATAAAATGTGTACACTAGCATTTTACACCTTGTTTAGCTCTTAGGTTGGACCTATCTTATTGCCTTTACTTATTGAGACCTATTTTAACATATTTTTGAGCTTATAATGATGAATATCTTGATCCTGACAATTAAACCCAACTTAAACAATATAAGACCTGACTCAGCCCGCATTCAAAGACATCTTTTGGGATTTTAGGACCAAGGGCCCAGGGCATCCAAGCACCCAAGTCCCACTTGGTGGCCTTGGTCTAATCTTGAGGTGTCAGCTTAGGATAGTCCTATAGTTTGTATTTATTGGCCTAATCAAGTTTTAGTTGCCGAATGTAAGTAGGAATGCATATTTAAATGTGTGTTGTGACTCATTTTAAACCTAGAGAGGAATAAGAAGAAAATGAACGTGAATTTTCTATGCTATGCTTAACGATTCTATGTGGTTGGATTGTCTTCTACTTTTGAATTCTATTGAAGTTGTTTGCAAGCTTTGATGGAAGTTTGAAGCCCACTTCATCACTCTCCTTTGTTGGTACTAAGTCTTCATCAACTAAGGTTGGACATCTTGTTGCTATTATCATCATTTATCATCATTATCAATCATATTATTATAGATCTGGCTTCTATCCTACTAGGGCACACACTCTTGGATCTTATCAATCATTGTTGTGGAGATCGGAACACCAACATAGGGTTTGATTGAGGCAAACCCTTAAAACAACACAACCTTTCCCCTCTTTGTGTGTGTATAGGTAAGGTGAATAGGTTTTGGAGCTAACGATTAGAAAGAAGGAAGTGCAAACATCTACAAACCTCATCATCCTGAAATTTCTGCCTGAGACCAAAGGAGGACCAGGGTGCCCAAGGACCCTCGTCTTGGACATCACTACTAAATTTTCCAAGTTTTGTCCTATTCCTTGACCTCTGTTCTACTCTCTGATTGCTCTGATTTGTTTCTATTACTCCATAGTAGTCTAATCTTTGTGTCTTTTGGGTTAATTCATACATCCTAGCTAGTTTGCTTGATTGTGGTCAAGCTTAGTTGAATCATCTCTATACAACAAAAAGGAGTAGAACACATGTAGCTTAAGCTCTCCTTCTTGGGTAGAAGCTAGGCTTGGTCACTCTCTCCTAATTTTTTGTAGAAGAGGGTTTGATTAGTTTGGCCTATTGAGCTAGTCTCCCTTTTCCTTAAAATATAATTATAAATTGTTTTGAAGTGCTTCTAGCAATTTTCATGTTCATATCCTTGTTTCTAGAACACCTAATAACAAGAAAAGTAATATTGCAATTTGATTCCAGTGATAATTGTATCATTTGGATACTTCTACTACTAATCCTAATATCTCTTCTTCATGTGCATTTGAATTTCAAAAAAATGTTAATATTCCATCTTCAACATTCTAACTTTTGATTTTTCTATAGTTTCGTAATGTTTAATATATTTGTTATTATATAGTACTATAGTTAAATTCAATATAAAAATATGTATAAATTGATTTTTAGAATATTCTAAACCATATGCAACCTAGAAATACTTTCTACTTAACAATATACAATATATGTCCAAACAAAGAATGATTTTTGAAATCATTGAACAAAATGTTACATCCCCAACTTTTGATTTAGCTTAACCCTACTTTTATGTGGTAAACATGATAATTAATCATAGATTAATGATGTTTGTGGAAAATAACAAGTAGAATCATCAAGATTATATGGATGTTGACTAATGTTTAGATTAGACATGAGATTACATGTTGAGAAAACTATTTTATCATAATGTTTTATGAATCAAATGATAATACACTAATCATGGTTATATGGTTGTGAGTGTAATCAGGATAAGAATATTCCCCCAAGGATGGAAGGAGAGTATCACCCAGGAGGAGCAAATAGATGTTGGGAAAAGGTTAGATTGCCATCTAAGTATCGAAGTTAAGTATAGAAGGCTTTTCCTTGTTGAGTCGATTTCATATTGACCAGTGTCAGAAAGATGATTTAAGATCTCTTGACGTCATTTACATCAATTAGACTAGATAATGTTCTCAGAACGTTCATTTAGTTGATAAGTAATCTTGTTTGGTTGTTGAGTTTTCCCTTGTTTACTTATCTATTTCCATATTAGATTTTGTGATTGTCGTTTAAATATTTTATTTATGGCCTAATATGGTGAAGAGGGGGAGTGAAAATTGACCCCATAGTTGCATATTATTGATGCCACCCGAACGAATATATTATAATTTAATGATACCTTGGATTATTTTGATAACCCTATAACATCATTTAGATGTAAAGGATTTTATGTGTGATATAATTATCCATTATCCTTATATGGTCGAGCACCTTCTTATTATTAAATATATGTCTTTTGTAGCCAACCAAACCACTTGTATACCAAAAAATTTGGATAAATGACAATGATAAAACAATTAAATGCATTACCTAATCCAAATCTTCAATACCTCATATAGATGCATGCAAGATAGGTTGACTAATTAAGTGATTTGATATGTTGATTGCTCAATTCAGCAGCAAAACATTAAGATGAAGATGATAGATGGACGATGATAGATGAAAAGACAATGGATGAAAGATTGTGGAGAGATTTTGATAGCATAAGGATACTCAAAGTGTGGATGTGATTGAAAATTTGGCAGCATAAGGATAATTGAGGACTAGATGTCCAAATGGCTTGTGAGGGGGTTGATTTATAGGCAAGGGTTGATTTGAATGGATGGTTGAGATTGAAAGGCTAATTGAACGATGTGGACAGCTAGGATTAATTAGTTATTCCCACTCTTTAAGAAAGTTGTAGTCATGTGACAAGTGTAAGGAAGAGAATAAAGTTCATGTGTGATCGTGTACACAAAAACTTTTATTTAATAAAATTAGGTCTTATTAGTTGTACATGTGAAGGATATTAAATGAAAGTCATACTACCACACATGATTCAATTAAGAGGTGGACAAGTGTTGGAATTTGGTGAAAGGTGAGGACCTAATTCAACTATTTTATTTGAATTAGTTGGGATATGTGGATGGAAATTAATTAAATAAATGAGATTTATTTAATTAATTGGCTAGGTGATTAGGATGGAATGTGATTATGATGGGAAATTAATTAAATAAATAAAATTTATTTAATTAACTGTCTAATGGGATAAGTTTAATTAGGAGTTGGATTAGGACAAAATGCTACATGATGTCTCTAATAATGTATTGATTAGTTTTTGCAAGACATGGACAAATTTGTGTGTCTACATTTTGCCCCTCTTTGAGATGATGCAATTTGTGTCGAGTAACATCATTTCAAAGAAGTTAAGGTATGGATAGAGGAAACCAGATGGGATGATGAAAAGATAGGATGATGATGGAAGGATATGATGATGTAAGGATATGATGATGATAGAAAGGACAGGATGATGATGCCCCCTCGAGAGGATAGGCGGGTTGGACAAACATGGGTAAGCTCTCAAAATGAAAAGGATTGGTCAAAGAAAGATAAGAGAATGGATAGAAGAAATGAATGATACATTATGCTGCAATGAAGCTGAGCAACCATGGTGTTTGATATAACACTAGACGTTATGCACCAAGGTATAAAGACTAGGGTGACATTGTGTCTTATACACCTAGCATAATACAACCTTGTCTAACATATGAGGAAGTAAACTTAGAGCATTAATGTCCTAATGCACAAAAGGTATGATATGACCTTAGATGCAAAGGTTAATGTAAAAATCCATTCCAACATACACAAGATATGAATATTAGATGGAATGATATAGATTTGATACAAATGCAAGCTAAAATGATAACACACACAAGCAAGCAAGAAAGCATGCACAAATGATTTAAAAACAAACAAGGTATTGCCCATGTCAAGCTGTAAACCAAGGATTAATTGATGATTGCTGATGATAATAACGATGATGATAGTGTTCTCATGGAGGGGAATGATATATCCCTAGATCAACACAAGGATGTGAGAACGATATATCCCATTGATGATGATGATGATGATTGATTGATTTCGTTTATGACAAGATAGGATCAAGACCAAAGGATGTGATTGGATAATTTGGCAAGATATTATTAACTTGATTGGTATGGATTAAGGATGAATTGCATTTGGATCATTGCTTTGATTGAATTGATGGATTTGATTGGGTTGATGTGAATTGGTTGAATTTTGGGTGTTTATTGATGATGTGGGAGATAGATGATAGAAGAAAGTGAGATGGATGAAGATGATGGTTGGCGAAGATTAGAAGAAGGATGGAAGATGGAAATGGTGGTATCACTTATGCCTGAATCTAGGTACTTCCTTCGTATCCCGGATTGCCTACATACCCTATATCCATGAGATCAAGACACTTAACGATAAATATGCGATGTAGTTCTGATATTGTTTTATTGGTGGTGATGATGAAGGTGGATGGATTAATCAGATTATGGATTGATTGGGATTGATTGGATGTTTGATGATATATGATGTTATTGATGAGATGATATGGATTGGATTGATGTGAGTTTGATTGATTGATAGATTGGCTTGATTTGATGATTTGATTGGATTTGTTTTGATGGATTTGATGTGATGGATTGTTTTATGATGAGTGCACTTTTGGGGGTGGGTCAGAGGACTTAAAGTTGTGCGCGAGACACTGATGTTATTAGAGGGCTCAATTTCTCAATGGTGTCTTAGCGAAATTGAGTTGGGTCACAATAATATACAATATTTAGGGGAGCCCTCAACTATAATCACCCACCCACCCGATGCCAGTGATCTTATTGCTTGGATTTTTTGTTGGATATTTGATTTTTTTGGATTTTTGAAAATATTTGATTTTTTAGAATTTTTTGATTTTTTTTGGATTTTTGGAATATTTTTATTTTTTTGGATTTTTGGGAATATTTTTATTTTTTTGTATTTTTGACATGTTTTGATTTTTGAATGTCAATGGATTTAAAATTTGGGTTGAATTTATGCTAGATACCAATGACAAGTGAAAACCAAGTCTAGGTGCAAGGGATGGAGGTGGGATCAGATGGATAAAAGGATGGGCAATTAGTAAATGTGGTGGAAGGCTCATGATATATGGATGGATAAAAGGATATTCCATAGAATGGAAAACTCGTGATAAATGGATAGATACAAAGATAGGCTATAATGGATGGATGTATGCATAAGAGAGCAAAGATGTGATTTCCAAAGACTATGTCGCATAGGAATAACATGCCCCATTCTTGGTTTAATGCTTAGGATTTTACATGACAAAGAGTATGACAATAGGATAATGATAGGATTGGTTTGAATGGATGAGGTATATCAAGAGATATCCAAAGCATTCATCAACATTTTTCCCCCATGTCTTCATCAAGATCAAAAGGAGGAAAGGAGGAGGAATGGATTCGATAGGTATGTGATTAAGGATGGTAAGATAGGATAGGATAGGATGGTATGGAAATGGTATGATGGGATAGATAGTTTGGATGAGACAACATGACCCCAAGTGTAAGTGACATAGAACATCAACCTACACATGATGCTTATTTGCCAGGTTTTCATCATGCTACTTATCCAAGGTGCCATTGGACGAATGGATTTCTCTTTATTATTTTTTATTTTTTTACTTTTGAATGGGATATGTAGATATGGATAAGACGGACTCAAGCGTCTAGTTCTATGAAGGGTGATATTGTCCCATTAGAAATGGATGTCATCACATGGACTATGTCAAGTGTCATTATGATCATCGATGTTGGTAAGGAATCACTTGAAAGGGAGATAGATTAGGTGGATAGTGGATTATGATATGGGTTATGGAGGACTTATGCAAAAGGATAGATGAAAGGCTTATACAAAAGCATGGACCATAAGAAGGTGATTGGGAAGATATGTAGGATAGTGGATGAAGGATGGGGATATGGAGGTATGTGAGAATGGAATCATGACCAACGGTTGCACATACCGTGATAAACAAATTGAAGCTTTTGATTGGATGGTGGTGTAGGAAGCAATGGCAATGTTTGGTTAGGAGATGGGTGACGTAATGACTTAGGTACCCACATAGACTTAGTATTTTTATGATTTTTGCTTGACTTGTGGGATAGAGGAATTACATATTTTGGAATGGAAAGGGATTTTTAGATAGAAGGGGATGGTTGGGATTTTTGAGAGGTAGATGCCTCGTTTGATTTTCTTGATTTTTGCTTAGGGACCCAAACCATTTTGCTTTTGGACTTTCCTTTGGGAGGTATGGGCTTTGATAGCTTTTTGGATGTACTTTGCTTTGATTTTTCGCATTGATGTCGTAAGGCATTAAGATCCTTAGGATTTTTGGTAATATTTTTGGCTTTATAGGTAAAGGCATCCAAATTATTGCTTTTGAATGGACCATGGATTTGATGGAGTGAGTGGAAGCTTTATGTTTAGACAATGTGTGCATTTGTTGGTCATGATTAGGAATGTGAGGGTACTTATGGATAAATAGATAATTAGGTGTTGGTAGAAGTGGAGGCAAAGTGGATGGAGGGATATTTG
This sequence comes from Cunninghamia lanceolata, assembly GCA_027924645.1. NCBI lineage: Eukaryota > Viridiplantae > Streptophyta > Pinopsida > Cupressales > Cupressaceae > Cunninghamia > Cunninghamia lanceolata. Next base: position 2,667,247 of record BSBN01001430.1, read on the forward strand.
GAGTGGGAAGAAGTGTTGGTAAATTGGATGGTGGAAGGTGTATGGTCACATGCTTTTGACATTTGTAGGATGGAGGAGGGATGGAAACATATGTTTTGGGGGTATGATAGGATTTGTGATGGAAAGTGGTGTACTTAGGATGCATGGAGGAATTATCAACATCTTGAGGTTGTTTACCTTGGGGTGTATATCCAAGGCCATATGAGTGTGGGGGGACCTTGACATGGATTGGCTCCAAAATACCTTGTTCATGAAGGCCTAAACCTTTACCTTGGTAGTTCATGTTTTGGAGTATGCAATGGACGATGGGACTAGGTGTGGTTTGAACACTAGACTTGAGTTCATTATTGGATGGAGAAGGTGAGGTGAGGTATGATAGGACTTGTGATGGAAAGTGGTGTACTTAGGATGCATGGAGGAATTACCAACATCTTGAGGTTGTTTACCTTGGGGTGTATATCCAAGGCCATATGAGCGTGGAGGGACCTTGACATGGATTGGCTCCAAAATACCTTGTTCATGAAGGCCTAAGCCTTTACCTTGGTAGTTCATGTTTTGGAGTATGCAATGGACGATGGGACTAGGTGTGGTTTGAACACTAGACTTGAGTTCATTATTGGATGGAGAAGGTGAGGTAGAGGACAAAGGTTGTTTTTTTCCTAAGGAAGAACATTCATGGATGAAGGTGGATAGACCAATAGGATATGTTGGTGGACTTGAAGTGGGTTTGATATTGGATGTGGAAGGATCATTAGGATCTTGATGATCATTATGATCCAAGCTATTGGTTTGATTATCTATGTTTTCTTGGGAGGCAAGTGTCTCATCACGAGAAGTGGATGCTTGCTCATTAGGGATAGATGGAAGAGAAGTTTCTTTTCTTTGGAGGAAGGCCATGAAGTGGGGTGAATGCTTAAGGAGGTCAACAAGACTTTCATTAGATAGAGTATGTAGGTCTTGGGTGTCTTGTTCATGAATAGGTATAGGATCAAGTTGCTCACAGATAGGTTCTTCATCATGGATATCATCTTGATCAGGGAAAATATAAATGTTATGGATGGGTTGGATGAAGATGCTTTGATCTTGATTTAGATGAGGGCTTAATGTTTCGACATGCTTTATAGTAGACTCTTGATATAACTGTTGTGGTTTCATGGAAATGGATGTAAGAGACTCTTGGGTAAGTTTGATGGGTTCTTGATATTCATCAATAAGAGAATATGATGGACTTTGACTTGGGCTCATGATAGGAGGATCTTAAATAGGCTTGATGGCTTGTGAGTCCCATGATGGGCTTGAAGGGCTAGGCATGTTAATGGAGGGCTCTTGAAGAGGCTCAAGGATAGGTGTTTGAAGACATGGTGACGTTTTATTCCTTGCTAGTATCCATTGGATCACATCCTTAATGAGTGTATGGGTGGATGGACAATATAATGGCTAGATGATAAGGGTGGATAGTGTTGTAGGCTTAGGATTATGACTTGTTGGATGGATAATGGGATTAGATGGATTGGGACTTGGCCTAGATGGAAGAATAATGGAATTAGATAGATTGGTTTTATCTAACACAATCTTACCACAATCTTCTAGGTTCTTGACCAATCTTTTAAACTGTGTACAAGTGGATATGGCATGGCCCTCACACCTAGGGTATGTAGAATATTCATCATCTTTATACCAATTAGGTTTAAAAAGAAGTGGAGGAGATGATCTTAGCGGGCATAGCTCAATCAAGTTTGCTTGGGCCAATTTTTCTAAAAGTATCTCCATGGAATCTATTAATGAAAGGTTAGTGGAACATGGGGATGAAGGTGATAAAGGTTGATGGACCAATGGACTAGGATTGGGAGGACATGGTGGTGTTGGGATAGGACTAGTTGGCTCATGTGTTGGCATGTGATTGGATGGTGGAGGTGACTGATAGGATGCATTGGCTAGGTTGGTATCTCCCTTGTCAAAGGATATTATGTCTTACTCCAAATGTGGACTTCAGGATGGTTGTTTTATGTACAAGGGGCCACTTGGACTTGCATGTGCTTCTTGTAAAGGATATTGATCTATATATGAAGGGTAACTTGGACTTGCATGTGCTTCTTGCAAGGACACTTGGTTGCCTTGTGGATGGGTTTGATGGTGTGTTGGAATGTTAGAATGAGGAATTGGATAATCTTGGAGTGGATGTTGATAGGTTGATATGGCATAGACATGATAGGTGAATGGATTAGGTTGGTGTGAAGTTGAGGGGGGTGACACATAGGATTGAGGTGGAATTTGTTGAGGTTGGGATGGTGTTTGGACTTGTTGTGGTATGACTTCTTGTTGTTGTTGGTGAACGTGTTGATGTAATGGTTAGAATTGTTGAATTAGGTGATGTTGTTGTAATGGGAATTGTTGATGTGATGATGATAAAGGGGTTGCATAGGATAATGATTGTTGAGATATGGATTGATATGGATAAGGGTTGATATTGGAAGGGTTGTGATAGGTTGATGAAGGGGTAACATGACATGTGGATGGATGAGGTTGATATGATGATGTAGGTAACACATGGGATTGATGTGGAGGTTGTTGATAGTGAATGGATATAGGATGATGTGCTTGTTGGGTTTGACAAGAGGACATGAGGTGTTGGGCTAGTGCTAGGAGGTGTTGCATTTGAGGTGATTGGCTTGTTTGAAGTTGTGGTAATTGGATGAGGTCTTGTAGTTGTTGAATGATTTGTTGGTCTAGGGGTTGTTGTTCTCGATAAAGTGCTTGGAGGAGGTTTTGGAATTGTGGTACTAGATCTTCAAATGTTGTCATAGTTTCACACATGTGTTTAAGGATTAAGATCCTTTTGGAAAGTACTTGATTAGGATTTGGATGATAATGTGGAATGATTGGGATAATGATTGATTGGATTAGGATGAATTGGCTTGGAATGATTAGGATATGATTAGAAAGGGTGATTAGGAATGTTTTAGGTTTTGATTAGGATGAAGGTGATTTAGATGGAATGTGTTGACTAGAAGAATGTTTAGAGTGACTTGTTTATGTGTTTGGTGTTTATAGTTTGATTTGGCAATGTTCAAACAAATGATCACACATGTATACACATGAACCACTCACACAAGATACATAAGAAAAATTGACTTTAAAATTTGAATGAATGTGATGATTAAGAAAGCACTTGAAGAAGACACATCAACAAGTCCTAAGACTAGTCAAGTGGGTATGGCCAATTAGGTCTTACTCTAGATTGCACAAGGTTGACTAAGGAAATGCAATGAAAGCAAAATCCTGCCACACAGCTGGGAGAAAGGGGTAACCCACCCTTCACCTTCACTTCCCAAAGGTATAAATTTATTTGGGGATTAGGCAAGAGTGATAAGATTTCAACTTCCAAGGAGGCTGTCTTTCGATTCACACCTCAGTTGAGGTCGTCCTTTGGAGTGGTGTGTCTCCAAGCAAGCCTCCTAAGAAGGGTATGACAAAAGAAAACCAAGTGAGGTGTTTTTGATCTCCAAGATCACCTTGCGGTGCAAGGAGAGAGCATACACACACATGCTTGATTCACACTCACACTTGTTAATTTCCATTAGAAATGAAATGTGAGTAAATAGTTCAGGCACTTGTTCTTTTTAATCCAAAGTCAAGATGTGTAGGAAGACACTTGTTTGTTTTAACCTAATTTCAACGATGTGACAACAAACAAGAGTTCATTTTAAGCCCAAAATCCAAATGTGTTTGCAAACAATGATTAAGAGATGAAAGATGAAATGAGTGCACCTGATTATTCTTTCTTTCCAAGTTGTTGTGACTGATTCAAATGCTACTCCAGCTCCTTTGATTCACCTAATACAAATCTTCAATACCTCATATAGATAGAATGATAGATATATGCAAGATACGTTGATTTATTGAGTGATTTGATATGTTGATTATTCAATTTAGCAACATAACATTAAGATGAAGATGACAGATGGAAGATGATAGATGAAAAGACAATGGATGAAAGATTATGGAGAGATTTTGACAACATAAGGATACTCAAAGTGTGGATGTGATTGAAAATTTGGCAGCATAAGGATACTTGAGAACTAGATGCCTCCAAATGGCTTGTGAGGGGGTTGATTTATAGGCAAGGGCTGATTTGAATCAATGGTTGAGATTGAAAGGCTAATTGAATGATGTGGACAGCTAGATTGATTAGTTATTCCCACTCTTTAAGGAAGTTGTAGTCATGTGACAAGTGTAAGGAGGAGAATAAAGTTCACGTGTGATCATGTACACAAAAACTTTTATTTAATAAAATTAGGTGATATTAGTTGTACATGTGAAGGATACTAAATGAAAGTTGTACTACCACACATGATTCAATTGAGAGGTGGACAAGTGTTGGAATGTGGTGAAAGGTGAGGACCTAATTCAACTATTTTATTTGAATTAGTTGGGATATGTGGATGGAAATTAATTAAATAAATGGGATTTATTTAATTAATTGACTAGGTGATTAGGATGGAATGGGATTATGATGGGAAATTAATTAAATAAATAAAATTTATTTAATTAATTAGCTAATGGGATAAGTTGAATTAGGAGTGGGATTAGGACAAAATGCTACATGATGTCTCTAATAATGTATTGACTAGGTGTTGCAAAACATGGGCAAATTTGGGTGTCTACACCACTATCCACGATGAGTGGAGTGAGTGGAGGTTGAGATGAATCTTATCATAACCTTAATCATCGCAGCTCATTCTCGAATGGGAGATATGGACCTTATGGATTCTTGAAACTTGCGAGGTGGCTGGGTTAGTGCAACTATTTTTACCCACTTTCTTATGGAAAGGTGGCGGTTTTGGTGTGGCATGCGGGATAATGCATGCAAAGTAAATTTGAATGTGAGTCTTTTTTTTTGTTTTATGATTATTTTTGTCATCACTATTGTGAGCATGGAGCTAAGAAAAGAAAGGCTACATGAGTAGCAGGTTTGGAGATTAAGATCTCACAGGTTAAAGCCACTATCAACCATGATAGATATCATCTCCAGTAGGTCAAAACATAACTGCAATATGTTTCATACACAGGTATGATTATGAGACACCGTCATGTGCTTCAAACTATGCAATATAAACATATATATCACTATTGTAATCTTTATGTCAAAACATCAACGACTGTGTTATTCTTATGATAGCCATTGTGTTGTTTGAATAATCTTGAAGAGATCTTCCGTATATTTCAGAACACTATGTTTATTTCTTTGAAAGCATTTGTTTTAGTTTATCAACCCGATCAAGGTTGTGAGGCCGAATGTAAAAGATGCTATTGTAGCATGCATGAGCCCTCGAATGCCAATACAGCTGAGGATGTTAAACATTTGGTATATCCTTTGATATCCTCTTTATCATTTATTTGAGACTAATATGTCTCTAGAATGGAGTTCTATTTAAAGATAATGACTGTTTAGATGAGTAAAGAAAGATGTTGATAGAGTAGTCCAAGAACCTTGCATAGAAAAATTATAATTCTATCTTATAAACCATTACTTTTGACTGTACCAAAGGCACCAAGACTGTCAAGGAATGTATAATGTGAAGAATGATACTTGATTGTTCATGATAGAAGATATTTTATCTTTGGTGTATCCTTAGTGTAAGAAAGGATAATATGACTCCTTAATACTGATGGAAGAATAACTAGTTGGTAACTGATAATGTTGCCTAGGGTGCATTAAGTGCATGCCAAACCCTGATTATCAGGGAAGTAAACCCTCAATTGATATATAATTTCCATATAGGAAAGAAAATAAGATTGAGTATGATAACCCTTGAAGAGACCTTCGAAGCCATTTATTTGAGAACACTGTGTTTGTTTCTTTGAAAGCATTTGTTTTTGCTTATCAACCTGGTCGAGGTCGTGAGGCCAAATGCAAAAGATGCTATTGTAACATGCATGAGCCCTCGAATGTTGATACGACTGAGGATGTTAAACATTTGGTATATCCTTTGATATCCTCTTTATCATTTATTCGAGACTAATATGTCTCTAGACTGGAGTTCTATTGAAAGATAATGATTGTTTAGATGAGTAAAGAAAGATGTTGATAGAGTAGTCCAAGAACCTTGCACAGAAAAATTATAATTCTATCTTATAAACCATTACCTTTGACTATGCCAAAGGCACCAAGACTGTCAAGGCATGTGTAATGTGAAGAATGATACCTGATTGTTCATGATAGAAGATATTTTATCTTCAGTGTATCCTTTGTGTAAGAAAGGATAATATGACTCCTTAATACTGATGGAAGATTAACTAGTTGGTAACTAATAATGTTGCCTAGGGTGCATTAAGTGCATGCCAAACCCTAATTATCAGGGAAGTAAACCCTTGATTGATATATAATTTCCATATAGGAAAGAAAATAATATCGAGTATGATAACTCTTTTGTTTAAATGCATTTGGATATTACTTCTTTATCGAATGGCAATGCTTCGTGGATGAAGTATAGGGTATCAAGAACCCATTCGAATTCTTTTGACCTAAGATCTATTTAATAATGTTGACTCACTCAACTATTATGGTATGTGTTTAGTTGATATGAATTATATGTAAACCTTGAAACAAGGTAAACATAGAGACTTAGACTGGGGATGGTCATAAATACTAAAACCATGAACATGTAAACTTGTAAAAAGAAAGAACGGGAATAGAGTGACATGGAGTCATAGGTTCCTTATTGCATAGGCAACAAGACAAATAATGAATGCACTCATGGAATCAGAGTTGAAAGTCTAAGTAAATGGACTAAGGGTGATTTGAACCTATCTTTTCTATGACCTAGAGGGGTCAAACTATGATCACTATAGGATGAGAGAGCTTCTAAGTTGAGTCGAGGTGGGCTGAACAATTGATTACATTCAGTGCCAAATGTATATGTATATAAATCTTTGGCCAAAGTAATGCATTTGTCTCTGCATGCATTAGTCAGTTCACTGTGTTCCAGATGGAATAATGCTTCTAGTAGTGTCATACATAGAGTGGATCTATAGTTGTATGACGGTGAAGTCACAACACTAAATACTCAGATGGATAACCTAATAGTTCTTTATATCTATACCCTCCATGAAGGGTAGGGCCGCTTCTAGGAAGGAAGTTGTGCAGGGGACTGCTGATTTGTGGTTGGAGGAAAAGCACTTGGGTTATGCTCTCCTTCCCAAGTAGAAGACAAGCCAAGACTTATGAAGACAAATGTCAAAGTTCTAGATACAATACATACTTCTATGTGACTTGATAGTCAAACATTATGTGTAAACTTCATTGATGCTATCAGTAAAACATTGTAAATATAAAGTGAAAGGAATTCACTAGCATGTTATCTTTGGAATTGTTGTAAATTTTAGTTTTGAAATATCTAGAAAAGATATGCATATTGATTTTGCTTATGATATAGATTATTACTTTTTTTAAATATGATTATGTTAACCATGACCTTGTACTTAATGCTAATTAAGTTGGTTGATTTGGATATTGAGATTTGGGTTGTTACATATGGTATCAGAGCTACCGGGTTCAATACATGGACCTATGAGCTCACTACATAACCTTTTTCTCCAACATTAATGGTTACTAATGTTAGAATGTTCTTTTTCCATAATGGTAAGAGTAAGAATGACACTCAGAAAGAAGGTAATGGGAAATGGACGTTACCTTAAGGCTATGAGGGAGCGAGCCTCAAGAATGAAATGCCTCGAACAAACTAGTTTCTTGATAAGTGCATGGTTGGTTGATGATGAAACTTTCGTTGATGCTATTAAACACATCAAGAAAGAGTTGGAGAAAGCGGTTAGGGTTACTACCCCTATCTCTAAAAATGAATCAGTGAAACCCTCTGCACCTAAGGAACCAATCTTAGAAAGTAATCTTAAGGATCCTAATGTTATTCGGGAGGTTGTGGATGAGTACCTGTGAGTATGTCCACCTCCTAAAACTGATTTGATAAACCTTAAGGATGAGGATAAGCTTGGGAAGATATCCCAATATGATAATGACTTGCACTAGCAAGATGTAAAGAAAACTTTTGTAACTATGGATGGATTATATGTAATCCATGGAAACTATAATGCATTTTGAAATTTTGGCAAATATTTACTTTCTTGTTAAAGATTACTTGAATGAGAATGGATTTACATTTATGAATGGATTCAATGGTATGAAAAACTAATTAAAGAATTAATTTGCAAACTTTAGGAGAAGTAGATTGTAGCTTGGTTCAGATAGGAACCTATATGGGAGATAGACAGGAAGAAGGGCAACCTTCAAGCCACTCCAAATCTAAACTCAACTAGATCCTTGCTATGCTTGAAGAGACGAGAGAAAGAATTGGAACTCTTGAGCAGGAGGTTAGGGGTCAGTATGGACCTAGGCAGGAAACCTATCATGGGGGTGATGACGAGGCATTTCATGGGGACACCACCCAAAGTGAATGCAGAGAGAATAACTCTGAGGCAAGACATGAAGAGGATAGAAGAAGCCACTTGGCTTTGGAATTATCCTGAGATATGAAAAAGGTTACCCCTTCGAAGTTTGATGGGATGGTAAGCGGAGATTCTGCAAAGGCATGGCTTACCGAAATGGAGAAATACTTTGAAATAAGAAACTATTTTGAAATCACCAAAGCAATATGGGGAGCATACTAGTTGGAAGGTGAAGCATCCACTTGGTGGATGAATAAGAAAATGGAATTAGGCTTGAGATCCATGAGTCTAACCTGAGAAAGGTTTGTGGAACTCTTTAGGCAAAGATGGTTTCCTCAACTGTATTATGACCAAAAGCTTATAGATTTTGAAAATTTGAAATAGGGTGATTTAACTATGAATGAGTACTGGGAAAAGTTCACTCTCCTACTCAAGTATGTTCCGCAATATCAACAAGATGAAAGGTTTCACATCCGAAAGTTTATTATGGGATTGAACACCCAGATTGTGGGTGAAGTTGATGTTCATGGTCCCACTTCAATGGACCAGGTTTATGAAAAAGCTATTAAACAGGAACAAAAATTGAAATCTATGTCTACTTGTAGGGAAAGGAATTGAAAAAGGTATAATTGGCCCCAATCCTCCCAACCTTTTAAGAAAAAGGGTAAAAAGCAGGACTTTTCAGAGAAAAATGATAAAGGGTCCAAGAAAGGCAATAATAACTCTAAGAAAAATGGAGATAATTCTTGAAAGCCTTATGAAAAGTGAGGACCCATGGGAGGGTGTTATACATGTGGTGGTGATATTAATGCCAACTAGTGTCCTAACAAGATGCAGGGAACTTAGCCACGAGGAAATCCTTTACCTTCTAAGTAGGCAGCATTCCAACAATGCATACATGTAGCCCTAGATAATAGGCAAGTTGAATATCAAATCACTCCCATTGAAACTATAGGTATTTTATCTGGTTTTCCAATTTTAGTTTTTATAGATACTAGTACAACAAAATGTTTTGTTTCCCCAAAAGTTTTAAGTAAAATTTCTAAAAAAGATGGATACATGGCAAAAACCTGGTCAGTTGAAATGCAAATAAGACCAAAACTTAGGTAGAGTAATGCTTGTTAAAATGGATGAGATTAATGGCCTTAAGGAAACTATTTTCCATGATGATTTGATGTTTTATGAATCTCAGAAACTCCTAGGAGTTTAGAAGAGGGAGTCCATAGATCAGGAAAGATTAGATATGAGCAGATTCCCTTCCCTTAGAGATTTTGAGGATGTGTTTCTGGATGAGCTACCATGATTGCCTCCTAAAAGAGATTTTGATTTCTCTATTGATATAATTCCAGGATTAGAACCTATATCTAAAGCTCCATAAAGAATGACTACAACTGAGTTAATGGAACTAAAGCCTCAATTGTAGGAATTGCTTAATAAAGCACTAATAAGACCTAGTGTGTCACCCTAGGGAGCACTAATAATTTTTGTGAAAAAGAAATATGTTACATTGTGGTTATGTATAGATTACCACATTCTAAATAAAGCAACAATAAAGAACAAGTACCCATTACCCTGCATTGATGATTTTTTTAATCAAATGAGAGGAGCAACTAGATTTTCTAAGATCGATCTTCAATCTAGGTACCATCAATTATGGTTAAAGATGAGGATATTCACAAAACAACCTTCAGAACAAGGTATGGGCATTACAAATTTACTATCCTACTCTTTGGATTAACAAACTCACCTACATTGTTTATGGACTTAATGAATAGTGTGTTTAGAGACTACTTGGGCAAGTTTGTCCTTGTTTTTCTTGATGATATCCTAATCTACTCTAAGAGTGAGGAAGAACACTTATAACATTTAAGGATTGTCCTTTAGAGGCTAAGAGAGCATAAACTATATGGCAAGCTCTCTAAGTGCACTTTCTTTCAAAAGGAAGTGCAGTATTTGGGTCATATAATTTCAGCTAAGGGAATAGCTGTAGACCTGACCAAGATTAAAGCATATTGGAATGGCCAACACCAAGAAATGTACATGAGGTCTGAAGGTTCATGGGCCTAGCAGGCTATTATAGAAAATTTGTGAAAATTTTTTCTAAAATTGCTTATCCTATTATTTCTTTGCAGAGAAAAGGCAAAAGATTTGCTTGGTCAGACTAGTGCTAGGAGGCATTTGACCAAGTGAAGGAAAATCTAACTGCAACACCTGTCTTGAAAGTACCTGACTCGAAAGGTCATTTTGTAGTCATTATCGATGCCTTAGGGGAAGACTTAGGTGGTGTACTTGTCCAAGATGGTCAGGTTATTGCATATGAATCCATGAAACTAGAAACTTATGAACAAAACTATGCCCCTCATGATCTGGAATTGGCAACAAAAATTCATGCACTGCAAATGTGGAGACATTACTTGCTTGGGAAGCCTTTTGAACTAAAACAGACCACCAATGGCTTAAATATCTATTCACTCAACCACATCTAAATGCTCACCAAAGAAGGTGGTTGGAGTTAATCTCATATTATGATTTTTAGATTAAATATATTCAAGGCAAGGAAAATCGAGTGGTGGATGCCTTAAGTAGGAGAAGACATATCTCCTCAATGATCTCCATACATTTTGATTTTGAGAATCAAGTATTACAAAAGTCTAAAGGAGATGATTTTTACGAGCAGGTAAAATAGACCCTTTTGGAGAATCCCCAGAATCTGAAATATGATGGATTTTACCTTGAACTGGGCTAGGTTATTGAGGTATAAAGGAAGGATGTATGTTCCAAACTCTAAGGAGTTAAGGAATATTGTGTGGAAAGAGGTTCATTCTGCACCTTATTCAGGACATCCTAGAGTAACAAAGTTACTGATAATGTTAAACCCTTATATTTCTGAAAAAGAATGAAGAGGGATGCTACAAAGTTTGTAGTTGAGTGTTTGGAATGCCAGAGGATGAAGGCAGAACACCATCACCCGGCAGGACTATTATACCATCATGAAATTTTGAAATGGAAATGGCAAATCATTAGCATGGATTTTGTGCAAGGACTTCCTATGTCAAGGAATAGGCACAATGTTATTCTAGTTGTAGTGGATAGACTCACCAAAGCGACACATTTTATACCTGGGAATTTGACAGATGGGGCACCCATCATAGCCCACAAATTTGTGCAATAAATCTTTAGATTGCATGGTATTCCTGAGAAGATTATCTCAAATAGGGATGCTTGTATGACATCGAGGTTTTGGAAAACCTTGTTTTCCTCACTTGGAACCCAATTGAATATAATCTCTGCTTATCATCCCGAGACGGATGGCCAAACTGAAAGGGTAAACCAAGTGTTGGAAGATTTGTTGAGAATGTCTAGCATGGATTAGCAATACAAATGGGAAGATTACCTTCCTCTTATGAATTTGCCTATAATAATTCCTATCATTATGCAATTAAGATGGCTCCATTTGAAGCATTATATGGAAGAAAGTGTCAAACCCCTATAAGCTAGGATAAGCTAGAAGATAGGGTTAGCCTTGGTCCATAAATGCTATCAGAAATGGAAGAACAAGTCCATTTGATTAAGAAAAGGCTAGTGGAAGCTAATGATAGGCAGAAACATTATACCGATGCTAAACGCATCGCAAGGCATTTTTTAGTGGGAGAAAAAGTCCTTCTAAGGGTAAAACCCGAAAAGAACTCCATTAAGTTTGGAAAGTCATCCAAATTGGCTCCTAGATATGTGGGTCCCTTTGAAGTTCTCGAAGAGGTCAACACAGTTGCATACAGGATTTCTCTGCCAGCAACTCTTTCCATGATGCATAACGTTTTCCATGTTTCCTATTTGAAAAAGTTTATTTCAGGGGATAATCATATTTCTATTCTTGATTGGAATTCCATATAGGTGAAGGACCTAGGGGTGGTAGTGATTGATCCCATCAAGGTGCTTGAAACACGTAACCCACGCTTACGTAATAAAGAGGTAACTCAATGCAAGGTCTAGTGGGACCAATATGCAGAAGAGAATACCACCTAGGAGAACTATGAGGATATTTATCAAAGATTTCCCCATCTCTTTTAAAACCTTTTACTATGATGAGTAAACACTTTTTATTCTTTATGTAGGTTTGATCTTTGGAGACATTAAATCATCAGGGACGATGATTCTTATGGGGGGATATGTTACATCCCCAACTTCTGATTTATCCTACTTTTATGTGGTAAACAAGATAATTAATTGTAGATTAATGATTTGATGTTTGTGGAAAATATCAAGTAGAATCTTTCATTATATGGATGTTGATTGATGTTTAGATTAGACATGAGATTACATGATAAGATTACTTTATCATAATGTTTTATGAATCAAATGATGATACACTAATCATGGTTATATAGTTGTGAGTGAAATAACATAAAATTCATAAAGATAAAAAAATTCAGCAGATAACATTAGAAAGCATGTGGCGGAAGCATCATCACCTACTCCCTCTCGTTATAAATTGAAACTAAAAACAAGACACTTTACACCATTATCAAAATCTCTTCATGCTATTATGACACAACTTTTACAAAATGATCCCATAAAGCTACCACCTATTAAGCCTCTTGATCCAGATAAGTTGCAATCGTCTTCATTTGATGTGAAGGCTTTTTGTCAATTTCTTCACTCTTTGGGCCATGACACTAAGAGATGTATGCATCTTAAACATGAAGTTCAAGACCTCATCAACTCCAATATTATCCAAGTTGCGGGTGTTAATGATAAAGGGAATAAATCGGTGGCAATTCCTAACCAAAACCTTCAAATATACACCAATCCTTTACCTCATCATGAATCTAATGTGGTGAATATATTTGACGATGAAGATTGTGATGAAGACATTTTCATGGTAGATGCTCACCCTCACAAAGAGCAATCGAATGTAGAACATGTTCTCTCCTTCACTCCACATGATGCTACTATTCGAGCTCCTAATGGACCTCAATATATTACTATATGAATCAATGATAAGCCTATTCAGGGTGCTATAATAGCTCTTGTATGCATGGTGAATGTAGTAACTTAAGAGTTTCTCTACATGCATGGTTTATGTATCGAAGATGGCTATTAGAGCACATGATGGGTCTATCCATCCAACTCGTGGTGCTTCAACTCTTGAAATTAAAGTTGGGCCTAGATCTTTGGATGTCCATTTTGTTATCATTCTTACATCAGACTTATTTCATGTGAATTTGGGCTACCCATGGCTCTGCTCCATGAAAGTGGTCCCCTCTATGTTTCATAAGTTCTTAAAATTTCCATTTGAGGGATGAGTGTATGTTGTACACCATAGTCAGTATCACCCCATCGCTCGCAATAGACATTTTTCACTTGACTACTTCTAGCCAAAACTAGTGGGAGTCACTAAAGAAAGAGAGGATACATTTTTCTTATCATATCAATGATTTAAAGGAAAGAAGATAGCTGAATTATCACTTAGTAATATTCCTTCTAATGATGTTCCTAAACCTCTTCAATCTTCTAAGGCTATGATCATAATTCCTTATGTCTCACAAGTAGTGAATGAGGATAAGCCTGAATCAAAGGTTCTTCCCCGTCCCCAAGCATCTGGTAAGTATGCTGAGGTTCCCCCTTTGCCATCTCTCCAAGGACAACGAGGAAACCTTCATGCAAAAAATAGGCCTCCCCGCAATTGCAATATAACTTTTGTACCACCTGCCTCCACGAAGACTAGTGGAGATCGATCAGTTGCAAGAATTTTATTTCCTGAGGTTTCTCAACCACTTAAGGATGCTCCTATACTACCACCTGTTTCGCAAGTTGAGAAGGAAAAGCATCCCAAATTGAGTAACCCTCCCCTCGTAGCCTCCCAACCTTCGGTGATTCTTCTCGTTTCTTCTAATGTTCCTAAAACAAAGGAAGAAAAGGAACCTGCATTGGAATATACTACAATTCCCCTAAAGAACATCATGAATAAGGATAAGAGAAATAAGATTGCATGAGAAATAAAGAAATGCCATTGCACTATGGTTCACCTTGCCACAGGAGTGGATAATATCCCTCCTTGCAAGCATTTATCACCAACGAGTGTCGAAGAGACAACAATTACTACTACCATGTCTCCTATGAAGAAATAAGAAGATTCAAAAGCCACTAGAGAACCTATTGAAATACATTCCAACATTGATTTTGAATAAAATATAGGTATGGCTATTGTTCCCTATACCTCATGTGCTATAGTTCCTCTTGCATCTTGTCCTCCTTTTCAAACATATGATGAGAAATATTGGGAGGAGGATGATTTACTTTAGGTTGACTCACATGTGAGGTGCCTTATTTACCATGTTGTGAGTGTGTGTAATGTTGTCCCTCATGATGTGTTTCTTGATGCTTTATTTATGTAGTAGTTACTCTTGTTTGTTTGTTGTTGTTATTGTCATTGTGTTGTTAAGTTCTTATTGAATGACCCTTGACACTACATTAAAATGTCCCCAATCTGATTTTTATTAAAACCCCACAAAATCTGAAAGTGACTTTGTATTAACAACACAACTATGCATCACAATTTCTAGAAACTAGCGACAAGTTTGCACAATAAACCATCCAAAATATAGCAACACACATCCAAACCAATTTTATTATTATTTTATGATGGAAACACCTATGTGCAGCTCTGATACATAATATTTACCCAGCAGCAAACTATCACAACAAATCCGTAATTTCAGCCACAACCCATTAAGCAAAATGCTGAAATATACATAAAATAACTCACTACAAAGCCTCCAAACTCTTAGATTCACACCTAGAACTGATATGGCTGTAGAATGAAAATGTAGATAATGTATTACAGCAGCACACATAGCAAACCAAACCCCATACAACAGCAAATGCGAACAACAACACAAACAACTTCTAAACACACTACAAAATCACTACAAAACCCTACAACAACACAAGAACATTGTACTACTGAATCTTGTCTGCACAAATGCAATCTCTGAGATAAGATTGTTGTATCAACCCAAGAACACCATCCTCAGGTTATTGGAAACTCATGTCCACCAGCCACAAGCTTTGTCTTCACTGGTTTCACTGTCCACTGAAGCTGCACAAGCATCTGCTCTGCAAGAAAGAGTCAAAAAATGTCATTAGCCTCCCAAAATGAAATGTTACATTATTTTATGATGTGAGAGGCCATCTTGGGCGTCCAAGATCTCCCATGCCTGAATCTTGGGAGTTACAACTCCCATATGCCACTTGGATGCTTCAAACAATGCCCACCGTCCACTTGTCAAAGGTGCAGTCCTTATTTTTAGCAAATATCTTCACAAATCTGCCCCAAATCTCCATAAAATATTCCCTCTCAAATCCAAATGCCCAAAGGGACTATTTGAGCTCTAAATACATTTTATTTAATATTTGTCCTTTAATATTTGAAAATGCATTGGAACAAACATAATATTAAATAATTAATTTCCCTCCAAGCTGCCATGTAAAGTGACTTGCAATTTTCAAATAGGAGGGACTTACTAAAAATCAAAAATGTTATTTTTGGAAAGGGGACATGACAAGTCCTCCCTCCCAGAATTTGCTTGTCCTCAAGGAATGGAGATTAGGATGCTCAAGTATCTCAGGTCCCTCCCATGATGCATCGTCAATTGGCAAGTTCTTCCATTTGATCAAATATTCTGTGATGCACCTGTTTCTGAGTTTCTTCTCCCTTGTTTCTAGCACTCTTTCCGGAATCAGAATTAATTTCCCTTCATCATCCAATGGCGGTAAATCATGTGAAGTAACAACTTGCTGTCCTACCACTTTCTTCAAGCATGAAACTTGGAAAACATTATGAATTTTACTACCTGAAGGAAGCTCCAACTCATAGGCCACTTCTTCGATCCTTCGGATGATTTTGTATGGACCATAGTATTTGGGCTTGAGTTTCTCAGCCCCATTCTTCTTCAATGTACTCTGTTTATATGGCTGCAATCTCACAAAGACCAAGTCCCCAACCTCAAATACTCTTTCTGTCCTCTTCCTATCTGCATAAATTTTTTGCTGATTTTGTGCATGCTATAAGTTATCTTTAAGTGACCTCAAAATCTCCTGACTTTGATTTATTAGATCACTTGCTGCTGGTACATGACTATCTAAAAATAGTAAATCAGCAAAGGAAAGTGCATCATACCCATAAAGAGCTCGAAAAGGAGTCATACCTATAGACATATGAAAATAAGTGTTGTAACAATAGTCCCCTAGATGCAACCATTTCACCCAAGCATGTTGCTGATCTGAAACATAATTTCTCAGGTATCCCTCTATCCACTTGTTCACTATTTCAGTTTGTGGATGGTAGCTTGTGCTAGGCATGAGTTCAGTACCTGTTAAGTGAAAGAGCTCCTTCCAAAAAGAGCTAAGAAATATGCTATCTCTATCACTAACTATGTTTCTGGGTAGCCCATGCAATTTGAAAACTTCTCTAAAAAATAATTCCGCTACTTGTGGTGCTTTAAATTCAGCAGTAATAGGGAAGAAATGAGCATATTTTGTCAATCTATCTACCACCACATAAATACAATCCTTACCTTGCCCCTTGGGTAAACCTATAATGAAATCCATGGAGATGCTCTCCCATTTCTGTTCGGGTATGGGTAGTGGTTGTAGAAGCCCTGTAGGATAAAGTTGTTCACTCTTATTCTGCTGACATACCATGCATTCCTTAATGTTCTATGCACATCCACCTTCAGCCTTTTCCAAGCAAATCTCTCATGGATCTGCCTATAAGTCTTGTAATATCCTTGATGACCTGCAAGTGGTGTATCATGAAAGGCCCTTAGGATCTTCTCTTTAGCCTTGGATTCAGGCACCAAATAGATCCAATTTTTGTAATAGATCAGCCCATCCATCACCACATACCTATGATCCTCGACCAACTCATCCAAGATGTTAGTAGCAAAGGGGTTTTTTGCATACTCAGCAATGATGGACATCTTCCAATCAGTTGAAATAGTTGACAAAGAGCATAAAGTAGGCTTCCTTGAAAGTGCATCTGCCACCACATTATTCTTCCCTTTCATATACTCAATCTCAAAATCATATTCTCGTAATTTAATTACCCACTTCTATTGGCGGTCATTCAAGTTCTTTTGCTTCATAAAGAACTTGAGACTATTATGATCTATCTTTACTATAAACTTCCTACAAACTAGGTACTGTCTAAACTTTTCCAGTGCATGCATTATTGCCAACATTTCTTTATCATAAATAGAGTATCCTCTTTCTAATTTGCTTAATTTTCTACTCTCAAAAGCTATGGGATGTTTATTCTAAGTGAGGACAATCCCTACACCCTCCCCTGATGCATCACATTCTACTACGAATGGAAGAGAAAAATCTAGAATTGCAAGCACAGGGCAAGAGCTCATTACCTCTTTGAACTTATCAAAAGCTTTTTGTACTTCTTTTGTCCACATGAATGCTCCTTTCTTTGTCAAATTAGTTAATGGAACAAGTTGTGAAAAAACTTTCACAAACCTTTTGTAGTAACAACATAGTCCGAAGAAACCCTTTAGCTGTGTGAGATTGGTAGGTGGTGGCCAATCTAGGATGGCTTGAATTTTTTGCTGATCTACCTTAACTCCTTCAACACTTATGACATACCCTAGATATAAAATTTCAGTCAACCTAAACTCACATTTGGACATTTTGGCATAGAAAGATTGCTATTCTAAAATCCCCAAAACTATATCTAGGTGCTCCAAATGTTCTTTCCATGTTTTGCTGTATATCAAAATATCATCAAAAAAGACTAGCATGAATTTTTGGAGTTGCTTACTAAATACCTGGTTCATGCAAGATTGGAAAGTAGCTGGAGCATTGGTGAGGCCAAAAGGCATGACTAAGAACTTAAAGTGTCCGTAGTGACACCTGAAAGCTATCTTTTCTATATCTTTCTCCCTCATGCGAATCTGGTGGTATCCTGACCTTAAGTCAATCTTTGAAAAGTAAATTGCTCCATGTAACTCATCTATGAGTTCATCTATTCTTGGAATGGGGTATCTATTCTTGATTGTTTTCTTGTTTAATGCTCTGTAATCTATACACATCCTAAGAGTCCCATCTTTCTTTTTCACAAGAACCACTGATGAAGCAAATGGGCTAGAACTAGGCCTGATGAAACCCATATCCAAGAGCTCTCTAATAGTCTTCTCTATCTCCTCCTTATAACCTTGTGGGTGTCTATAAGAAGTTGTAATAACAGGTTTTGCACCTTGTTCCAACTCAACCACATGCTGAAATCCTCTATCCGGAGGTAAACTTGGAGGTGGATCATTGAAAACAATACTATGCTTATCTAAAATTTCTTGAATCTCAAAATGAAATTTACCTTTTTCTTGTGGGGAACTCGAAGGATGTATCAAGCATGTTACAGCCCAAGCTACTTGCCCTCGCTTGAAAGTCCTCTCCATCTTCTTCGCAACTACTACTCTTGGTGCTCCACTCGAAAGGCCTCTTAGAACAATTTCTCTTCCATCTGAATGGAATTTGAATTCCATAGTTTGGTAGTTTTGGTAATAACCTCCAATGGAGTGTAGCCATTGCACACCCAACACCACATCTGTTTCACCAATACCCACCACATAGAAATCATCACTTAGATTATAATCTCCCATAGTAATGTTGAGCTGTCAAATCATTTTCTTGCAAGGCATTGCAAAACCATCAGCAACTGTGACATTAAATCCTTCAAACTCCTCAGTTTTCAATCCCCTCTTCATCACATATCCTTCATCAATGAAATTGTGGGTAGCCCCACTATCAATCAACACAGTCATCCTTTGTCCTGCTAGGACTCCTCGAACCCGGAATGGATGATATCTAGGGGCTCTTAATAGGGCTGCCAAGGAACCCTCTTTGTTGTTTTCAACTTCCACTCCTTCAAAACTAGGGTCTATAGAGTCATGAAATTCTTCATTCTCCTCAGACTTAGGGTCTGAACATACTTCAATGCAATGCACTTTTCCCTTACCAAGGCATTGATGGCTAGGGTCCCATGGTTCTTTGCAATGGAAGCAAAGGTTCCTCCTCCTAAGCTCCTTCCTGTCATTGAGGTCTATCTTCTTAGGGGCTGCAGGTGGTACAGGTGATGCAATCTTTTGTATAGGGGATGGGAAAGTCTTCTTTTGGAAACCACTCTTTTGTTGTCCTAAAAAGAATCCCTTAGACGATTGTGCCAAGCTCTTCTTGGGAAAAGTGGGTTCAAGCTACAAGCTTCTTCTAATTGCTTCTTGGAGTGTGGTAGGTGAAAAGGCTTTGATAAGCCCTCCTAAAGGATCTTCAAGTCCTTCCAAGAAGAGGTAAACAATCTTTTTTTCTGATATATCAGGCACCATAACAACAATTTTCTGAAACTCATCCACATACTCACTCACCGTAGTCTTCTGTTTAATCTTTGAAAGTTCTTTGAAATACTCTTCTTCATCTCTGAGTTCAAAGCGGTCTAATAGCCTTTGTAATGCCCCGCCATGAATACCTTTGAGAACAACACATCTGTGCTATGCAAAACAAAATAATTTTTTTTTAAAATGATAATAATAACAAAGCAATGTTTAACATTCATTTCACATCCTTAAAATAGTTAACTTGTTACTCTAAGGTTTCAAGGTTGCATTACTTATCATCCATTTAACATAATCTAACATGCATCATTAACTACATCAGTAGACCATTCTAAATTTAATGCATTGATTGAACAAATATATACATCATCAATTCATGACACTAGTAAGATAGTCAACATGATCTAGTACACAATTACAACATTTCCTTAAACATAAGTACATCATTACATTGATACATTGTCATCTTCTAACTACATCAAATTACATACATTATGAATGAACTGATACACAAGACTAGTACAAGACTACATAATCATCTTCCTCAAACTGGTACTAGATCAATGGTCTAAAAATTGAGATATATCTTCTCTGCACATGAACATCTGCAAGGGATAACCAATGGATATAAAAGCTCTTCCACCCAACCATGTGGAACCCTAAGGTCCACCCCCCAAGCTAGGAGTTAACATGAGGTCCCAAAACAACTACAGTCATGTAGGCAAAAGACTAACATGAACAAAGAATATCCAAAACTCCAATACAACACATGACAATATCACAAACAACACAACACCACTACCAGAGGCAACGCATAACATATGGGGAGAGACCATACAAGAAATGCTAAGTTGTAGTAGGGAGAGTGTCATCACATGGTCCTAGCATGGGTTATCTTGATAGCCTCTCACTAGGCGCCTGCCCCATAGGGTGACACATGCGGAATCGACTTTCCTTCTGTGAGGACAAGGAAGTCGATTATGCCGACCAGGTCTTCTCAACCCATCCTTAGTCTAAACGAGCACTATAGGCCTGGGAGAGGAAATCCATTTATCTTGTTTAATGTGTAATCTACCCTTTCCCCCTAATTCTTTTTAGGTTATCACTTAATTAACTACTTTCAATGGGTTATCCTGACAGCCACTTTGGGCGCAGGCCCCACATTGAAAGCCACTCCCCTGCTAGCACCTAGTAAACCCTAACCATCAAACAGAGCATCATAACAATAAGTATTCATGGTCATTACAAGACATTAACCCTCTTGCATACCAAAACATAATCATAAGAACACCATTCATAAACCAATGCCTATGGCATTACAATTCATTACTCTTTTACCATTTCAAGTCTCCCCATTCCACAACTTATTACAAGACAATTATGACTAAACGGACACAATACTTTTACAAATGATTAAGTACCTCATCCAGATAATATTACCACCACAATATGCATTTCCAACTTAGGTTATTCTTCATTCATAATATATTATGTCTCATACTTAACTAGAGCAACATGCCCATTATAACATCATAATTCTTAAACACCTATCCACATGTTACATGTAATTAAAATATGTCATCCTAAGCCTCTGGAACTAGCACTTGACTACTTACAATTTGACCCATTACAACCAATGTTCCAATACGCAACAAGTTTACTAAAATCATGCAGTTCAATCTATATCCTAGAGTCAATACTAAAAACTCCCAATGTATATACACCTAATTTCATATAGATATATCAAATTCTTACTTAACAACTATTGTAATAAAATCAATATCTAGTTACAACAAAATTCGAACAATAAAATAAATTTATCAATATTTACTCTACAATAATATTTTATGACTTAAATAAAAATTTATTTCTAAGACCTAGTTATATCTCAACAATAATCCCTAAACCTAGGTCTAATTTAATTAAAATTTATTCTAACATTAATTGTATAAATCTAACTACCTATTCCATACATAATTTATTATTTTTAAAGGTAAAAGTATTATTCTTTTACTACATCCATTATCCCTTTACATGCATAACTAATTCTTTATAAATAGGTATATTAGTAAAATAAACTCATATAGATATATTTTTATTTCCTCTATTAAATCATTCTACACATATATATATAAAAAAGTATTTTTTTTTTTTTAGTTACAAAATATTTCACATTTTCATCAGTGTTATTACAAACTACCTTTCTCATTGATTTCCTTAATTACTTCTATTTTAATTTCTTTTCACTAAATTTATTTACTGTGTTTGCTGAAAATGAAGTGTAAAATTGCTATTGAAATGATATTATAAATAGAAATTATGTTAATAATAATTATAATAACAATAATAATATTGATAATATTAAAACTAATAACTATAAATTCCTTAAATTCCATAGATCCTTGAATAGTAAATATTTTTTTTTCTTTTTCTTTTTATCTAAATAAAACTGGTTTATCATTGAATCTATTTTTTTTTAATATAAGACAGTTAACTATTCAATAGTGCCTTTTAAAAACAAGAGCTGCAAGCAGCTAAGTTTCTGCCAAAATGTTCATAAATAGTCATGTTTTAATTTGTTGTGTTTATTTAGTTTTAGCAACAATGTTGATAATATAATAACTTTATAATAATCTTGAAATTTGTCAATTTTTTTTTTGTTTAAGTTAGAGTTGACAGTGTTATAATATTTAAAACTTTGATTCTACATTTAATGTTAGATTTCTACCATAACCATAGTCGGTTTGAATATATACATTATAAATTCTTTCGCCCAACCAAGTGTAAAATAACAGAATGTATTATTAAAATATATTCTAGAATCAAACCATAAAAAATAGTCTAGAAGGATTTGCAAGGACTAGATCTTCTACGGGAGTTCCCATCCCAATGTGCCTCATGTAGCCGTCGAATCCTCCTTGCAAGGTCTGTCACAAAGCCATGTCGGCTCCTCCCAAAACAAATTCAAATTACAAGTTAGGGGCACAACTTAACTAAAAAGTAAAAGCGAATATAAAAAAAATCTCGTATTTCTGTGGACAATTCAACAATATTTATGTTTATAGGGTAAATGTGAAAGATAAATCTTGTATTTTGTGGACAATTCAACGATATTTATTATGGACAATTCAACGATATTTATTTATGTAGGGCAGTTTTGTAAATTTTTAAATAAATGTGAAAATTTTATATGTTTAGATTGTGCATTTTATGGTTAATTTAACAATATTTGTGTTAGGGTAAGATTAAAAAGAAAAAGTGAAAAAAAAATTAATGTATTTTTATGTTAGGGTTAAAACTGTGATTTTCAAGTAAAGTTGTAAAGATCAAATGTTTAGGTTGTACATTTTATAGATAATTGAAAAAATAGTGGTTTAGATTCTGCATTTTGTTAATAATTTAATTAAATTTATTTTTTGGGATTAAAATTATAATTAAAACTAAATGTGAAAAGATCATCTATTCAGTTTGTGTATTTTATTGGAATTTTTGAAATATTTATATTTGGGTAAAATTTCACTGATGAAAATTTGGGAATATTTATAATAAGGTAAAATTTTAAAGTAAATGAGAAATACACAGTGGTTTAGATTCTACATTTTATGGATAATTTAATAATATTTATGTTACTAGGTTTAAAGCTATAACTCGAAAAGAAATTTGAATACATTAGCTATTCAGTTTGTGCATTACAGGTTAGGGTAAAACTTAACTTTAAAGTAAATGTGAAAGTATTAGCTGTTTACATTGTGCATTATAGGTTAGGGTAAAAGGAAAACTTGATTTTAAGTAAATGTAAAAAATAATTATTGTTTAGGTTTTACATTTTGTGTATAATTTATTATATATATGTTTATAGGGTTACATCTGTAACTTAGAAGTAAATGTTAAAAGATTGTACATTTTATGGACATATTAACAATAGTTACAGGTAAAATATTAAATAAATGTCAAAAAAAATAGTGGGATTAGATTTAACTAATAGAAATTTGAAGATCTTTTTAAAAATGCCTCTAAAAGTGATGCAGAGCATCGGGCAATAGCTTACTAAACAGGGTGAACAACCCATTAAAACCCACCAACCTAGGGTTTATGCTTCATTTTCTTTAATAACCCCTTACTTAAGACCACATAATACCAAAATATGCTTCCTTTTTCTCATCAGCCAGACCTAATCTATCGGCCACCTCCTAATTTCTTTCACCAACATGCTATTCTTTCCGATGGCTAACATCCATCGCCCAGACTTCCATCTTCGGTGGGACTCTTTACTTCTTCTCCGAAATCACAACCTCACGCCGAAACTCGCATGCAACTGCTCCATCGGTCAGACTTTAACCGTCGGCCTGACTTACTCCTTTTCTTCCGATATGAAATGTCATACCGATGCCTTTGAATCTCTTAGACTTTCCATCGCCCAGACAATGTCTATCGTTCAGACTTTACACTTGTTCTCCGATATACACACTTACTCCGATGGCCTCAAAGACTCCTTCGAACCGCACTGTCGGCAAGACTAATACCGTCGGTGTAACCTTGGTCCTTTCTCCCGATCTCCATTGTCATACCGATATACTCTCGTCGGTGACACTTTTCGAATCTCAACCCGATCGGTGAGAGTTCCTATCGTCGACCCAATGTAACTTTCTCCTTCCGATGGCACTTCTCACATCGATGAACCTAACATCACTTTGAGCGTCGGCAAGACTTGGACTATCGGTAGCACATTTTCTGCATCCGCCGATACTAGATCTCATGCCGATATGCTTATGAATACTCCTTTGTCGGTCAGACTTTGAACATCTCTTGCCGACCGCTCGATACCATGCATTGTTTTCTCCATCGGTGAGACTACTTCCATCAGTCTCACTTAAAATCTTCACGCTGATCCTCATTTTCTCAGCGATGACTTTTCCCACACACATGTCGGGCAGACTTTTCACATCTCACAAGGCTTTCTTCCCGATGGGTTCTAACTGTCTTCACCGTTACCATTTTCTGCAACTAAACACATACAGATTTCTAATCTATGCTGCAACTACGCAGATTTCTTACTATAACCATACAGACAGACAGATTTCTGGACTAAATCAAACGGAAGGAAATTAAAACCTAGGGAAGTCATTCCACTGGTTTCGGTGGAAGCCTCAACCAGTGGAATGGTCCCAAACCAAAAACACTACGACGAGACCAAAGAAAAATCTTTTGTTTTTCTACTTAGAAATTACAAACTGTTTCTTTTTCTTTTTTCCTCTCCTTCCTCTCTCTTCTGTCTGTCCTCTTCAAGCACACACGCTTATAAAGAACCTAGCCAAGGCAGTTACACTTCGGTGGAATCTGAATCGATTCGTCACCTCTGCCATCCGTTACAAGACAGTTACAACTCGGACAGTTACTATACTTCCTATCTGTTTACAATAGGTGCCATTTGGCTTACAATAAGGGACACATTTGTCCAAATCAAAACAAATTGGCACTAGGCCTTACAATAATTAAAATGATAATAGGGGGCTTCTTGACGGTAATGGGGTGCTCCTGCACCATACTCCCAGACTTGAAAAATTTCCATGTCCCATGGAAATGCTCGGTGAGAACTACAACAACTCTGTTCTCTTGGTGTCTGCAAACTTGATGCCTCTGCTACTGGTACCCTTCAACTGTGACTCCTCTCAATGGAGTTTAACTGGCTGCTCCTCAAGATGCTGCTATAAGTCCAACCTCAATGCTGTACCAACACTTCTGTCCCTCACCTGGGAGTCCTCGCTTGCCTCTCTCCCCAGGATTTTTGGCGACACCAACTGGACCTCCTTCTCAGGCCCTTGAACCATCTCCTATGTTTCCATGACAGATTTCCTATCGGCCTAACTGCAGCTTGTGGACATGCATCTGCAACCACAAATATTAGCAAACCAAAACACCAATCTCTGACTTAGATTCCTAGAGCTTTCGCTAGCTCTGATACCAATTTGATGGGGAGCATCGGGCAATAGCTTACTAAACAGGGTGAACAACCCATTAAAACCCACCAACCTAGGGTTTATGCTTCATTTTCTTTAATAACCCCTTACTTAAGACCACATAATACCAAAATATGCTTCCTTTTTCTCATCGGCCAGACCTAATCTATCGGCCACCTCCTAATTTCTTTCACCGACATGCTATTCTTTCCGATGGCTAACATCCATCACCCAGACTTCCATCTTCGGTGGGACTCTTTACTTCTTCTCTGAAATCACAACCTCACGCCGAAACTCGCATGCAACTGCTCCATCGGTCAGACTTTAACCGTCGGCCTGACTTACTCCTTTTCTTCCGATATGAAATGTCATACCGATGCCTTTGAATCTCTTAGACTTTCCATCGCCTAGACAATGTCTATCGCTCAGACTTTACACTTGTTCTCCGATATACACACTTACTCCGATGGCCTCAAAGACTCCTTCAAATCGCACTGTCGGCAAGACTAATACCGTCGGTGTAACCTTGGTCCTTTCTCCCGATCTCCATTGTCATACCGATATACTCTCGTCGGTGACACTTTTCAAATCTCAACCCGATTGGTGAGAGTTCCTACCGTTGGCCCAATGTAACTTTCTCCTTCTGACGGCACTTCTCACATCGATGAACCTAACATCACTTTGAGCGTCGGCAAGACTTGGACCATCGGTAGCACATTTTCTGCATCCGCCGATACTAGATCTCATGCCGATATGCTTATGAATACTCCTTTATCGGTCAGACTTTGAACATCTCTTGCCGACCACTCGATACCATGCATTGTTTTCTCCATCGGTGAGACTACTTCCATCAGTCTCACTTAAAATCTTCACGCCGATCCTCATTTTCTCAGTGATGACTTTTCCCACACACATGTTGGGCAGACTTTTCACATCTCACAAGGCTTTCTTCCCGATGGGTTCTAACTGTCTTCACCGTTACCATTTTCTGCAACTAAACACATACAGATTTCTAATCTATGCTGCAACTACGCAGATTTCTTACTATAACCATATAGACAGACAGATTTCTGGACTAAATCAAACGGAAGGAAATTAAAACCTAGGGAAGTCATTCCACTGGTTTTGGCGGAAGCCTCAACCAGTGGAATGGTCCCAAACCAAAAACACTACGACGAGACCAAAGAAAAATCTTTTATTTTTCTACTCAGAAATTACAAACTGTTTCTTTTTCTTTTCTCCTCTCCTTCCTCTCTCTTCTGTCTGTCCTCTTCAAGCACACACGCTTATAAAGAACCTAGCCAAGGCAGTTACACTTCGGTGGAATCTGAATCGATTTGTCACCTCTGCCATCCGTTACAAGACAGTTACAACTCGGATAGTTACTATACTTCCTATCCGTTTACAATAGGTGCCATTTGGCTTACAATAAGGGACACATTTGTCCAAATCAAAACAAATTGGCACTAGGCCTTACAATAATTAAAATGATAATAGGGGGCTTCTTGACGGTAATGGGGTGCTCCTGCACCAAAAAGAAAGATTAGAATGATAAAATAGCTTCAAAATATAGACCATTTCTACAAATAGAATTGCTTGCTTGGCTTACTAGATTTTTGCACTCAACAAGAATAGCAAAAAAGCTAACTTGAATTACTATTGAGTGGGAGAAAATAAAAAAAATATATAGATATCCATAAAACAAAATGATGTGTATATTATCAGTTTTGTTAATGGTAATAGTTTCTTTTAGTTCATCTAAGAGCTAAAGAAAACATCCAGAAAAACTTTTGGAAATGGAAGAAACACCAATAAGAAATGTGTTTCCAGAAAACAATATGATACAAACAAAGTTTGGTAGAAACATAGGCAGTGGCCAAAAAATAATATTCTCATCCCATTAGAATCTAAAGGAAACACAAAAGGAAAATCCTTCTATGCATGGAAGAATAGCAAGAATTAGAATTCCATTAAGTAAAATAGAAGAAAAAATAAGTATTATAGGCATCAAGCCCTAGAAACATATGCCCTAAATGCATTATCTGAAAAGATGGTACATAACGTAATGACAGATATGAGCTTACTTTTTCCTCTTATTTGGCCAAGCTCCATGGGATTTTCTATTCCAGTAGAGACATCAAGTTCCCTTGTATAGAAAACAGACATGAAATAACATCTGAGAGGCAATGTAGAAATTAAATAATCAACTAGATAAAAACCTAATGCAAAGAAATGAAGAAAGATACCTACGTTCTGATTGTTGGGCTGATCTCTCGCCGCATCTCAATATAATGATAGTAAAATAGAAGAAGATAGAGATGCAGCAAGAGATCAGCCTAACTATCAAAATGCAAAATGCAGGTATCTTTCTTCATTTCTTTGTTTTAGGTTTTTATCTAGTGAAAATAATTCTAGTATCATAGTTTGAAAACTAAAATTTTACCATCTTCTGCATAATCTTTGACAAAACAGGACCAAAAAGAATTGAACTAAGCTATTTGATTCGTTTCAGACCTAACTTTATTGCATTAAAAATAACCTAACAATTTGATCCATTTCATTGCTAATTTTAGCAATAAAAATTGTTAAGCCAAACTATTTGATCTGTTTCTGAGTTAAATTTCTGAAAACAAAATAACCTAAACAATTTGATCAACTCCAAAGCTAACCACTCCCTTTCCATAAGCCTATACAACTGCATTATTGTAATGGATGCGTATTAATCGCCCTTACCATCTAAAGTTTTCTAGAGAAAAAATATTTTTTAAATAGAAAAACTATTTCAGTTCTCATTGGTTGCAAAAAGAATTATTAATAATAACTAGTTAAGAAACAGAATGTTATATTTGCACAATTTTTGAGAAAATGAAAGCAATGCATGAAATTATTTTCAGTATTCATACAAAACTTTATAATTTAAACCTTGATGATCCGCCCCTTATCGGGTGAAAGTTTTCCGCCAATTAGATTGAAGAAAAATATTTTTTCAAATATGTTTTGTTAAAATATTTGCATCTATACAATAGTAATAGGTAAATATTTTTTAAATACAAAAATTATTTAGTTCTCATTGGTTGCAAAAAGAATTATTAATAACTAGTTAGGAACAGGACTCGCCTATAGTTTCCTTGGTAGAAACTAAAAATACTATAATCTACCATAGAGTAAGTGATTTATATTAAAACCTAATATATACCTTTCACCATAATCCCATGTGAATTTGACAGTTTGTTCAAAATTTCTTCTTAAATATAATGCAGTCCTCCTAAAATTTTGTAGTATTTTATAGCTAAAATGTCTATTTATAGCCACAAGTTTATGACGAAAGTGTATTTTTAAATAGCACTGAAATTTATTTTTCTTATTGACTGACAATCTAATTATCTGAACTTTTATATGGGCTGTTCACTTGCAGATTAAAACAAATAGCCCAAGAGGAATTTGTTTCATCATTTCCTACTGGGCGTCCATTTCAGGAAATGATTCAATATTAAATTAAATAAATTTTAGATTTTAATGATCAGCAATACAGGAAATATAATTTTTAAGACATTAATATACTTTAACTTATCCTGAAATAAATCGCTTAAATGAAACACACTCCTCATACAGCTATGCATTGCATTAAGATTAAATAGTTTATGATAGACACGCGGCATACAGATTAAGGATGAATGAATGAATTTATTTAGAAATCACTAAACTTTACTGCCAGGCGAAAGGTTACCACTATCATTGATGAAAATCATTGAAAGGCTTAGAAACTTTCAATTCGAATGCAATATGCTTAATGTGCTGCAATGGTCTTGGTGTCAAGCTCATTACTCATTTAACATTACCAATAATCTCCTCAGGGACTTTATCTCTAATTAACATGAAAGAAAATGCTCACATCTCCCACAACAATTTCTCTTGCAACAACCTTTATTGCACACTGGCTATCTTGAGGCCGTTCTGACTTTATCATTATGATACTTGATAAAGCTGTGCTGGCTAAATGGAGGCATTTTCTAGGGGACTGGAGATCACATATGAATATAGGCTTGAGTGTCTTACAGTGATTAGCATATTTGAGTGTTTAACAAATTCAAATTGCCTATGAGCGATGAAGGAGCGGACTAAATTCCCTCTTAAAGGGCGTCCTGACACCACTGGTCCACAATAATTGGATATTATGTAGAGGAACGTCCCGTGGCTGTGCGTAGTAATCAATAGGTGTAGCACCGCCTTCATCTGGTTCTTTTTTTTACAAAGTGCAGTGAGATTGATTAATGAAAACCAAAGACATTTTATAATTGTAATTGGAGTGTCTATGATCTGCTTGTCATGAATCTGAGCCACCATTTGCAGATTGAACATGATATTATTAAGGACTTATAATGCCATTGCATTGCAAAGATAGCACGCCTATCACTACCTAACTATAGAGCCACTTATTGCAAATATAACATACATTACTAAACCTAACCCTAGTGCCAATTATGACAGATTATAACCTTCATACTATAGCATATGTAGTATATGAAATTTAAGCAGCTTTAACACAATCTCAATTCCAAATGCATCACCATTTCTATGGCACACCAGACAATTTTTTTTTTTACAACGACGCTGTTTTAAATTAAATCTTGAATATGTTTCAGAGCTTTGGTTCTTCTCTCAAACTCCTATGCAGAAATGACATGAGTGGTGAGGTTTAAACAGCCAAGAGTCTAATGAAAGATAGAGGAATTAAAATAATCCCTGGGTGTGGTTGGGTTTACGGCCATACAATTGTATTTGCTAGCCATAGAGGAGGCAGATTGCACACAAAGGAAAAATGAATTCTTTACACATTTGATGGATATCAGATAGCATCAATGGCCACAAGAACTATGCATTGGTGAAGGAAAAACTATGATCACAAATTAAATATGAAATGGACTCAATCCTACATCAAATATTCAACAAAACATTCCATTTGAAAATAACGAATCATCCGACTCCATCATAGGTATATTTAAGAATCAGAAAAAGAGGTTAAAGACATAGTGGAACCTGGTTACAATATCAAGCTCACTGAAAAACGAAATTAGATTCAAATGCTGTAATTCCAAACTTCTCCCCGAACCTTCTCCTCTGCTCTCCCACCTGCAGTAACCCCCTCCTCTCCTCTGCAATTTTCCTATTTCATCTTAAGCCTCCCTCCACCTTCATAGGGCTCTGCACATGATCCAATGCCCTCCAATTGCTTCATATTAATATTTTTTTATTATTTTTAATGTTTTCGATGAGTCCATTTTTAAAATTTATAATTGTATTAGTTAATATATCTGATTCCAATGTAACTTGATCTATTTACAACCAACTCTTTAATATTTTATTACTTAAATTGTAATATTACGAACTACCTTTTAATTATACAACTCAATATAATTTATTTTATTGATTAAATTGTAATATTACAAATTACAATTTAATTTACAGCTTGTTTTATTTATTTTAATATTCATTGTAAATGATTATTATTTTTAACAACTCAAAATTACCTATATACTATTATTTATCAAATTTATTTTCTATATAACTTTAATTTATTTTAAAACAATTATATTCATTTATCAACATTATATTCTCAGTCTAATAACTCTATTTAAATGCAACAATTTTACCACTCGTAACTTAGGCAATTTATGACCTAGGTAAACCTTATTGTGGAACATTACCTAACTGACAAACATGATCAAACGACAAGACAACAACCATGGATGCAAATAGGCAAACAGACAACAATGATAAGGGATCCCATGTTAAGTCTATTCAACCATTCCATTGGTGAAGGCACACTCAAACCTAGTAAATTAGGTGGAGTTGGTGCCTGGTACCTGCATCCTGCAGCAATCCACATGGCCAAACATAACAATATATATATCCACATGCAGTCATCCAGTGAATGGAAATTGCAGTGTGGCAGGGTACTCGAATACGAGTAATGCAATGCTGTTCCATTCACGTACACATAAACAAATACTATATTGAACATAATTTCTGGTTGCTTATTAACAAAATAGAACAATCAATTCTCTCACGATCTAATATAACAATTAACATTAGAGCATCGTAACTATGTTAAACACAGAATGACATTAATCCACAACATCTGATATGTTTATCAAACTGTAAAGCATAAAACACCAGAATTCAACATTATCCACTGTCATCACATCAATAGGTCCATAATCAATTAACATAATATCTATGAATCCATCATCAAACAATCTAAAATAATGTCCAATCCTACTAAGCAAACTATCAATCTGACAAAAGGTAGGGTGAGGGGCACTATAGCCTCTGGCTAAAATATGCAAATGTATTCACTTGATCATGATCTTGAGTAATGGTCCCATGATACCACCACTCATAAACATTACCTTCTAGATGTAGAATTGCAAACCATGCTCTGGCTGAGATTTTGTCACTACCATCAAAAGTAGGTGCTACAAGTTTGTTCAGTTTACTTTTAAGTTCTCTTTCTCCTCTATCTTGCTCCCTCCTTCTATGTTCTTTACCAAAGATCTCCAAAAATCTATCAAATAAAATGGCTATTTTATAGGCTTGTGATTGCTTCTAATACTCCTCAAACCACTTAGTTGTTTCCTCCACAGTGACAGCCTCTATGTTAACATCAGTTACAACTTCTCCTCCTCCATTCTTAGGTAGAAATATGGGTTCTTTTTGCTTTGACATAGTTGTTGCCTTTCTTCCTCTGGAAGTGCTTCCTTCACCAATATCATCTTCTCCATTTTTTTTACTCTAATATGTCCACATTTGTTCAACAATGAGAGCCAATCTATCCACAGTGGCTAAAAATCTTTCACCTACTTCCTCTCCCTTACTTTTACCACTATCCTCAGCCATTATTTCAACTTCTTCAGTTTCTCTATTAGCTGTTAACTTTTTTTTCTCTCTTCTCCAAGCTCTAAGATCTCTTTCACTCGGAAGCATGAATCAAGAAACCCTACAGGATGGAAAGATCATGCTTTGATACCACTGAAATGTCCCCAATCTGATTTTTATTAAAACCCCACAAAATCTAAATGTGGCTTTGTATTAACAACACAACTATGCATCACAATTTCTAGAAACTAGTGACTAGTTTGCACAATAAACCATCCAAAATATTGCAACACAACTCCAAACCAATTTTATTATTATTTTATGATGGAAACACATATGTGCAGGTTTGATACATAATATTTACCTAGCAGCAAACTATCACAACAAATCCGTAATTTCAGCCACAACCCATTAAGCAAAATACTGAAATATACATAAAATAACTCACTACAAAGCCTCCAAACTCTTAGATTCACACCCAGAACTGATATGGCTGTATAATGATGCTATAGATAATGCATTACAGTAGTACACACAACAAACCAAACCCCATACAACAGCAAATGTGAACAACAACACAAACAACTTCTAAACACACTACGAAATCACTACAAAACCCTACAACAACACAAGAGTATTGTACTACTAAATCGTGTCTACACAAATGCAATCTCTGAGATAAGATTGCTGTATCAACCCAAGAAAACTGCCCTCAGGTTACTAGAAACTCATGTCCACCAGCCACAAGCTTCGTCTTCAATGGTTTCCCTATCCATTGAAGCTGCACAAGCATCTGCTCTGCAAGAAAGAGTGAGAAAATGTCATTAGCCTCCCAAAATGAAATGTTACATTATTTTATGATGTGAGAGGCCATCTTGGGTGTCCAAGATCTCCCATGCCCAAATCTTGGGAGTTACAACTCCCATATGCCACTTGGATGCTTCAAACAATGCCCACCGTCCACTTGTCAAAGGTGCGGTCCTTATTTTTAGCAAATATCTTCACAAATCTGCCCCAAATCTCCATAAAATATTCCCTCTCAAATCTAAATGCCCAAAGGGAATATTTGAGCTCTAAATATATTTTATTTAATATTTATTTGTCCTTTAATATTTGAAAATGCATCGGAACAAACATAATATTAAATAATTAATTTCCCTCCAAGCTGCCATGTAAAGTGACTTGCAATTTTCGGATAGGAGGGACTTACTAAAAATAAAAAATGTTATTTTTGGAAAGGGGACATGACATATATACATATACATATCTATATATACATATACATATATATATGGTCTTGAGAATTCTCTTATTATACAACTATTCCTATACTGATGCCAGTTGGGTAGATCCCTTTGTGTTATCTCTTTTTAACTTTTTGTTTTATGTTATGGTTTCTTTTTGTGGCTCCTTATTGCTATGCTCAATGCCATACCATGACTACACAAGCCATTATGTATCATGTCTACAGCATCGCCTTGGTTTGCCTTGTTTGAGGGAAACCCCTTTGGGTGATGTAGTTTTTGGAAATGCATATCTTATGGGCATGTGCTTCTGGGAAGCTCCCATGCCTGTTTGTGATTTGTTCTACCTTAAAGAAATTGATCCTTGAGAGGCATTTACAATAACTTTAAGGTGGGGGCATGCATCGCACTATGCTCCTTTGTGGTTGTGTGTTTTCACCTGTTTGCATGGAACTCAACTAGTGATTCAGTGGTGCTCACTAGCTTGTGATGCTTCCTCTTTTGTCCATAAGCAACCTAGTGCAATGAAGTTGGCTAGTTTGTGTGCTTCATGTGACTTTGTCGTGGTCACCTAGTAATTCAACAGTCCTTACCAATGTGTGATCCACGTTGGCATTCCTCTTCACATGACCCCTAGCGATAGAGCAAGCTAGCATTAGAGTCATGTGCCTTGTGTGTTTGTTCATGTGTTTGTTTTCCTTATGTATGTTCTCTATGTATTCATTGTGTCTTATGTTATTTATGTGTATTCATTGTATGCTTTGTTCCTTATGTGGATGCTTTGTGTTAAGCATGTATGCTTCATGTTTGGTGTGTATGCATTATGTTTTGCATGTCTTTCACATGTATTCTTATGTATGCTCCGCATATGTATGAATTAATTTACTAGTATCTTGTTTGTTGTTTTCTTATGTGTTTGTGACCTTAGGATCCTAAGTTTGGGGGCTACTCATGGTCCACAACTTAGCAGTATTATTTGGTCTTCTTTATTTGTGTGTTTAATCCATCCCTTTAGTATGAGTTCAAGTGTAAGTTCCTACCCACACTAAAGTGGGGGCTAAATGTAATGTCATAAAATGTGTACACTAGCATTTTACACCTTGTTTAGCTCCTAGGTTGGACCTATCTTATTGCCTTTACTTATTGAGACCTATTGTAACATATATTTGAGCTTATAATGATAAATATCTCGATCCCAACAATTAAACCTGACTTAATCAATATAAGACCTGACCAATCCCGCATTAAAAGACATCTTTCAAGATTTTAGGACCAAGGGCCTAGGGCACCCAAGCGCTCGAGTCCCACTTGGTGGCCTTGTTCTAATCTTGAGGTGTCGGCTTAGGATGGTCCTATAGTTTGTATTTGTTGGCCTAATCAAGTTTTAGTTGCCGAAGGTAAGCGGGAATGCATATTTAAATTTGTGTTGTGACTCATTTTACACCTAGAGAGGAATAAGAAGAAAATGAATGTGAATTTTCTATGCTATGCTCAAGGATTCTATGTGTTTGGATTGTCTTCTACTTGTGAGTTTTATTGAAGTTGTTTGCAGGCATTGAAGGAAGTTTGAAGCCCACTTCGTCACTCTCCTTTATTGGTACTAAGTCTTCATCATCTAAGGTTGGACATCTTGTTGCTATTATCATCATTTATCATCATTATCAATCATATTATTATAGATCTGGCCTCTATCGTACTACGGCACACACTCTTGGATCTTATCAATCATTGTTGTGGAGGTGGGAACACCAACATAGGGTTTGATTGAGGCAAACCCTTAAAACAACACAACCTTTCCCCTCTTTGTGTGTGTACAGGTAAGGTGAATAGGTTTCTAGAGCTGATGGTTAGAAAGAAGGAAGTGCAGACATCTACAAACCTCATCATCCTAAAAATTCTGCCTGAGACCAAAGGAGGACCAGGGTGCCCAAGGGCCCTTGTCTTGGACATCACTGCTAAATTTTCTAGGTTTTGAACTATTCCTTGACTTTTGTTCTACTATCTGATTGCTCTAATTTGTTTTTGTTAATCCACAGTAGTTTAATCTTTGTGTCTTTTGGGTTAATTCATACATCCTAGCTAGTTTGATTGATTGTGGTGAAGTTTAGTTGAATCATTTCTATACAACAAAAAGGAGTAGAACACATGTAGCTTAAGCTCTCCTTCTTGGGTAGAAGCTAGGCTCGGTCACTCTCTCCTAATTTTTTGTAGAAGTGGGTTTGATTAGCTTGGCCTATTGAGCTAGTCTCCCTTTTCCTTAAAACATAATTATAAATTGTTTTGAAGTGCTTCTAGCAATTTTCATTTTCATGTCCTTGTTTCTAGAACACATAATAATAAGAAAAGTAATATTGCACTTTGATTCCAGTGATAATTGTATCATTTGGATACTTCTACTACTAATCCTAATATCTCTTCTTCATGTGCATTTGAATTTCAAAAAAATGTTAATATTGCATCTTCAACATTCCAACTTTTAATTTTTCTATAGTTTAGCAATGTTTAATATATTTGTTATTATATAGTACTATAGTTAAATTCAATATAAAAATATGTATAAATTGATTTTTAGAATATTCTAAACCATATGCAACCTGGAAATACTTTCTACTTAACAATATACAATACATGTCCAAACAAAGAATGATTTTTGAAATCATTGAACAAAATGTTACATCCCCAACTTTTGATTTAGCTTAACCCTACTTTTATGTGATAAATAGGATAATTAATCATAGATTAATGATTTGATGTTTGTTGAAAATAACAAGTAGAATCATTGATTATATGGATGTTGATTGATGTTTAGATTAGACATGAGATTACATGTTGATAAGATTATTTTATCATAATGTTTTATGAATCAAATGATGATAAACTAATCATGGTTATATGGTTGTGAGTGTAATTAGGAAAAGAATATTCCCCAAGGATGGAAGGAGAGTATCACCTGGGAGGAGGAGATAGATGTTGGGAAAAGGTTAGATTGTCATCTATGTATCGAAATTAATCTTTCGTGGACCCATGCCAAATAGGGTGAGTATAAGGCTTTTCCTTCTTAAGTCGATTTCATTTCGACCAGTGTCAGCAAGATGATTTAAGATCTCTTGACATCATCTATGTCGATTCAACTAGATAATGTTCTCAGAATGTTTATTTAGTTGATAAGTAATCTTGTTTGGTTGTTGAGTTTTCCCTTGTTTACTTATCTATTTCCTTATTAGATTTTTTTATTGTCATCTAAATATTTTATTTATGGCCTAATATGGCGAAGAGGGGGAGTGAAAATCGACCCGATAGTCGCATATTATTGATGCCACCCTAACGATTATATTATAATTTAATGATACTTTGGATTATTTTGATAACCCTATAACATCATTTAGATGTAAAGGATTTTATGTGTGATATAATTATCCATTATCCTTATATGGTTGAGCACCTTCTTATTATTAAATATATGTCTTTTGTAGCCAACCGAACCACTTGTATATCAAAAAATTTGGATAAATGAAAATGATAAAACAATTAAATGCATTACCTAATCCAAATCTTCAATACCTCAGATTGATGCATGCAAGATAGGTTGATTGATTGAGTGATTTCATATGTTGATTGCTTAATTCATAAAATTAACATTAAGATGAAGATAATAGATAGAAGATGATAGATGAAAAGAAAATGGATGAAAGATTGTGGAGAGATTTTGACAGCATAAGGATACTTAAAGTGTGGATGTGATTGAAAATTTGGTAGCATAAGGATAATTGAGGACTAGATGTCCAAATGGCTTGTGAGGGGGTTGATTTATAGGAAAGGGCTGATTTGAATGGATGGTTGAGATTGAAAGGCTAATTGAATGACGTGGATGGCTAGGATTGATTAGTTATTCCCACTCTTTAAGGAAGTTCTAGTCATGTGACAAGTGTAAGGAGGAGAATAAAGTTCATGTGTGATCATGTACACAAAAACTTAAATGATATTAAATGAAAGTCATACTACCACACATGATTCAATTGAGAGGTGGACAAGTGTTGGAATGTGGTGAAAGGTGAGGACCTAAATCAAATATATTATTTGAATTAGTTGGGATATGTGGATGGAAATTAATTAAATATTGGCTAGGTGATTAGTATGGAATGAGATTATAATGGGAAATTGATCAGGAGCATCCACGGTCAATGGCAATCTTGCATCACCAAAAATATTGTTACTTTAATTTGGTTTGTTTTCAATAAGGTTTATGGGCTTGGGAAATAATATTTTAATTTGTAACAAATGTAATTTCCCTTGGGTGCAATTGTAAATGTAATTTTGGTGGGATTTGACTGATTTTGTCATAAGTGGGGCTGCCAAGAATCTTGGAATTGATTTCCAAGAGGTGGGGCCATAAGCTTTGCATGTTGTTGCATG
The DNA here is from genome assembly GCA_027924645.1 of Cunninghamia lanceolata. Taxonomy (NCBI): domain Eukaryota; kingdom Viridiplantae; phylum Streptophyta; class Pinopsida; order Cupressales; family Cupressaceae; genus Cunninghamia; species Cunninghamia lanceolata. The sequence continues at coordinate 2,705,587 of BSBN01001430.1, forward strand.
TCTGGGTCGTTATTATGAAACCCAGTCTCGGTAAAATGGGTATAAATTTATCATTTCTTATCAAAATTGCAAAATTTAAAATGTTCTAGAAATCTAGATAGAAGGCACACTAAACCCAGAAATTGTTTTAGAAAATCCCTAAAATTTAGGGAGCGATGACAGGTTGGAATTGACGGGTTTTCTTGTGGATTTGTGGAGGTTGTTTTGAGAAACCAATAATGGTTTTCTTCTCACCCAATTTCTACATATTGAGGATTGCTCATTTGGGAGAGAGGGATCTGGATGAAGATATTTGCATATCTAGATGTTGCCAGTATGAGTCCAGATTGATGAAGACAACAATTTGTTGCAAGTGTGGATTGTATCTCTCAAAAGCTCATATGCTTCCATATTTTGTAATGAAATTTTAGATTGAATAAATATTATTGTGCATATTTCTCTACTTCTATTTGCTATTCCATTATACTTTCAACCTTCTTTCAGAGGCTTGTGAAGTGTTGTGTTGTAGATTTTAATGGATTAGTATCTCATTGTTGCATTAATTGGTAAATTAGTATCCCCCTCTGCATTAGAAATTAATTAAATAAATAAAATTTATTTAATTAATTGGCTAATGGGATAAGTTGAATTAGGAGTGGGATTAGGACAAAATGCTACATTATGTCTCTAATAATGTATTGATTAGTTGTTGCAAGACATGGACAAATTTGGGTCTCTACATTTTGGCCCCCTTTGAGATGATGTTCAAGATGATGCAATTTGTGTCGAGTAACATCATTTCTCCATACATGAATTGTTGAAATGCAATTATTGAATAAAATATGCAAAAAGGATTATGTTTGAAGTATTTCTGTGATATGGAATGAATGAAACTATGTGCTATGTGGATGCGTGAGTATTTGAGTTAGATTTGATTTCTAGCTAAGTGAGTCAGTCCCCTAAGCTGGCCACTCAAGGTACTGATCTTCACTTCATTTATTTTCTTATTCATTTATGCATTCTTGTTAAAGCTATTTTCTGTTATTTTATAAATGCATTGTGAGTTAAGTAGAATACTCTTGTTGTTAATTACAGTAGTTGTGGTTCATGAACAAATGTATAATTGATCCATCTTAGTCCTCCGAAGGTTAGCATTAGCTTTCTCATCATTTTGAATGGTTTTGGATTAGTTATGTACTTTTATGTTATTAGTAGTTATCTACAGCTTATACTACAGGTACCCGTAGCCACTAGGTTCTGTAACTATGTTTACTGCTCTTGCATTTTTGTGAAATCCAACAAAGTAGAATAATCTGAGTAGGTTTGAATAGGATAGTTTAGGATAATATGAGCACTTAAAGGCACATATAGTGCAGTGCCATCATAAGCTTATGCTCCTTGGTTGATAATTTAATGTAGGTGTATAATGTCAAGTGGACTGTTCAAATAGGTTTACCCCTGAACTGTGTCAAATCTACAATGCATTAGTTAGCCTCTACATTTTTGGCACTGTTTCCAGGGATGGTGCTACCTCCATAGACTCATTTTACGTGTTTTCATAGCTTAAATTTTGATTCTAGCATTAGGGTTGATAGATTCACTCTTTAAGAAATACCAAAAATTGTACTAACATTGTGTAGGACCACTGATATACAAAAGCTAAATCCACTATATGCGGAGGCTGAGAGACAACCAAGATAGATTCCTCCCTTCAAATTATTAGGACAAAGAAGATACTACTGATTTTATCAACTATACAGTAGAAATTTCTAAAGGAGAAGAACCTATTCTTCCATCTTCTTCAATACCTTCTACATCTTCATCAGCTTCTTCCACAAGTACAGAAGGGACCTTTAGAACATGGTAGATGCGATAGTGGATGATCCACCAAAGAAAGAAATGTTTGAGTTTCCTATCACTAATCAGGAGAGGGCTATAGTGCTAAAGAACATTCCACCTTCCGAAGCATTACCAGTCTTCTATGGCCTAGTGATAGAGGACCCAAATACATTTCTGTTTGAGTTTGATATCATGTGTAGGAGCTATAACTACACTTCAGATGCTCATAGGCTTAAACTCTTTCTTGCCACTCTCAAGGATGTAGCCTTGAGATGGTTTATGGGGCTAGGAAAAGATGTCATTCCAAACTGGGATACAATGAAGGAGATATTCTTGGAGAAATACCAAGATTACTGTAGAGGACATGATAGGAGGAGAGATGACATCTTTAGGATGACACAAAAAGAGGAGGAGCCACTAGAAAATTATGTTGAAAGATTCTAGTTTGCCTTGAATAAAAACCCCCAAAATATATTGTCTGAAGAATCACTAAAGCTAGTCTTTTTGAGAGGGGTTAATGATGATTGCATGGATGCCCTAAATCACATTGGGCAAGATGATGTTTCTCAATTACCTTTTGAATCAATCTACAAAGTTTGCATAAATTATTCAAGAACTTTCACCAAATGACCAAGGGGAGAAAGGACATCCTTCACAAACAAAGCAACCAATGGGGTTTCTAGAGTGGAAATCAATAACTTGTTATCCAACATGAAGGAGGATATCATCAGCCATATGGCTACATAGCTAGACACTCTTCACATCAAGAAGAAACAAGAAGAGGTGGATGCAATGCTTACTGAGTACTACCCCGACTGTAGACAAAGGAAGGCCAATTGTAAATGCAAGAGGGTGGCCAGTATCCAGCAAGAGAAGGTTGAAAGGACATAATTTCAGCCATTTGAAGGAAAGGATAGGCAATTGTTCTACATAGCTCAAAGGAGACCTTGGTAGCAAAGACAAGGTATACCCTCTGATCCACTCAATTTTAATTCACCCTTTCCTGCTGCAAACCAAAATTTCTCTAGTTGGAATACTCAACCATGGCCTAGCAATCAAAATATATGGAAAACCCCACAATGGCCTACTCCACAACCCAGTTGGAACCAACAGTAGCCAAACCCATGGCCCCAACAAAGTTTCCAATGTTCTAACTATAACCCCCAGTGACCTACATAGCAGCATCAGTGGTAGCCCCAATGGAACAAGGGCTGGCAATGGCAAAAAAATGCAAATTATTAGCAACCTATGCTTCCATCTTAGCCCCAGCAACCAACAATCATGCCTCCATCCACTCCTCAAACTTAACCTCCTAGACCTACCCAATTCCCTGCCCAACTTGTACCTAACCCTAACAACAAGCCTATTCAATAGGCTTATACTAATGAAGTGATGCAATACCCCGCCTATGGGGTAGAGGTGAGTAATGTTCACCTCAGATCAGGGAAGCAACTTGCAGGCCCTTCATCTCCCCAAATTATGGAACTTGAATATGGAGAACCCACAGAGGAAGCCTCAAATAATCCATCTTTGGAACCTGAATTAAATCAGGACCCTCAAACCACTTCACATCCAAAGCCTCCTTTCCCTGAATGCTTGGCTATCTAGAAGCAACTAGCACAGGCTGAAACTGACCTTCTAGGCCAGTTAAAAGATATAAGCATAAAGATTTCCTTAATCCAAGCTATCAAATATATTCCTATCTATACTAAGACTATTAGAGATCTCTGCATAAAGAAACTAGGAAGGAAGAGAACTGACCCAAAGAGAGTCCAAGTTTTGGGTAACCTTGCTGACATAATGTTGGGGAATATAACTGTCCCTAAATATATAGATCAAGGTAGTCCAGTAGTGGACATAAAAAATAATGGGACTATAATCAAGAATATTTTGATAGACTTGGATGCTGCAATTAATGTAATGACCAAGGAGACAATGCAGATGTTGTAGTTAAATAACCTTAGGCCTACTTAGACAATTTTGCAATTAGTTGATAGGTCTACAGTTAAGCCTAAAGGAGTCATTGAGGACTAGGTAATTGCATTAGATTCATGGGAATACCCTGTTGATTTTATAGTACTATAGGGAACAAAATGTTGTCGTGCAAGGAAGGATCACTTCCCATTGTCATTTATTGACCAAGTTTTTGACTCTTTGGCAGGGAAGAAATATTTCTCATTTCTTGATGGCTTCAATGGCTATAATCAAATCAAGATTACAACCGATGATCAAGATAAGACAACGTTTACCTACCCTTGGGGGACCTATGCATATTTTGTCTTACCTTTTGGTCTATCTAATGCTCCAACCACATTTCAAAGAGTAGTACTCAATATTTTCTCTAATTTTTCCCACAATAGCATGGAGATTTACATGGATGACTTCACCACATATGGTGAAACATATGATGAAGCCTTACACAATTTGGAGAAAGTTTTAAAGAGATGCACATAGCACAATCTATCTTTGAGCAATGAAAAATGTTTTATGATGATGACACAGGGCATTGTCTTGGGACATTTTATCTCAAGTGCAGGAATAGAAGTTGACCCAAAGAAGATTGAAATCATATCTACCTTGCCTATTCCATAGAGATAGAAGGATGTAAGGAGCTTCCTTGGACATGTGGGTTATTACAGGTGGTTCATTCAAGATTTTAGGAAAATTGCTACCCCTTTGTTTACTCTATTGACAAAAGCAATTGACTTTGAGTGGACCTTAGACTACCAAAATTCATTTAAGAGGCTAAAAGTAGTCTTGACACAAGCTCTAGTTCTAAGAGGTCCAAATTGAACACTGCCCTTTCATATCCACACTGATGCATCTGACTTTGCCATTGGAACAGTCTTAGGCTAGCAAGAAGGAAATAAAGAGTATGCAATATATCATATCAACAAAACCCTACAGGGAACTGAGTTGAACTACATTGTGACAGAAAAGGAAATGTTAGTTGTTGTTTATGTAGTTAACAAATTTAGACACTACATTACTGGCTATAAAGTGTTCATACATACAGATCATACAACAATTAGATATTTGATGAATAAGCCAATAGTGTGTGGAAGACTTGTAAGGTGGTAGTTGTTATTGCAAGAATTTGACATAACAATAGTTGACAAACTAGGAAAGGCTAATGTGGTTGCTGATTTTTTGTCTAGACTGCCTACATAATCAATAGAAGGAGTGGTTGGTGACTCTTCTCCTGATGAGCATCTATTTGCTCTAAACATACACACTCCATGGTATACAAATATAGCTAATTATTTGGTGATAGGGTAGATTCCAGGTTATTTTTCTCTAAGGGAGAAAAGATAGTTCACAAATCCTTCCCTTATTCTTGGATTTCTAGATTCCTATTCTACACTGGCACATATAACATTGTGAGAAGATGTATCAGGGAGGATGAAGTGTTTGTCATATTGAAGGCATCATGATGAACCCTGCGGTGGACATTTTGCAGACAAAAGGACAACCTTCAAGATCTTGACAACATGATATTATTGGCCAACACTACATAAAGACTGTCAAGTATACTAGAAGCTGTGATCGGTGCCAGAGAATGGGGAGACCTACAAGAAGTGATGAAATGCCTTTGCAGCCCCAAATAGCATTAGCTCCTTTTGATAAGTGGGGGTTGGATTTTGTTGGACCTATCTCCCCCACTTCAAACAATAAAGAATATATACTGGTATACACTAGTTACTTAACCAAATGGGTAGAAGTTAAAGCTTTGTAGTTTACCAGAGATGACAATGTGAAAAAATTCTTATATGAGGAAATCTTCACTAGGTATGGTGAACCTAGGGAGATAGTGATTGATCAAGGACCACAATTCACATCAGACTTAATCACCAAATTGGTGGAGGAGTATCAGATTAGACACAAGAAGTCTACCCCATATCATCCTCAAGCTAATGGTCAAGTCAAGGTTACAAACAAGGAGATTAAGAATATATTGACAAAAATAGTATAGGTCCACAAAACAGATTGGGTTTCCATATTACCAGAAGTTGTTTGGGCATACAGAACCACATGGAAGACAAATACAGGATTCACTCCTTATGAATTGGTTTATGACAAGACAACAATATTGCCTATAGAGTTTGAATACAAAACTCTGAGAACAACAGTGGAATTGGGGATGGACTTAATAAAGGCTCAAAAGGAAAGGTTACATCATTTGAATGCTCTTGACGAAATTAGATTAGAAGCCATAAACCACATAGAGGTTATTCAAAAGTAAAGAATTAAATGGCATGATCAGTATATAAAGACTAAAGAGTTCAATGTTGGTGATTGGGCCCTTCTCTATGATTCCAGATACAGAGATTTCAATGGCAAGCTTCAATCTCAATGGCTAGGACCATATTAAATTCAACAGGTATTCCCTAATGGTGCAGTCCAACTACAAACCATTGATGAGGTTAGATTTTCATTACTGGTAAATAGACATAGGCTAAAAATTTATAAGAAACCGCTTCAAAAAGATGATTTTATTGTCTCTATAACAAACAAGTATGGTGCTCCCAATGCTATTGATGAAGGCTCTGAAACACACAATGATGTACCGACAGAAAGTGATCCACCCATCATGTCTAGTGATGCAGAGGTTGAGTTGCACGACTCAACCCCTGTCACTGAGACTTAATTTGGCCGATAGGCCATTCTATATGTGCACACATCTTGTAATTACCAAAAATAAATTTAGTAGTCCCATATTTTTTGGTCATCCATAAAAAATATAAAAATAATAATCTATTTTGTAACTCCAAAAAAATTTGGTACGCCAAAAAAATTATTATTTCCAAAAAAATTAATTAACAAAAACTATGGAACCAAAAAAGAAATTGGAAAAATTAAAAAAAAAACAAAAAAAAATTGAAAATAATAAAATCGCAAAAACTATGGAACCAAAAAAGAAATTGGAAAAAAATAATAAATTGGAAATAAAAACCAAAAAAGAAATTGGAAAAAAAAAAAAAAACTCAAAAAGAAATTGGAAAAAATAAAAAATAAAAACCAAAAAAGAAATTGAAAATAAGAAAATCACAAAAACTATGGAACCAAAAAAGAAATTGGATTAAAAAAAAAAAAAAAAAAAAAAAAAAAAATTGAAGGAAAACAATGGAAAAAAATCACAAAATCCTTTAAAAGTTGCATTTTCTTTTAAAATTGCATGAGTGTGTTGGATAGTAACGCCTTTATCCTTTTATTCTATATGTGTACACTATTTTGTAACTGCCAAATATTTGGTAGTAAAAAAAAATTTAATTTTTCATAGTAAAAAATAAACTATTATTTCCAAAAAATATTAATTAACAAAACTATGGAACCAAAAAAGAAATTGGAAAAAATAAAAAATAAAAACTAGAAAAGAAATTGGAAAAAATAAAAAATAAAAACTAAAAAAAGAAATTGGAAAAAAAAGAAAATAAAAATAAAAAAGGAAGAAATTGAAAATAAGAAAAAAAAAAAAAAAAACTATGGAACCAAAAAAAAATTGGAAAAAAAAAAAATAATAACCAAAAAGAAATTGAAAATAAGAAAATTACAAAAACTATGGAACCAAAAAAGAAACTGGACAAAATAAAAAATAAAAACCAAAAAAAATTGAAGAAAAAAAATGGAAAAAAATACAAAATCCTTTAAAAGTTGCATTTTCTTTTGAAGTTGCATGACTGTGTTGGATAGTAATGCCTTTGTCTTAATATTATATATAGAACAACAAATTTCTATGGGTTAGCATATGTTTAGTAATTTTTTGTTTTCTTCAATCCATTAAAGGTATTTCTCATAAGTATTGTCATTAGGTTGGGTTTGTAAATGTTTGCATGAATGAGTCAGGTTTGAAATACTGAATACTTTTAAATTATGAATATGCATGGTCTGTAAATGGGTATGTAAATGTTTACATGAGTAAGTGGGGGTTTGAAATACTGAATACTTGTAAATTATGAATGTGACTGATGTTTAAGAAAATTCTTGTGGGTTTGCAGAAACTATATATTCACTAGATTTAACCAAGGTTTAGTCGTAGTCTTCTGGGATATTCTCCACCCCGCCTTCAATGAATTGGTGATTTAGGTAACAATAACAGTAATATTTAAGTAGACTGAATAGCTAGCAATAAATATCCTTTTCATTGCCTGAAATTTATTTTAAATCTAAAATACTATGTAGTATATTCAATTATTTTTGTTTTTTGAATTGTTAATTCTCTATTATTTATTTTGACAATAAACTCTCTGATTTTTTTTTAAAAAAATTTATGAATAAGGTTTTTACTATTTTATATGATCCACTATGTCTAGAAAACAATTTCAATTTCAGTTTACAAGTTATTTGTTATTTTTAAATCTTTCAAATTATTTAATCTTAATTTTAGTTTGAAAATTTTTATAGATTCTTTTGAAATTGAGGAAGAAAACAAAGGTAAATGTTTCTAATATACAATTTATTTATTGATTATAATTGTACATTTATTTATATTAATTTGTTTATAAATTGGACTTTTATATTCAATTTAATTTATTGTTAAAATTAATATAAAAATTTTAATTAAAAAATAGATATAAAAGTCAAAATTATTTGGTTTTGTTATCATTTCATTTTATTTATTTATTTAGTTATAAAAAATTTAGTTTAGTTAAGATTTAAATAATCTTAGATTTAGTTTAAAATTATTTTTTATTTAAAAAATAATTTTAATTTAAAGTAAGTTTAGTTCAAATCTAAATTTAAATTTTATTTTATTTCAAATATAAAATAAATTTTATTATAATTTAGTAAATTGTTATTTTAATTTTACTTTAGTATTACTAAAAGTATTTTTTAAAAATATATTTTTTATACACTCAAGTTACTTTTTTAAATTGCAAAAAATTGTTATTTTAATTTTACTTTAGTATTACTAAAAATACTCTTTGAAAATATATCTTTATACACTCCAATTATTATTTTAAATTGCAAAACTATGTTAGGTTGATTTATTGAATATATATTTTTTGTCCACTAAAGTTTCTTTTTTAAATTAAAAATTTATGTCAGGTTGATCTATTATATTTAGAAAGTTTTAATATAAGGTAATATTTTGTTACACTTTATGTTTCACTAAATGAATTCTACTATGTCCTAAGCATTAGCTTGATGTGATTTTCATGTGGTGTTTGTTGATAAGAGTTGTAGTCATATGTGGGAAGTAATATAAGATAGCCCCCATCTACAGATTTTTAGCAATTTTTTTTAAGCTTTTAAAAATATTTTTGAAAAATAAAAATATACAATCTTTAAAACTATAATAACTTGATATTCATTTCTTTCTTATAGAAGCCTCTAAAATCTCTTGAACTTTAACATGCTTATAAATATTTGATTAAACATAATTTATTATTTTCTAATTGTTTGATTGTGCACCATTTGTGTCTAATATGATTTGCAAACACTATAGGATAATATGGTGTCCACTATTTCTCAAGGAGCTATTTCTAGTTTGAAGAATGGGGTTCTTGGTCTCAAGCCTATACTTTAAATATTGGACATGAAGCAAATAACAAGTAAAGAGCATTCAAAAGAAAGATATTGTACATTACTATCAAATGGGGTTCAAACACACTTAAGTTTATTGTCAATTGATTGCAATAAATTTAGTCTCTGGCATTCTAAAAAAAGGAACAATATTGCAAATCAATGACTATAAATGTAACAATATATGCAATCAAATGTAAGATCTTTTTCAATCATGTTTAGAAATTAAATCTATAGCCTATAGTACCGATAATAACAAAATTTTAAAATTTTGTCATAGGTTTATGGTCATTCTCAACATGGATATTGGTTACCCAGTTACTAAAATTGTATCATTCAAGCATACCATTGATGATAGAATCTTAGTTGGAAGTGATAGCTCTTTAGACTTGCAGTCCAATGATGTTGCATTGCCATCCTCAAATATTACTGGCTTGATTGATATGCATAGTGGTTGCTCTTTGAATATGGGTCCAGTGCACATGGTAAACAAGGTGATTCATTCCATTCTAATAATTGTGTTAACACCTTTCCATGAAAGATGGACTATCAAATGTAGAGTGATAAACAAGGTGGTAGTTCAACACTTCAGTAATGCTAGAGGGCAAGGAAAAGTATTTAGTTTTGATGTTGTTGACAGTGATGGTGGAGAGATTTGCATAATTTGTTTTAATGAACTTGTTGACAAATTCTTTGAAGAGATATATGTTTTTTTTATGATTTATTTTTATAATGGCACATTCATGATTTAGTTCATGTGGTTATTCATTTAATACCATTTCATTATTTTTATTTGCAAAAAAAAAATGATTTTCTTATAGTATTTATAGCCTTGTCCACCAACTATTACATTTAATGATTTTCTAGAAAAAATATAAATATATACTATTTAAGGATAGGCCTATAAATATTTGTGCCTATTGGCCATTTGATAGCACCTTTGGTGCTTTTACTAGTTTTAATTACTTTGCACTTCACATGCACACACAACACACTACCCATGGTGAACACAGTTAGCTCCAGAGATACATGTTCTTAAGTCTTAGTCGGGACCTATTACAGTCGGGACCTAAAATATTTTGAATATGTAAACATTCAGTCGAGACATTTACTGGAGGTACCCATAGCAACAACTGTCTACAGAAGTCTTCAACACTTTGGCAAAAAGTAAACTATTTTTCCACGCATTCTATTTCTTCCACACATGTGTTATTCATTTTGAATAAATCAAATGCTCGTAGCAAAAATTTTCAACTCACACTCACGAGTTGTTAGATCAAGTATTGTGAGCTATCACATCACATCACCTCTGACGTACCTGCCACCTTACCATTCACTCTCATGCATTTCATTCTGCTCACATCAAATAAATGCCAAGTACGTGTTCTCCAGTTCTAAGGTGCGTTGATCACTTACTTCCATAACGTATGTACAAAAGGTAACCTTACATGATTAACTTAGATTTCATTTTATATTCATTATTACTCTTCATTTAATTCATGCGTGTGAAAATATATATCACCATTAAATTTCATAATTACTCTTTTAGCCCTATCAATTCACACGTGAAGTGGGGTCACTTCACCCATTAGTTGGGGGGAGGGGTATAATGGTTAGTTAATTTTTTTGATTTTTGCCACCCAAGTCTTTAGAGTTATCAGATAGAATTCTATGTCATTTTTCCAAAGATAGTAGACCTACCTTGTTTCATCCAAATTGTGAAGTTATTACCCTATGAATGAGCTGAAATACAGAATTTTACATACAAGAGAGCTCTAAAAGTTACAGTAGGGGGGAATAGAAGAAGCACAAGAAAAGGCAGAAAATTATAGGTTCTTCTAAAGGTGGTGGAACTGAAGTTGAGCAGAAATTGAAACCTTTTGAGGTTGTAGAGTACAGGGACAATGGGAGGTGATGTTATAAGATGAGAACCATCTGTGCACAAGGAAATATTAGAGGATATGATGGTTCTACCACTCTTCACCAGAGTGGGATGGCTAGATTACTTCTTGAAGCTAACAAAATATGACAATGAAATAGCAAAAGAATTTGTAGCTGCATTGCAGTATGATGAGGCAACAATCAAGGGATTGCTTGTAGATGCTTCTAAAATGGCCATTGCCTAAGTTACATGATTACCACGTATAGGGTCTATATATCCAGCTCGTGGTGATGCAGCTGCAGCAAGAGAAGAATCTATGAGTGTGGAGAAAACTTGGACTCATCATCACAAGGTACAAAGAGATTGTCCCTTCCATTCTTTTGGGGAAAATGTGCTTCTTATATCATTAAATACTCTACATGTGATGGTTGGCATAATTTGTTATATAATGTGCACTTTAAGTTGCTAAATCACTTATGCCATGATAAGTTAGTCAATGTTCCCAATTTCCTTTATAACATGTTGAAGAGGATGACATCTGATTATCAGAGAAAGCAAACGGACACCACGTTGTCCCATCGCCTAAGAATTCAACATCCACGGGTTAATTGGAATGCCTTTAAAACATGTACAGATATCACAAAACTACTGGAAGTACATGAAGCAAAGGATGAACCTTAACATGAATTAGAACTTGAGATTGCACTTGAAATTGAACCGGAGTAAGAAGAGCCACAGGAGGAAAATACTCCAGAAAATAGGCTGATGGCAATAGAGAAACCTCATCTTCTACAAACCCTAAATCTATGAGAGGAGCTTCTTCAACATCTTCTAAGAAAAAGAAGAATAAGAAAGGTGTTGAGAAACATAAGAGCACTGTAAAATAAGAGGATGCAGGGAAGAAGAAGAAGAAGAAGAAGAAGAAGAAGGGGAGTAAAAAGAAGAAGAAAAGTGAAGTTAAACAGGAAACTGTTACTCCCAGGTGCTCAAGAAGGTTGAAAAGGAAGAATGTTGAAGAAAGAATTGTTGAGGAACAGGGGCAAGAAGAACAAGGTGAAGGATAGTAGTACCATGATTCAACGTTGTTGGACACAGACTCAAACAAAGAAGCAGATGCCCCTGAGAATGTCCCTACTGATGTTCATTTTGACTTTTTTCATCCAATGGAGTTCAAATAATCATCATAAGGGGGTTAAGGGGTATTTTGATATGTTCATTAACTCTAAAGGTTTTATTGGAAAAGGTCTCATAAGGTAAATTTCAATCATAGGAGGGGCCATTTTTGTTATTAAGAGCTAGTTTAAAGATTTCATTTTTGTTATGGGACATGTCTTGACGTCCAAAAAACCTTTAAACCACCTTGTAATGTGAGTTTTAATAACTCAAATGTTAAGAAAAGAGGGTTTTTCACATAGACTTAATCTTATTATTTCCAAAAAACCCGTACTTTAGGTTTTGAGGGAGTTATTTTTTAAAAGTTTTATGTGAGGTTGTGTCATGCATGGGTGGAGTTTGGTTGGAGTTTAAGTTTGAGGTGTAGTCATAGTCTAGCCTGAGTTAGGTTTAAGGATCTTGTAGTTGAGCTTCCTTTCTCTATGCTCACCGTCCTATGGTTAGGGTTTTGTCTTGTTACTTTCTCACATGTTTCATGGAGGTGAGGTTCAATTGAAGAAGGAAAAGGTTACATGGATCAATGAATATGAGTTTGGGGATTCAATTATGGCTTTGTCTGATATATATAACACCGTTTGTAGAAAGATTGACTTGCTATTATGCCCACTGCATGATTCTAATGATAGATGACAGTAGATAGAGGAAAAAGAAAGTAGGTGCTCGAGGGTCCATGGGAGTGCAAAGACCTACACACTGTCATGAAGGGGATGTTATAAGATAGTGAAAAATAATCATTAAGGACTGTTATAAGGGACAATGAGAAGATAGTTATACAAAGATAAGAGATAGTGGTCTCATGAAGAATACAAAACCTACATGAAGATAGATACATCATGTGAAGGCATTATCAAAACAAATCATCATCTCACAGTGAGCAGAGTGACAAGAATACTTGACAAATTGTAAGGGTGTTTAAGAGGCATATGTTTCATCCTTAAACTCCTTATCACCATAATGAGGTTTACACTATCCTCAAGAAGATTTGCATAGCATAAGAAGGTGATAAAGGTATTGTAGTTTCTACTAACAGTTTTAAACATGCATCAAGACAAATACTCCATTAAAATAGTGCACACATTATAATGGGAGGCATAACACAATGAAGGCAGGTATGTGTCAAGAACTTTTACTATGGTTTGGTATTAAGGTTATGATAATGAAACCCTCAAAGGATTTTATCTATGTAGTGCCATGATGAATAACCTTGTATTCAACTAGTAAAGAAATGAGATAATGTTTTGAGATATACATGTCTAAGATAGTGCAAGGAGATCTATAGGATTTACAAAGGTTTTAGAGACTTGTAAGAGGCCTATCATATCTTATAGGGCATACTTTTCTTTCTAACTCACCAAACCTTCTTTCTATGAAGGTGTTAAGAGCCATAAGAGTCACAATGCATATAGTGAGATCTCATGGCAGAAACAATACAGGTTTTGGTTAAATATTTTCTTAGGTTTGCTAACTATTTTTGTTGAGGTCTTCAAAAATGCCAAAAGTAGACAGATCTATCAAAAGAAATAGCAAGAGATTAAGGCCTATTTGTTTGTAAACCTAACACACTATTAAGCAGGATAAACACATGGATCATATGTATGGTATTCATCATGATTATGTAGAGCCTTATAAGTATCATATGGATTGAATTGAGTAAGAGTAGCAAATAAGAGGTTTAGCAGTCATAGGTAGTCTACCACAGTCACCAAGGACCTACATAGTGATTTCAAAACCTACCTTCAAATGTTGAAACTACACACTAAAAGGAGAGGTTGTGAAGAGTTGGACAAAATAATAGAGGGAAGTGAATAGGAAAAGTAAGCAGTCCATCATCAAAGGTTGTTACAGTCATAACAGAAGCAGTATATGATAGCAGTCATTGAGAAAGTGGTGGAGAGAAATAGTCATCAGATCTCAGCAGAGATAATGTAACAAGGAATGTATGAAGAAAATATCCTAGGTTTTTTTTTGTTGTTTAGGGCTTATGAGGATTATTGGAATAAGTAGTTCATGTGTTTAAATATGCTCACATTTTAATAAACATTGTTCATAGCAAATAAGCAATTCTCAATCAAATTCTTGTAGTCTTCAAAGTCCCTAAAATTAAAAAGAGTTTACCCTATTTTAGACTTTTAAATATGCAACAATAAAGCTACAAATGAAGTATGAAGAGATAGATAGAGGTTTGGTATAGTGGAAGCATGTAAGTAGCCTTAAAGGATAGTCCCAAAACAAAAGAAGAGACCAACATACAACAGTCAAAAAGAGACAGTAGCCTCCTAAAATAAGGACAATTCTAATAAGTAGTTGTCATACAAAATGCAAAAGCAATTCTAAAGGACAGTAACAATCATCCCTCATGAAAGGAGCAATCCTATAGAAGCTGGGACAACAAAATCAAATGAGAAAAGATAGTCAAAAGTGAAGAGCTAGGTGACAGTCACAAATCCAAAGTAGGATAGTCAGCCTAATAGTCATGAAGAGACAATAAGACTGTGACTTAGGCCAGTCAGCAAAAAGCTTCTTGAAGTGACAACCTATGGTTAGTTACTCTACTAGTGGAAAGAGGGAGACAATGATACAAGTCCATGTGAAGACATTCAAGTTTCATAGGTCTGTCAAAATATCTAAGGGGTCTGTCTACAAAATGCAGAGGTTTGTCTAGAACATATGAATTTTCTCTTCACCTACCATTACCATAGGCAGTTTCCTATGTTTGAGAAACCCTGTAGATTGGTATGAGATAAAGGGGAGTGTGTATACACAGCATAATGAGCAGAGACATGGATCAGCTATACAGAGGTCTCTTTGGGATAAGTAGATAGGGTAGATACAATGAAAGACAATAAGAAACCATGACTCTATCACAAAAGAGGGAGCGGCAAACAATCTTATACCCTTCAATAATGTCAAATCTCAGAGATGTATGCATGTTGAATGAAAAGACTATTAGATTCAGGATAGACAACTGAGAGGGGGGGGTGAATCAATTGTCTAAAACTTTCTTCCAATTAAACACTTAGATCCACTTCGTAATTTAGTAGCATAATAATAAATCAATCATGGAAACACAATGCATTAAATCAAGAGTAGAAACACATTAACACATAAGACACCAGGATTTTGACGTGGAAAACCCGGTTAAGGGAAAAACCATGGGGTGACTAACCCAAGATTGTATTCTCTGTTAAAAGAATAGAAAGAACAAATGGTACATGCCAATTAGGGCTCACTGCCTGAGCACACTACTCACAAGAGGCCCACTGCCTACAGGAGACACACTGTCTATAGAATAATAAGTATTACATACTTGAACTAAAGAATAGCATCTTCACCATGCTTGAGTCAGTTCTATTTAAGCCCAATACTTCTGCTCTGCTTTTCACTCCTCTGCTCTCTACCACACTCTCATCTACATAAGACACCTTTGAAATGACTTTACAACTCCTTATTGATACAAGACATCGACTTAGGGGTAATCATCCAAGTCAGAAAACATTACAGAGCAAATACAAAAAGACTTCACGCAGATCAACATGTTGTCAGCCACATAGATTTGAAACTTCAATCCTTCTTTAGGAACATGCCATTCTTCATAGAGCATCTTCAAGATTATCCGCAGGAGGTGTAACTCATCTGGTTAGTTGGACTTAGGAAGAACATCATCATCCAGAAGTAATTCTTCAATTACGAGTTCAGTCTTCAATGAGGACCACCAACATGAACTAGACATTATCCAAAAACCTCCACAAGCTTTCCTGAATCACCAAGAACATCCACACTACTTCTTATTGAAATCATTCTTCTCTTTCATCTGGAACCTTAAGAACACATTCTGTCATCACGGTCATATTGGAATAGATGCTTGCAGACCTCCAGACCACAAACCAATTGAGTAGTCAATTCACATTGACTTCCTAAACACTCCACCAAATCCATAGAACAGGATATTGCCTTTCTGGATCTCACCGGACCTATCTGTGTCACTCTGTCACTTCTGAACACCTGCCAAAACTGATTTTACTTAAGTGGCCATATCTTCTTCAGATCTTCATGCGGACCTCTGAAATCTTTACTGGATCATCTTAAGACACATATCTACAAACCCTTTGATGCGCATCCTCTGATCTTCATCTTAGCTTGGATATTTACCTTACTGCCTTCACTGTTCTTCTTTGTTCTTGATAGGACTAATTTTCTCAATATTCTTAGCAATTTTCTCAATATCCTCAGCATACAGTTCATCCAATCCTTATCATTAATGCAATAGGAGTATGTTGACATCAATGACAACACCGGTTAGGCCCATACTTGCAACAAAGACTCCATGATGGACAGTGAGCATATAGAATGCTGAAATAATGAGTAAAGATGGTAGTGTAGGACAGTGACAAAAATATGCAGAGGTTAGAGTTATAGAGATCAAATGTCTAGCTTGGTTTTGCCTTAGTCCATAGAAGATATCAAACCCTTGAAGACATAAGGTATACAGTGAAAGGTTGTGGTGGTGCCTGCATGGACATTCAGGTTTCAAGCAATTTATTTTGTAGACACCCTCCCAAAGATCCAAAAAATTCTGAGTCAGGGAAGATCACCCTGATTTTCTTGCAGGGGGTCATCATACTTTCAAATATCAACATGATTTTCTTGCAGGGGGGTCATATTTCATATATGACCCAATCTTCTGCCCGGGGGTGATATTTTGAATATCTGTCATCTTAATGAAGATCACCCCGATGTTGTTGCAGTGTTTCAACATAACCTGATATTTTGCGGAGGGGGTCATCATGTTTCAATATCGGGTGATCTTAGTTAAGATCACCCCGATGTTGTTTTATCACCTCATCTTGCAGGATCATCCCGAAGTGCGGACATCAATTTTACATGAGGGGTGATATCTACTTGTCCATCACCCTAATATATTTTGCGGAGGGTGATATTTATCAGGTGATCTTACGAATATCACCCTTGCCACTGAATATCACCTTGATATTACAACATGATGGTGACATCATCATGATCGGTGGGGTGCATCATGTGTTCTTCGGCATGATGGTTATTATCAGCAGGTATGTTAGAGCTCCCCTGGCTCGCTGATGAGGATATGAAGATTATGATGATATGAGCAGGTACAGGTGGATCATCGATGAAGTGTTTGATATGAGCACAATGAGGAAGATCGTCCTCTGATACATCAGGTTGTGCGGCGAAGTATCAGGGTGACATTTTGAACATCAGGTGATGCAGTCAGGATGATACTTTCCCGTTGGTGATATTTAGCATCAGGGAGATGTAAAATATTGGGGTGTTGTTTCTTACCTGATGATGCAGACATCAGGATGATATAAAATATCGGGGTGATATTTCATATCAGGCTATCATGCAGAAGGATCATCGGTGTGACAAGTGGTATCGGTAAGGATGAAGAATGTTTCTCTGACAGCAGGAGCTACCCCGATGGGATCTAGTCTGGCGTCGTCACGAGCAAAATCACCGACATGCATGATCCTGCTTATAAAGTGATAAAGAGGTCGCTGCGGGGTGAATGTGGGATAATCAGTTCTCACATATTTTGAAAAGTTAGTAGGATACACCCGCGTGGCACAACATCATTGGTGGCCAACTTGTCAGCATATTCTACGCCACAAATCTTGGTGGGAAAAGGACAAGATCGACAATCTTGATTTAAATATTCAAAATGGTGGGTTTCCCATGTATCTACGGTGGCTTTTCGATGCTAGAAGGGTTTTGATGCACGCAACTACTGCATTCCTAAGGCCACAGATTGGTATGTCGTTAATGGTGATTTACAGAGGCATGGATCTGATGGACAGGTCAACTACCAAATTGATAAGAAAGATCTTCAAGCAGCAGTGTAGAATCTGATCCTACCTATATTTTCCTTTATTTCTGCCTGTTGCATTAAATGCTTTCGGCGCTGCCTTGGTGATGCATTGTAGTTGGTAAGATCCTGGAGAGCACCATGTAATTAATATTGAGCACCTTCCTCCTGTATAAGGAGGATTGTGTTTCTCATTTATAAAAAAAAGGAAAGAAAGGTGAAAAACTAGACAAAATCTAGATATTGTGATAAGATACAACTTCATTGGTAGCTCTGCTCTGGGTGTCCTGTGAGTTTATGAGTCTCATGTTGTATGTTTTATGCATAAATTAACTGGTTTCATGCTATTTTTATATGAGAAATGCACTATTGCATGTGTTTAATCATTTGTCTCCAAGTTGTGGGCATATTTTCTTTTGAATCATGATAGCTAAGGGTTATTTAAGATTCAGGAATATGGGTTTTCTGTATTGAATGTTTAAATCTCCTACCTTTGTTCAAGGAACAAATTAAATGTTTCAGGTTAATCATAGAGAAAGTATGTTGCAACAGGGATACCTTTAAGTATGAATGACTGAACACTCTGTTTCGGGAAGTATCTGTAAGGCAGGTACTAAATAAACCCCCTTGAAATCTAGTCTTTGGCATGTGTTTATGTTGATCATTCACATGTCTATGTCTACTGACTCTGAGCCCTGGATAGGCACCAATCTGGTCTTGTATTGAGGTTACACCCCAAGTCCTAGTTTTGCATCCAAACACCAAAAATTAAACTTAAAACTTCAAAACCAAACCATTAGGACCTTAGAAGTAGTTTTAGGATTAAAATTCTCTGTCTCACAACTGAACATAGGCCCAAAGCTAACCCCTTTGCACTTATCTCACAGTTTTGGTCTACTTAAAGGAGGATTTATCTGCTTTGTGTCAGCATCCCCCCAGTTCACAAGCATATCTCATGGATGTTGAATAGGGAATACTCCCCTTGGTTCTACAGAGCCTAAAGAAGAAGAGGAGATATCTATAGAGTCTATCTTCTGTACTGTTGGCCCCTAGCCCAGAGATCCTATTGATCATTGATGGCTACCTTGTAGGGATAACTAGGAGCAAGCATCCAGTCTGGGAAAAAATCCAACAGGTTGGACAACAACCTACTAGAAAATAAGGAAGACACCTTCATAGATAAGTAAGGGAAAGATGCACAAAGGTATAAGGTCTCTTCATTATCAAAATCTACCTACAACTCTTAAGAACTCACTATCATATAGTGATGTTATATTCAGAAAAACAACCTTCAAACACTGTACTATGGAAAGATACCATAGTAATCAGGGTGGTCATGAAAATATGGATTTTTAGTCACTTTCATGAAGCCTAAAAACTTAGTAAAAGGACAACTACAAGTAGTTTTAAACCTCAAGAAGGCCCAGCAGGGGTAGTAGGGTGAGGGAAAAGTGTTTTGAAACATTTAAGAGGTAGTTTGGGGTAGTTTGGAGTCTTCAAAAATGCCATGATTCTTTCCATAGGCCCAAAAGTTCTAGTGGAGCTTTCAAAGCATAAACACATGCCTATCATCATGCAAGGTGGGTTTAGGGGGTGTAATGGCTAGTGTGAGTAGTTTTGACCACTTTGCAAGCATCTAGGAGAGGTTGCAGTGATTTGTGGGCAGTTTGAGAGTATCTAGGGGCAATTTTGACCACCTTCCAAGGATATAGGAGTTCTACAATAGTGAGAGCACATTTCTAGGAGCTTGTTGAAGACCAAGTTAGATGAGGAGACTCCATGGGTGTCTAAAAGAGGTTTGACCTAGTTTTTGTCATAAATTTTCTTCTTTTTTTTCACTCTCTTTGTCTCCCCATGTTGGGTTGAGTATAGGAAAGCCTTGGACTTAGTTTTTTTAGTTGTTTTCATGTTTTTGAGCTATAAGAGTCAGAAAACAGAGATTGTAACTCATATTTTTCTATATGACAAGACTTTGTAATACATTTCAAAGCAATAGAAGTTGGTACAGGACTATCTTTGATGTAAGAACACCTTTTTTATCAATAAAATGATCAATTTTCCTTCATATGATGTTGTTACACTATGTGTTTGAACAAAATAATGGATGTATACTCTTAGTTTTGTGTTAAACCTTTAATATATGCTTTATTTGAACACCTCTAGACAGAAAATAGATATTTTATGCAATTTCTAAGCTGTGAAATACTTGAAATCAATTGTCTATTTTGTGAAAAACTTCATTTTCCTTTCTAAAAAGCCAAAACATAAGTGTCCTTACAAAACAGTCATGCATAGAGTCTAAAAAATCATAAGTTGTGGAAAACCAGTCATTTCTCTTTAGGAATTGTGTGTCAAAACATCAAGAATAGGTCATTTCAATTTGGTGCATCACCTTTATAGACATATAGCTTTATTTTAGTGTCCTTTCTCACCTTTTTATTAGCAAAGTGGCAGTAATCTAAGATAGTTTAGGTGAAATACAAAGGGAACCAACCCTCTTAGGAGGTTGACTCCAAGTTTTAGGCAACCCATAGGCATAGGAGTGTTCCCATGTGTCAACAAGTAGCTAAGTTGACAACTTAGCACTTGGGTGCGTACTTTATTGATCATAGTTCATAAAAATATCAATGTGCCTACTAAGAGGAGAAGGTATGTTTCTTCATCTTCTGACTCTAATTTAGAAGATATTTTTATTTCAATGAAGATGGGGAAGTCAGTTCTCAGTAGCTCTGCTAGGGAAATTTTTGATATCACTAGGGATGATGATGATTGTTTAAATTTTGAAGAGGACAAATAACTGTTAGAGGATAGGAATATAAGGAAGGAGCTTCAAGAAGCTCTTGTCAAGATAAAGTAATTGGAAGAGCAAGTAAAAGGCTATGAGGAAAAGGACAAAGAAAAGGAGATAATAATACAAGAATTGGAGGAGAAAATCCAAACCTATGGCCATGGAATCAATTTGGATCTGTTAGCATAGATGGCCAAGAATAAAACAAAAACTAAAGAGAATAAAGCACTAAATCCACAACCTCATGTAGCAAGGTCTCCAACATATCTCACCACTTTGTATTTGGGATTTGAATTTATGAAACTTACTAACAAATTCAAATAGGAAAAAGAAAGTTGGGACGAAGAAAAACAAACTCTTAATGCATCACTAGAAGGTAAGAATTTGGAGTTGAAAAGGTTGGAAGGTAAATTGACAGAGGTAATAAATAGGATCCATTCAAATTATTGAGTGTAGACCTCCACCTAGGGTGTATGCATTGTTTCTAAAGGAAAAATTTCTCAGTTTTCAATTCAATAAGTTCATTAATGATTAGCCTATTTCTTTAAACTTGAGGCATAATTTTCTTAGCTATTTCAAGGAAGTTGACCTGGAGGAGAAAGATCAGTTGTGTGAGTATTATTTACACAACTAATTGATGGTAGAGGATATAGAATGGAACCCCTTAATTTATGTTGGGGATTTACAAGTTAGAGCACTGTCATCCTATTTCAGGAATGAGCAGCTTAGAGGTGAAGTAATGGATAGATATGAAGAACAAGAGAAAACAGTGGCACTGCAAATCAGAAAAGAATCGATGTATCCTAATGTAATCATTACTCAATGGTTGGCACTCCTTTCTCATAGGGGTCCAGGAAAGATAATCATGTATTTGAGACTCTGAGATTACAGAAGGATACAACAGCTGGCAGTGCCTATCCTTCAAAATTGCCTAAGGTATGTACAAAGAAAATGGAATAACCTGACCCCAGATTTGTAAAAGAAAGAGCCTCACTCTTTCCATAATTTTATAAATATGTTTGAAAGATTGCACAAGTACATCTAGGTTTTAGAACAAAAAGGAGTGGGATGGCTACCACTTACTTATCATCCTCCTATTCTCCTCCATCCAGTACCACAATGGACAGGAGAAAAGAATGATGAATGTAGGAGTGTAGAATCAATTAAGATGGATAGGCTTGCATCTTATAATGGTTTCTATCTTAAGCAGGGGGGTCAGAGAAGTGATGGACCTTAGGCAGATCACTTTGCATTACAATATTTTCCCCTAGATGTTTAATTAAGTGTTTTACTTGAGGACAAGTAAAAGGATAGTTGGGGGGAATGATGAGTTTAAATATTGGCCTCTTTTGTGTCATTTTTATATGCTTTTAGACCTTTTGCACATAATCTTCCAGATACTTTTCAAACATTACCATCATGATATACTGTCTTTTTATATATTTTGCAAAACCTTGAACCTATTTTGTTGATATGAAATATGGTGATGATATTCCTCGATTGAATGATTTGAACATGAGTATGTGTGCAATATAGATGAGATTCTATGGTTTAATTATGAAGGTTATTTGTGCACATATGTTTTGTGGATTAACCCCTGTGTAGGAACAAGCATGTGGCATCAACGAGAGGAGAATTTGTAGCAAATCATAGAATAGGGGAATTGAAGGAAGTTGAAATCAAGCTGCCAAAAGTGCAGACAGCTGGAAGCTGAACGTGAATCATTATCGGAAGAAATAAATACAGAAGAAGTAGACTTGTTCCAAGATTCTAAACGCAACTTATGTGTTTCTCATATTAGCCATTGCATAGGAATTCTTATTTGAATGGGATTCTCCTTCCTCTATTCATTTAGAATTAATAAATCAATCTTAACTCTATATCCTAATATCTAGGAATGGATTAATGATTATAGTTAGTTGGTAGTTAAATAAGTCTCTCCCATTTTGTATAAGTTAGGGGATGAGCTTGGAGTCAAGTTAGTTACTCAATTGTTAGTTGTTTTATTCACTATTATAAGATACAAAAATTAGTTATTTCTCTAGACATGAATTGTTGAAATGCAATTATTGAATAAAATCTGCAAAAAGGACTATGTTTGAAGTATTTCCGTGATATGGAATGAATAAAACTATGTGTTATGTGGATGCATGAGTATCTGAGTTAGATTTGATTTCCAACTAAGTGAGTCAGTCCCCTGAGCCAGCCACTCAAGGTACTGATATTCACTTCATTTATTTTCTTATCCATTTATGCATTCTTGTTAAAGTTGTTTTATGCTATTTTATAAATGTATTGTGAGTTAAGTAGAATACTCTTATTGTTAATTACAGTAGTTGTGGTTCATCAAAAAATGTATAATTGATCCATCTTAGTCCTCTGGAGGTTAGCATTAGCTTTCTCATCATTTTGAATGGTTTTCGATTAGTTATGTACTTTTCTATTGTTTGTAGTTATCTACAACTTATGCTGCAGGTACCCATAGCCACTAGGTTCTGTAACTATTTTTTATTGTTCTTGCATTTCTGTGAATTCTAACAAAGTAGAATAATCTAAGTACGTTTGAATAGGATAGTTTAGGAGAATATGAGCCCTTGAAGGCACATATAGTGCAGTGCCATCATAAGCTTATGCTCCTTGGTTGATAATTTAATGTAGGTGTATAATGTCAAGTGGAATTTTTAGATAGGTTTACCCCTTATTGGCTAATAGATTTGTCCTGGTCTAAAAATGTTTTATTCTGACTCTATACCCATTTCTTTCAAGAACAAATAAGTTAAACAACAAATGGTTGAACTATCAGGAATAGTTCCCCTCTGAATTAAGGTAAATCTCCCTTTAAGATCTTCAATGAATTCAAATTATTCTAAATATTCAGATACACTTTTAACTAGAAAGTAATAGAATACACATATTCCATCTTCAATAATAATCAGATATATAAACATGTATATTGTTGAACCAATAAATGATAAAACACATATGATGAGTTATCTAAGGAAAGAACAATTATCATATGAAAGAAGATTTCGCACAAAAAACCTGATTTCAAATACTCAAACACATAGATCTAAGTATGTAGTAATTATTTCTCCTTTTCATTCACAGATGAAAAATGTTTTAGACGAACATCATATATATTGTAAAACAGCAAAGGTTTAGCTGCAAAAATTCCTTGTGTCTTTTTCTTCACTATTCTATATCTCAGTTTTAACAACTAAAAACATATATATAGTTGCCCTAATTAATGGTCCTTTTAAATCCAGAGTTAAAACAAAATCTGACCCATATGGGATTTAGTTTCTTTCAAGCTCATTAAAAGACATTTTTTTTAAAACATAATGCCAACTAAATAATTGAATAAAAAGATTGTGTAAGCAAGATCAAGACTGGGGTAGTGGATTGGAATCTCTGGATTTGTTTTGCTCAGCTAAGGAGACACGTTGCACCTTCCACTCCTGATATGCAGTAACAAATTCTTGGATTTTTGAGAAATTGGGGATGCCAATATGTTTAACCCTTGCTTTCCAAACATCCTTTTCTCTTTGAATTTTCACCACTTTCTTCGCATGCTCCGGGAGTGCATCGACACAGAGGTGAAGAAGTGATTCCACCTTTGATATCTGAGAGAAATATTCAGTTAATAAGTTATCATTTTCTTTAACGAAACTAATTTTCTCTATGAATGATTGAATTATAGTATCGATATCCTTTTCAGGTTCCCCATCATCCTTTATATATTTCACATCAATACATTGTAAATCATGCTGTAAGGATTGAGTGAACTCAGTTATTTCTTTGATCATCTTTGTAAATTCAATTCATCCTTGTCTAGATACTGAATTCCTCCATTTGATATTTCTCTTGCTTACATACAATATATCATCATTTAGACTTGTCAAATTCTTCTCTAATAAAAACTTTGCTACCCCATATTTCTAAACTTCATCAATTTGGTTTAAAATTCATCCATTTTCTTTCCTCTTTTACCCACGAAGCATTATGTGTCTTCAACTCTTCAATAGTAGCCATGGTTTGATCATATATATTCTTCAATTCATGAATGTATTCTGTACCCTTCTATATAATACCATCCAACCAATCATCAAACACCTTAGTCACCATTTTGTTCCTATGTATCTGATCCAGCATTTTCTGACTGACTGGAGATTTAGGGTCAAAAGACAGGGGTAGTTGGGAAATAGGTTGTGGATTTGGATTATGAATGGCATCGATATACTCTGCCATTGATCGTAAGGTCTGTTTCAACTCCCTCTTATCTTTCTCATCCTTGCAGGTATGGATGACTATCCTTTTGGTAGAAGCTTCATGATGATGCACATCTGCGGGATGTGATGCAGTCCCAAGATCTAATTTTTCTATTGTGAAATCCTGAACTGTAGGATCTTGAACTTCCTCATCAATAGTCGGTCGGGCTATTTCTACACTCTAGTTCCCTGTGTTAGGGTCAATGTCTACCCTAGATGTTGTTTTCAGCTTCTTAGATTTAGGAGTCTTTCCTAAACTCTTGCTAACCATGTCCTCCAATGGCAATGAAAATGGAACTATTTTTCTTTTATCACTAATTGAACTTTCCAACCATTTGGGTGCAAGGACCGAAATTTCTTTACCAGGATTCAATTGTTCAGAAGGCACATTTGAAATCATCATTAGATCAACAGAATCTGAAGCAACCTCTACTTGTTGATTTGTATTAATCTCCTCTACCATTGGTGAATCAAACTCCTTATCACCTGTTGATTCTCCCGAATCCTCTTTAGAATTCAAGTCCACAATTATTCTTTCAGAAATCTGCTTCTTCTTCTTGCTTTTAGTTCTTGATCTAGTGGCACAAGGAGTTAGAATAGTTATAAGGGCTTTCTTGGACTCTTTGATGACAGGACCCCTTCTAGTTTTTGACTTGGGAGTACCTGCATCACAGATAGCAATAAGCCAATTAGAAGAGCTTATTGGAGATGGTGATTCAGCCATTGGTGCACATTACTGGGAACCTTTATTTTGAACTTCCTCCAGTCTACATTCCCTCAACCATTTCTCAGTTCTCCTTATTACCGGGAGGGTTCTAACCTCAATCTGATCCTCTTCATCTTTATCTAAATCAATTTCTAGAATAGGTAATTGTTTTATCTTTTCAAATTGAGGATCAATCACCTGTTCCTCATTATCAACTATTCCATAAATATTCATATTTAAATTGAGGGTAACTATTTGTCCTAAGGAGAACCTACACCAAAGCCTCTTTCTAACCTAAAATTCATTTGAACAATCCTCCCAATAATCCTCTATTTGAGGAATGTGTGAAAATCCTATTCCAAAATCCAAATTGTCCCTAGCAAAGCCTTTGCTGTCGAACTAGGATCTGGCAGTATAGTATTGAAAATTGAATTTTTTCAAGTCCACTTCTAAATTCAAAGCGTCAAAAATTGACTGGCATGAATAGTGTCTAAGTTCAATGGAAAAAGATATACTAGATTCCTTATTCATTGGGAATTTCTTATCCACATGGGCTAGTTGCCTACAAACTTCTATCAACACAAAGCGGTCAAAAACATACCTGGGCAGCTTCACGTGTTGGCCATTAAAACCACCAACTCTAATATAAGTAAATTTGGGAAACTGGATAAAGAAACTACCATAAATATTGATCAGCTGCATAGCTTCATTGGACATTCTCTTATTGATATTGTCTGCCAATCCATAAGTCATTCTTCCAGTAAAAACATCATTAACTGTCCTATAATTCTCATAACAATTTTGCATCTGTAATTGTGAATAATAATCATAAATTTTGTTGTCCTCAACCAAGGGTGCATGAGGCAGCCCTCCCCATTGTCTTGTAGACGCTAGGCAATAGAAGAGATATGAGGACATATAAAAGTCCTTATTTCCCAAACAATTACTCAGACCCAGATGTAAACATTCGACTATGATTTCCACCTAGTCCAAATACTATTCTCCTTGGAGGATCACCTGAATGAAGAAATACATCTAGTCCTTCCAATAGAATTCCTGGGAGTTACCCTTCAGCCTGTGTAGTAGCACCACAATATCCTTTACTTCCAGAATCATGTGATCTCTTGTTAATGGTCTGGGCAGTCTTAAACCCCCCTTTTGGAATTTCAATAACCAATTTCTTGTGATTACACTCATGTAGTTTGCTTTCTTTAATGAAAACTAACTGTAAGAAGTAATATTAAGATCAAAATATGGCTCCTTGGGCAGAATTCTCATCACAGCCATTAGGGTTTGTCTATTGACAGGTAGTAACACATTGCCCTCGACAGTTCTGATACACCTATTTTGGGGGTCATATCTACTCATGCATTCCATAACTAATTCAGGGCACCATACTACCATGGGAAAGGCTGTAGCTTTGACTAAACCACTTTCCACTATCTTCTCCATCATAGGAGTTGATACAGGATTTTTAACCCTTTCCGTAAAATCCTCTAAATCATATTGAACTAGAGAGGTATCCCCAAATTTAGGAAGAGAACAAATGAGACCAGGACTGTGTTCGTAGCCAAGACAGGCAGATTTCATGGCTACAGACTGAACATATATGGTGAAAATGCTTTGAACTTCTTTAATAACACCAAAAACACAAAATGATTCTCCTTTCCAACAAAGCAATGAAATCAGCCATGGGAAAAGTTGAACTCACCTTCAATGGATCAGAAATTACTATAAAACTAGGCAATAAAAATCTTATACCTCCAACGCTGCTCTCCTCTTGCATCACCTTATGTGTTTATTTGCTAAAATTGGCTTGTTCTTTCTTGATAAAGGCATTAAACTAGGTCGAATAATTACTAGCTGAAATAATACATGTTGAAAATACTTGATAAGATATGAACTCTGACAGATGCATTAATTACAAGCATTTCTTGTACATGACCTTGATGTGTAATTATTATCCATAACCTTTTAGATGTTAGAACTTTTCGCTTCATAATAAGTTTTGGATAAATTTCCCTCTAAATCTCCCACTAATTTTTGACTTATAGAAGGCTTCGGGAAGAAATGAGACTATAGTCGCAGAATGTTGAACCTTTTAACCTTTGAACCTTTGATCTCTGAAATGAGGTTCAATTTGAAGGTTCAAATATATGAGATGAGTTACACAGACCGACCAACAGTTAAACAACTTTTCAAGAAACATTGAACCATTGAACTCTTGAACTTTGAAAAGGGTTCAAGTTCGAAGGTTGAATTAAAATTGAGTTACACAAGGGGACTGAGTGTACATGACTCGTTAAGAAGCATTGAATATTGAACTCTTGAACCATTGAAAGGGTTCAAGTTTGAAAGTTCAACTCTCGAGTAATTTCACACATAAAAGACGATAGGTGGATGAACTTTAAAAACAAAGAGCCAACTTAGGAAATAAACATATGACCAATAAGAGGAGATGGTAAGTTGACTTTTTGCTAAGGGAAAGATCACAAAAAATTGAATAAGGGCGACTTAAAAGGTAACATTGGCTCTAACTAGGGACTGCATTTTATGACAAAATGCAAAGAACTCAAAAACTCTGGTTACGCACAAACTGAAACACAGGGATGGAAGAAAAAGAACCAAGGCAAACCAAAACTTGAAAAAGGAAAACAATAGCACATGACAACAAAGGGAAGACTATGTACAAAATAGGGGACACCTATTTTACAGTTGATACAATTTAAGATCCTGTCCATTATAGGACAGGGGTAGAACAGATCCATCTGGATATTCCAATTTGAAATAATTAGGGCCTAGTACCTGATGAATTTTGAAAGGTCCCTTCCAAAGTGAGTCAAACTTGCCATGTGCTCCTTTAGGTTCCCTCCTCCTATCCCACAGCAGCACTTCATCTCCTTCCATGAATTTTTTGGGTCTTGTTTTCTGATAAAAAATCTTCTTGACCCTGGCTTGGTGAGCAGTAATCTGATCAACCAATTCATTTATTTCCTCCTCAATCCTAGTTAAGTACATAACTCTTTTCTCTAAGGAATCTTGAAAGTATTGATCTTCAATCACATTTTGTAATTTGGTTGTAGATAATTCCAAGGGTAATGATAACTGAGCTCCTATCCCATAAACCAGATCAAAAGGTGCCATTCCTATCGCCCTTTTTGGAGTTACCCTGTCAGTCCAGAGTGCTTCATACAGCTTCTTATGCCAATCTTTGGGGTTATCACTCACCAATTTCCTCATGATGGCTATCAGATTTTTATTACTGGACTTAGCTTGTCCATTCCCTTGAGGGTAATAATCTGATGAGTGAGAAAGAGAGATACTATGCTCATAGCAAAATGAAGTAAGTTCAATTGAAGAAAAACTGGTAGCATTATCTGCCACAAGCTTCTAAGGAACACCAAAACGTACCAGTTTATTTTCTCTGAGAAAATTACATACCACTTCTGAAGTGGTTCTCTTCACAGGGGCTGCTTCAACCCATTTCATAAAATAGTTTGTTGCTGTTAAAATGTGTGTATGTCTAGCACTTGAAGGAGGTGAAAGAGGCCCAATAAAGTCCAAACTCCATTGTTTGAAAGGTTGTTCAATAACAATAGGCCTCAGAGGCAATGCTGCAAGTTGTGGCCTTCCTGAAAACATTTTGCATTTTTCACAATTAGCTACCCATTTGTATGCATCTTTGAACATACCTAGCCAATAATAACAATTTCTAAGGATTTTGAATGCTATGACCGGAGACGAGAAATGTCCACCACAGGCTTCATTATGAAAAACTTCCAACAGCTTGTATTGTTGTTCCTTATCTACACATTTCAGGAAGGTTCCATCTAGTCCCTTTTTATATAAGACATCACCCCAAATGACATATTTTGCTACTTTCAACTTTAGATTCCTTTTCTCCTTCAGGGATAGGTGACTAGGACAGTGTCCATAAGTAAGATAATGTGCCACGTTTAGGAACCAGGGGTCTTGTAAGCTCACCAATAGGATAGTGGGAAGTTATTCCTCTTCTCCTTCTTTCCTTTCCTCAATCAGTTTGCACAAGCCTTGGCCTCTAACTAATTTGGTTGGCCTAATCTCTAAGTCATATTCTTGAATCTTAGCAACCCATGTTGCTTTATTATTCATCCCAACATCTTGTTGGGTTAGAATGCTTTTCATAGCTGAACTAGGAACAAATACAACTGAATGAGAATGAAGTATGTAATATTTGAATTGTTTGACAGCCTTTACTACAGCAAAAGCTTGTTTCTCAGCTAAAGAATATTTAAGTTCATGCTTCTTGAGAGGAACACTCATAAAGGCTACTGGGGCTTATACGTTTAATTCATTTTTCTGTAGAGATATCAGACATGGTATGTTCTGAAGCATAACAATAAATAATAAAATCTTTTTGGAAATCAGGGTTTACCAAAGTAGGTGTTTGTGCAATCGCCTCTTGAATATCTTCAAATGATTTCTTAGCAACCTCGTTCCATTTGAATGCCTATTTTTCACTCATCATCCCCACAATATGCTTTGTAATCTCAGCAAAATTAGGAATGAACCTTCTGAGGAAATTAATCTGGCCAAAGAAAGACTTAACTCTAGTCCTATTAGAAAGAAGACTCAGTTGTTGTATTGCTCTAACCCTCTCCAGATCAATTTTGATTCCATCTTTTGAAACTAAGTGTCCCAACAACTTACCCTCTATTACACAAAAAACTGACTTCTTAGGATTAAGAGATATACCATGACTCCGACACCTTTGCAAAATGATCTCTAGATCCTTCAAATGATCCTCTCTTTTTCTAGAGAAAACAGTCAAATAATCAAGATAAATGACAATAATTCTATCTTTCAGATCTCTAAAGGATGAATCCATTGCCTGTTGAAAGGTTGTACCAGCATTAATCAAACCAAAGGGCATACGGTTATAAGCAAAAGTTCCCTGGGGTGTAGTGAAAGTAGTTTTATGTTGATCAGATGCAGCCACATGTATTTGATTATAACCAGAGAATCCATCTAACATGCACATCATCTCTGATCTAGCAACTGTTTGTAAGATGTGATCCATCACAGGTAAGGGATAATTATCTTTCAAACTGCCTTGGTTTAGATTCCTAAAATCAACACAAATTCTTATTTATCCATTCTTTTTGCATACTGGGACAATGTTTGCCACCCAGGTGGAGTGATGAATCAGATAAATAATCATAGTCTTCAACATTTTGTCAATCTCCTTATAGATGGCCTCAGCAACCTTTGGGTTATAGTTTCTCAACTTTTGCCTGAATGGGGTTGCATTTGTTTTCAAAGGAATGTGATGCTAAAATTGCCCACTCCTAAAATCCTATAGGTCATCATAGCACGAAGCAAAGACATCCTTATACCTAATCAATGGATTAATCAATTTGTTTTTCTCCTCTGGTGAACAACATCTACCAATAGAAATCCATTTAGGATCAGTTTTACTTCCAATGTTTATCTTCTCATAATCTTCCAATTTGTCAGGATTCTGAACAAGTTTGCCTTTGGTATATTCATCTTGTCGAGTGAACAAATGTTCTAGAGAGACCAATCCTTTGGGGATTTTATTTCCCTTTAACTGAATTACACCGTCCTTTGAATTGAACCCTGGATCAGGCCTAAATTCCTTACATTCTACTTCAGAACCTTCAAAATAAGTCCCCAAGAACATCTCAACATTCTCCAAGAATTTTCTGATCTGCCTATCATTCTCAAAAACTTGCCAATTTTCAACATTATCTGGGACATTTAGACGGTAGACTAGCTCTATTCTATATGAATCCTTTTTGAAATTAGGGTGTGGGAGAAGAAGAGAAGCTGACACTACTAGAGAATCTGCTTGTGTGTTCAGATATCTGGGAATTGCCTCAATAGAAAAGGCATCAAAGTATTCTATCTCATCCTAAACTCTGTTCCTATAATGTCTCAATCTTTCATTTTTAACTAAAAAAATGTCTCTCACCTATTTAAAAATCAATTCAGCATCTCCTTTTGCTCTAAGTATCTTTATACCTTTTCCTTTGGCTTCATTTAACCCAAGCAATAGAGCCTCATACTCTGTAGTGTTATTAGTATTTTTAAATTCTAACTTGAAAGAGTAAGGAAAAATTTTACCTTCAGGTGAGATCAAAACAACCCCTGCTCCTGAACCAATGGTAGCACAACTACCATCGAATTCCATGGTCCATAGATCATCTGAATGAATAGGCTTTGGGATGGATTCTTCCTTCATGTCTTCAGAAGAGAGAAAATAGTTACCAAATTCACATTCTTCAAATAGAATCTGAGACTTAGATCATCAAAAGGGTATACAGTAAACTTGCATTTAGGTTCAGGTTCTAGTTTAACTTTCTACTTTCCCACTAGAATTGTAGCTTCTGACCAATCCAATTTAATCTGCCCACCTAAATCTTTGCAAAATGTCTTGCTCAACAACATCCCATAACTAGTAGGAATATCGGCTACCAAGATAGTCAACTTCACTCTTTTATTAGGATAGGCTACAAGAGTAACTCGTGCATCTTTAATTTGTCTGAGCAAAGAAATTTCTTTGCCATCCATGGAGTAACACCTACCAAATGTTTTTGTAAGGGATAGGCCTAGGGCTTTGGCTACAGAAGAAGGCATAATATTATTAGAAGCACCTGAGTCTATGATACAATTGCTGAGTTTATGGCCATTAATAAATAAAGAAACATAAAATGGTTTGGGCTTCATATCGGCCATATAAGAGGTATCATTAGATGAATTGATGATCATTTTAGGAGTATGCGTGGATGATTTAGGTGGAGAAGAAAATAATTGGGCAATGGGAGACTCAACATTAACATTTAGTTGACTTTCAGGTTCAATTTGTGTAGGACCACCTTTGACATATTTAACCAATTTGTCAAGTTCTTTGGGTTTTAACTTGAGGTATTCAGTAGGGGATATTTGGATCTTTGTAGACTTACAAAATTCTAAAATATCAAAAGAAGTTTCACGATCATTTCTATGTAACAATTTAATTTCTTGGGCCTTCAAATTAGCATCAAAGGTTCTAATTAGAGGTTCCTTACCTTTAACAGGCACTTCATGAGTATTAGAAAATCTTGGATTCTTCTGACTTCTTGTAAGCACAACACATGAAGGATATTCAAGAGTAACCAATATTTCACCTCCTCTTTCTGAATCTGATTCATATTCTAGGAAGTGTATTTCAGAGTTGCTAGGTTCCTCAAAGTTCCTTTCTTCTTTGGTAATCTCCCCTAATATATCTTGAGTAGCAGCCATTTGAGCAGATCTAAGCATCTCCGGACAAGAATTTCCATCATGATCAGTAGTCAAATGAAAGGCACACATATTCCCTCTTCCAAGAGGAGCTTAAAAAGTTAACCTTGGTTGTGCCGATGTAAGTGGTAATGTCCTACCAGTATTTTCCTGTTGATTAAAATTTCTCCTGTTGATATCTTGATATGGTTGTTGGAATGAAGTACCAGCCTTAGGTAATTGCCTTTTTAAGGCAATCATATCATTAACTAGTCTTTGAACCATAGGATCTGTAGAGGATGAGGGATGAGCATTAGGTACTTGGACTTCTTTCTGCCATTTTCCAGCCATAATAAGATCATCCTCTAACCCAACTACCAAGGTTTGTGCGATTGCTAAGTCGACAACTACACCCCTTATAAGATGAAAACTAATACAAGGAGGCATAGAATTAATAAAGAAACATTTATGATTCTCAGGAGTTGGTCTTTTAGCATTTGGGATTTTGTGTACAATTCTATTGAATTTGGCTATAAATTCTCTCATAGGCTCATGTATTTCTTTCTTGAGTTGAGACAACTGAGCAAGAAGGGAATGTTCATCTTCTGCGCTTTTGAACCTATTTTCAAACATAATTTCATATCATTCCAGGTTGTAATTGAAGAGTCAGCCAGATGATAGAACCATTGTGCTGCAGTATCAGTTAGAGTTTGCACAAAAAGCCTTATGGCTACATCTTGATGTTGCACACCTAACATGACACATGCTGCGAAAAAGGCACTTAGATGTTCATCTGGTGATTGTATTCCATCTCCATTAAATTTGGGTAAGTTTTCCCTTGCATTTTTAGGCAGAGGATTCAGGTTGGCCCCTAAATTTAGAGGCCCTATGGCTACTCCCCAAGGTTGGGCCATTGGTAGAAAGCTTATAGCAGATGGAATAATAGTACCAGAAAGAGTTAAGGCTTGATAGACAGAGGATGTAGAGGGTTTAGGAGGGCTAGGAGGTCTACTTCTAGCTCTTCTAATATGGGTAGGAATGTAAGGAAAATTTAGGCTTTGCATTGTTTCAAAAGTAGGATTCTCAACTCCCTCTCTTCTCAAAGACCTTGTGTATCTTTTGGAATCTAGCTTATGATATTGTAACTGGATAAGTAGCTATTAATTTCAATGTTGTTCTTGATCTCTTCACACTTCAGGGGGTTGATTTCTTGCTGTGTTTTCTGCTTGCCTCCTTCTTTGCTTGAGCACCAACAATCTCAAATTATCGGCCAATTCTTCTTCTTTCTCTAATACTCAGCTTGCCCTTCTATAATCATCAATATTCTAAGGATTTGCCATGCAAGAGTATTTAACTAACCAATTATATCTTCTTGCTCATCTTGAAAACCAAGGTTAGGCTACAGAATAGGAATTATTTTTTCATGTGGAAGCACCATTGTTGCTTCATATTAAGGCGACTAGCTTTTCAACAAGCAACTTCAAGATCCCCAGTAGAGTCATCAAAAACTGTTGGCTAATAGATTTGTCCTAGTCTAAAAATGTTTTATTTTGATTCTATACCCCTTTCTTTCAAGAACAAATAAGTTAAACAACAAATGGGTGAACTATCAGGAATAGTTCCCCTCTGAATTAAGGCACAGCTCCCTTTAAGATCTTCAATGAATTCAAATTATTCAAATTATTCAGATACACTTTTAACCAGAAGGTGCTTAAAGGCAAATGAACATCCATACATCATCATGCTATGAATGCGATATCCTTTTCTATAACATCATTTGGTAATAGAATACATAGATTCCATCTTCAATAATAATCAGATATAAAAACATGTATATTGCTAAACCAATAAATGATAAAACACATATGATGAGTTATCCAATGAAAGAACAATTACCATATGAAAGAAGATTTTGCACAGAAAACCTGATTTCAAATACTCAAACACATAGATCTAAATATGCAGTAATTATTTCTCCTTTTCATTCACAGATGAAAAATATTTCACATGAACATCATATCTATTGTAAAACAACAAAGGTTCAGCTACAAAAATTCCTTGTGTCTTTTTCTTCACTATTCTATATCTCAGTTTTAATAACTAAAAACATATATATAATTGCCCTAATTAACGGTCCTTTTAAACCCAGAGTTAAAACAAACTCTGACCCACACAGGATTTAGTTTCTTTCAAGCTCATTAAAAGAAAAAGTTTTTAAAACATAATGCCAACTGAATAACTGAATAAAAAGATTGTGTAAGCAAGATCAAGACTGGGGCAGCAGATTGGAATCTTTGGATTTGTTTTGCTCGGCCGAGGAGACACGTTGCACCTTCCACTCCTGATATGCAGTAACAAATTCTTAGATTTTTGAGAAATTGGGGATGCCAATATGTTTAACCCTTGCTTTCCAAACATCCTTTTCTCTCTGAATTTTCACCACTTTCTCTGCATGCTCCGGGAGTGCATCAATACAGAGGTGAAGAAGTGATTCCACCTTTGATATCCGAGAGAAATCTTCAGTTAATAAGTTATCATTTTCTTTAACGAAACTGATTTTCTCTCTAAATGATTGAATCACAGTATCAATATCCTTTTCTGGTTCCCCGTCATCCTTTATATATTTCACATCAATACATTGTAAATCATGCTGTAAGGATTGAGTGAACTCAGTTATTTCTTTGATCATTTTTGTAAATTCAATTCGTCCTTGTCTGGATACTGAATTCCTCCATTCGATATTTCTCTTGCTTACATACAATATATCATCGTTTAGACTTGTCAAATTCTTCTCTGATAAAAACTTTGCTACCCCATATTTCTGAACTTCATCAATTTGGTTTATCACATTCATCCATTTTCCTTCCTCTTTTACCCATGAAGCATTCTATGTCTTTAACTCTTCAACAGTAGCCATGGTTTGATCATATATATTCTCCAATTCATGAATGTATTCTATACCTTTCTAGATAATACCATCCAACCAATCATCAAACACTTTAGTCACCATTTTGTTCCTATGTATCTGATCCAACATTTTTTGATTGACCAGAGATTTAGGGTCAAAAGAAAGGGGTAGTTGGGAAATAGGTTGTGGATTTGGATTATGAATGGCATTGATATACTCTGCCATTGATCGTAAGGTCTGTTTCAACTCCCTCTTATCTTTCTCATCCTTCCAGGTATGGCTGACTATCCTTTTGGTAGAAGCTTCAAGATGATGCACATCTGCGGCACGTGATGCAGTCCCAAGATCTATTTTTTCTATTGTAAAATCTTGAACTGTAGGATCTTGAACCTCCTCATCAGTAGTTGGTCGAGCTATTTCTGCACTCCAATTCCTTGTGTTAGGGTCAATGTCTACCCTAGATGTTGTTTTCAGCTTCTTATAATTGGAGTCTTTCCTAAACACTTGCTAACCATGTCCTCCTATGGCAATGGAAATGGAATTATTTTTCTTTTATCACTGATTAAACTTTCCAACCATTTGGGTGTAAGGACCGGAATTTCTTTACCAAGATTCAATTGTTTAGAAGGCACATTTTAAATCATCATCAGATGAGCAGAATCTGAAGCAACCTCTGCTTGTTGATTTGTATTAATCTCCTCTGCCATTGGTGAATCAAACTTCTTATCACCTATTGCTTCTCTCAAATCCTCTTCAGAATTCAAGTCCACAACTATTCTTTCAGAAATCTGCTTCTTCTTGCTTTGAGTTCTTGATCTAGTGGCACGAGGAAGTAGAATAGTTGTAAGGGCTTTCTTGGACTCTTTGATGATAGGACCCCTTCCAATTTTTGGCTTGGGAGTACCTGCATCACATATAGCAATAAGCCGATTAGAAGAGCTTATTGGAGATGGTGATTAGCCATTGGTGCACATTGCTGGGAACCTTTATTTTGAACTTCCTCTAGTCTACGTTCCCTTAACCATTTCTTAGTTCTCCTTATTACTGGGAGGGTTCTAGCCTCAATCCGATCCTCTTCATCTTTATCCCAATCAATTTCTAGAATAGGTAATTATTTTATCTGTTCAAATTGAGGATCAATTACCTGTTCCTCATTATCAACTATTCCAGAAATATTAATATTTAAATTGAGGGTAACTATTTGTCCTAAGGAGAACCTATACCAAAGCCTCTTTCTAACCTCAAATTCATCTAAACAATCCTTCCAATAATCCTCTATTTGAGGAATGTGTGAAAATCCCGTTCCAAAATCCAAATTGTCCCTAGCAAAGCCTTTGTTGTCAAACTGGGATTTGGCAGTATAGTACTAAAAATTTAATTTTTTCAGGTCCACTTCTGAATTCAAAGTGTCAAAAATTGACTAGCATGAATAGTGTCCAAGTTTAATGGGAAAAGATATACCATATTCCTTCTTCATTGGGAATTTCTTATCCACATGGGCTAGCTGCCTGCAAACTTCTATCAACACAAAGCGGTCAAAAACATTCCAGGGCAGCTTCACGGGTTGGCCATCAAAATCACCAACTCTGATATAAGTAAATTTGGGAAACTGGATAAAGAAACTACTATAAATATTGATCAGCTACATAGCTTCATCGGACATTCTCTTATTGATATTGTCTGCCAATTCATAAGTCCTTCTAGTAAAAACATCATTAACCCTCCTATAATTCTCATAATAGTTTTGCATCTATAATTCTGAATAATAATCATAAATTTTGCTGTCCTCAACCAAGGGTGCATGAGGTAGCCCTCCCCATTGTCTTGTAGATGTCAGGCAATAGAAGAGATATGAGGACATATAAAAGTTCTTATTCCCCAAATAATTACTCAGACCCAGATGCAAACAT
This sequence comes from Cunninghamia lanceolata, assembly GCA_027924645.1. Taxonomy (NCBI): domain Eukaryota; kingdom Viridiplantae; phylum Streptophyta; class Pinopsida; order Cupressales; family Cupressaceae; genus Cunninghamia; species Cunninghamia lanceolata. The sequence goes on from BSBN01001430.1 coordinate 2,743,663, forward strand.
TCGGCTATGATTTCCACCCAGTCCAAATACTGTTCTCCTTGGAGGATCACCTGAATGAAGAAATACATCCAGTCCTCCCAATAGAATGCCTGGGAGTTACCCTTCAGCCTATGTAGTAACACCACAATATCCTTTACTTCCAGAATCATGTGATCTCTTGTTAATGGTCTGGGCAGTCTTGAACCCCCCTTTTGGAATTTCAATAACCAATTTCTTGTGATTACGCTCCTATAGTTTGCTTTCTTTAATGAAAAATGACCGTAAGAAGAAGTAATATTAAGATGAGAATATGGCTCCTTGGGTAGAATTCTCATCATAGCCAGTAGGGTTTGTCTATTGAATGGTAGTAACACATTGCCATCCGCAGTTCTGATACACCTATTTTGGGGGTCATATCTACTCATGCATTCTAGAACTAATTCAGGGCACTGTACCACCATGGGAAAGGCTGCAGCTTTGACTAAACCACTTTCCACTATCTTCTCCATCATAGGAGTTGACACAGGATTTTTAACCCTTTCCCTAAAATCCTCTAAATCATATTGAACTAGAGAGGTATCCCCAAATTCAGGAAGAGAGCAAATGAGACCAGGACCATGTTCGTAGCCAAGACAGGTAGATTTCATGGCTACAAACTAAACAAATATGGTGAAAATGCTTTGAACTTCTTTAATAACACCAGAAACACAAAATAATTCTCCTTTCCAGCAAAGTAATGAAATCAGCTATGGCAAATGTTGAACTCACCTTCAATGGATTAGAAATTACTGTCAAACTAGGCAATAAAAATCTTATACCTCCAATGCTGCTCTCCTCTTGCATCACCATGTGTGTTTATTTGCTAAAATTGGCTTGTTCTTTCTTGATAAAGGCATTAAACTAGGTCGAATAATTACTAGCTGAAATAATACGTGTTGAAAATGCTTGATAAGATATGAACTCTGACAGATGTATTAATTACAAGCATTTCTCACACACGACCTTGATGTGTAATTATTATCCATAACCTTTCAGATGTTAGAAATTTCTACTTCATAATAAGTTTTGGATAAATTTCCCTCTAAATCTACCGCTAATTTTTGACTTATAGAAGGCTTCGAGAAGAAATGAGACTATAGTCGCAGATTGTTGAACCTTTGAACCTTTGAACTCTGAAATGAAGTTCAAATCAAAGGTTCAAAGATACGAGATGAGTTACATAGACTGACCAATAGTTAAATGACTTTTCAAGAAACATTGAACCGTTGAACTCTTGAACTTTGAAAAGGTTTCAAGTTGAAAAGGTTCAATTCAAATTGAGTTACACAAGGGGACTGAGTGTACATGACTCATTAAGAAGCACTGAATATTGAACTCTTGAATTGTTGAAAGGGTTCAAGTTTGAAAGTTCAACTCTCGAGTAGTTTCACACACAAAAGACGATAGGTGGATGAACTTTAAAAACAAAGAGCCGACTTAGGAAACAAACATATGACCAATAAGGGGAGATGGTAAGTTGACTTTTTTCTAAGGGAAAGATCATGAAAAATTGAATAAGGATGACTTAAAAGGTAACACCCCTGAATTGTGTCAAGTCTACAATGCATTAGTTAGCCTTTACAACTTCTACCAAACCTTTGTTTCTTGCTATTTATTTCAATTACAATAAGAAATATTCTATATGTAGCATATAATGTGATAATTGGTGCCTTGTGTAAACTAATATTTATAATCTTGTTTTGAATGCAAACATGTGATTAGTGCTTTCCCCACATCATTAAATGATACTTGCCCATATGCTCTTACACCTGACATTTGTGTTAGCTATAATAATTTATGGTTTGCTTGTACATTGATTTGTTTTATTTTTTCTAGTAACTTTTATTTCCATCTTTGGACTCCAATTGAATCTCAATATCAAATTTATTCGTTTATTAGGGAAATATTCTTCATTAGATCTCATTTTCTCTAAGAACATTTCACCAATGTAGATTGCTCATAAGAAGGAGATCTATAGGTCTTGAAAATTTCAGTGGCAACTTGATTTAAGATTAAATTCTTGTATACAAACAAGAGATAAATACTATAGAAACAAAAATGTGGAGCATAATATTCAATGAATTGTCTATATGATTGAAAGAAAGAGTTTGAAAATTGTCAATATGATTGAAAGAACGAGTTTGACAATAATTGAGTAGATGCTAGAGCTATTTGACATTGTTATATGTAGATATCAACATCATTGTTTTCGTGCTAGTTTTGAATTATGGTAGGAATAAGTTTGCATTGTTTTCATCAAAAGTCTAAAAACATTCATAAAAATGACCAAGTAAGTAGACAATCCAATCCCTACATGTGATTTTTGCAACTAAATAAATGAAGTAATGATTTAAGCAAGGGACAATCTTCCAGCAGATAGAAATCTATTTGAATAATCTGTAGCAAATGGGAGATCGTATGCATTACCTTCCAATATTTTACATTCCTCAAGTGGCTCATTTTTTAAACTTTTGCAAGTTGATGAGGAGATTGGTCCAAAATAGTTACATTCTTGGGATCAACATGCTTTACAATACCCAAATGTTGTAAATCTAGTGCCACCTCGAACATGCAGAGATCTTTAGGTTCAAGGGCATCATCTCTCATGTCTTCTGTCTAGTGACCAAGATTAATAACCTTGTCATATATATGATTCAAAGGAATCTATAGAACCAAAACACTTCTTGTTTGTGTTGAATAAGCCAAGACTATGAACTTAGTCTAGATGAAGATATATTGCATCTAGCGACTCCTATACCCATTCTTGTTTTGTTCTTCAATATGGAGACTAAAAAATATAATTTTGGCAAAGATACTGGAATGATGCAGTCATTTGAAAAGCACAAACCACCGCAAATGGATAGGTTTTTTAGAGAAAGAGCTACTATCACAACTCCACTACCTATAATGGCCATTCAAGCCATGATCGATGACCTCAAAAATTAGATTATAGAGTCAAGCTATCCTTTACTTGCAAAAATAGGAGCAACCCTGATATTCAACAAAATCATGATTCGTATGTCTTTCTATTCTTTACTCTTACGTTTAAGCTTCTTTACTCTTATGTTTAAGGTTCTTTTCTTATAAAGAAGGTATTGATGCTATAGATTTGACTATCAATGCTCAATTGGCTATTAGATTATGTTTGCTAACATCACATGATCCCTCTGCTATATATATCATAGCTGTTGGAAAATGAATCCAACTAAAGTGGCAAAGAAGAAAATGGAGACTAAGGAGGCAAGGAGGAAGAATAATTTATTTTGAATTCATATATAAAAATTACATTAAAAAATGTTTACATACAAAAATTAGAGTTATGGCTCTATATTTAGTCTATACAACAAACTGCACACCTTTTCGGAGCTTCCAAAGATAATTGGGTTGATTCTGTGAAAGTTATGGAGTTCTAGACTATTATACTTTCCAGAGATCTTTCCTTTGTTCAGATTCTAGAGATCCGGAGCTTTCTGCTACTCTGTGTTGCTATTGCAAACTTTTAGAGATCTAGATCTCTGCATTTTGTCCAAAATCCTCTGCTGCTATAGGTTCTTCTTCTTCCTCTGTCTGCTGACTAAACTACCTTCTTGTTCTCCTATTCTTTCTTTTTGTCTTTCTTGCCTTCACCAAAAAAATTTCACCCAATTCCAAATTGACCTACCAGAATTAATTTGTTGTCAAAATGCATTAACTAGACAACAGTTGTCTAACACAACAATTGGGGGGAATGATCCTAACGAATCTCTTCTGACAGTGCAATTAATGTGGTTGTTGCTTCTCAAGGTTACTATTTCCAACACTCCCCCTTAATCTTGAGCATTTCTGTATTTTCATCACCATTCTGCATTTTTGATGCTTTCATGTTTGAATCTATTCTATCCTTCTAAAACTATGATTCCAAAGCTCTTCTGTGTTCTCAAAATTGAATTTCCAGAGCTCTGTCTTTTCAGAGTTAAAGTTCCAGAGCTCTGTCTTTCCAGAGCTAAAGTTCTAGAGTTATCCTCTCTGCACCTATTCTGTGTTCTGAAGATGTCTGAGACTATCTTTCTAGAACTAAAAGTTCCAGAGCTTTTCTGACCTTCCAGAACTAAAGTTCCAGAGATAACCCTTCCAGAGCTAAAATTTCTGGAGTTTTCCTGTCTTTCCATAAATAAAGTTCCAAAGATTTTATGACTTTCCACAACTGAATTTTTGGATCTTTCCATGATGCCAAGCCTATCTCTTAGGCATTCAAAGGAATCTTTTGATAATTCCTTAGTTAAAATATCAGCGAGCTGTTGCTTCAATCTATGGAACTGAAGTTGAATGTATCCATGCTCTACCAACTCCTTATAAAATGGTAGCGAATCTCAATGTGCTTTCTTAGTCCATGAAAGATGGGATTCTTTGTCAAGGCTATAGAAGACACATTGCCACAAAATATCATTGTACCATCTTCTTGTTTCTCATTCAAGTCTGCAAGGATTCTTCTAAGCCAAATAGCTTGACATGTTGTTGCATTTGCTGCTATGTACTCTGCTTCTACTATGGAGAGAGAAACTATGGGTTGTTTCTTGGATGCCCATGAAATTGCTCCTAAACCCATGAGGAACACATATCCCGATGTGCTCTTTCTGTCATCTACACTTCCTATCCAATCCCTATCTATGTACCCAATTAGCTATAACTCATTGGAGGCGATATACATAATGCCATAGCCTTTTGTGCCATTGACATGCCTTAGGATTCTCTTTCTTGCTTGCCAATGTGTGTTCTTATGTTGCTCCATGAACCTAGAAATCAGGCTTACCGCATACATCAAATCAAGTCTAGTTGTTGTCAAATACATGAGGCTTCCAACCATGCTCTTGTAGAGGGTTGGGTTAACATCGCTGAGTTATTGTCCTCTTTGCTTAATTACAGACATGTAGATATTGGTGTTGGGGCAGGTTTGTTATCCAACATTCTAAATCTCTTCAATATTTGTTTGGCGTAATTAGCTTATGAAATGAAGATGCCATGCTCTATTTGTTAGACCTCTATGCCTAGGAAATATTTTAGCAAACCTAGGTCTGTCATCTCAAACTCATTTTTTATTGCCTCATTGAAATCAACAATGAAGGGATCGCTATTCCCTGTAAAAATTGAATCATCTACATACAAAAAACAAATAAAAATCTCACCATTGGCTACTTTGATGTAGAGTGTGGGCTCACTGCCACTTTTGCTAAAGCTATTGCTCAATAGGTATGAATCAATTTTGATATACCATGTCTGTGGTGCTTGTTTAATCTCATAGAGAGCTTTTTGAAGCCTATACGCTTTGTCTTTATGCCCTGGGACTTCATAGACAAGTGGCTACTCTACATAGACCTTTTCTTTCAGCACTCCATTCTAGAAGGTTGACTTTGATCCATTTGAAATAGTTTCCATTTTGTCGGGTTACAATTGCTAGGACTACCCACATAGTTTCTAGCCTTGAAACTGGTGCATAGGTCTCATCATAGTCTCTTCCAGATTGTTGTTTGTAACCCTTAACACCCATCCTTGCTTTTATGCCTCTCAACCTTATCTTCAACAGTACATTTGGTCTTATAGACCCACTTAAATTTAATGACCTGTATACCCTTGGGTAAATTAGTGAGCTCTCATGTTATGTTTCTCTCTATAGCATCCAACTCTTCATCCATGGCCTTACACCATTTTTTCTCTTTCACAACTTCTTCAAAATACATTGGATCACTATAGGAAAACAAAGAAAAATCTAAATTTTCATCAAAATTAGCATACCTTGTGCTGTCATAAATTTCCCTCACACTTTTTGTCCTTTGTGCCATCAAAGATGCAAGCGTAGGGTCTAATTTTCTAGAGCTTCTTGACTACTAGACTGATGAAGAAGACTGAGCGCTAGAATGTCCACCCTATTGTAAATTTCCAGAGCTACTGCTCTACTAAAAATTTCTGGAGCTGTTGTTGTGCTAAAATTTCCCAAAGCTCCTACTGTCTGAACTGTTACCTTGCTGTAAAGTTCTAGAGCTCCTGCCTTCCGTAGCTTCTTCATCCTCAAAGGGTATTGTGACACAAATACCCATGTTGATGTCCACCATTCCATCCCTTGATTCATTTTCAATGAATTTAGCATCCTTGCTAATCAACACTTTCTTGGTGGTGGGATTGTACAATTTGTAGGCTTTGGATTCTTCACTATAGCCTATGAAGATGCATTTTTCACCTTTGTCATCAAATTTATACCTCTTTTCTTTTGGCACAAGTGCATATGCCACACACCCAAATATTCTCAAGTTCTCTACACTCCATTTGCATTAAATATCCACGCTTCTTATGGAATCCTATCACGAACAACTTTTGTGGGGCACCTATTCAATAGGTAGATTGTTGTTACAGCTTCACCCCAATAATCATTGGCAAACCTTTTAACTTTAGCATGCTTTCTACCATCTCTATGATGGTTCTGTTCTTCCCTTCAGCCACTCCATTTTGCTGTGGAGTATACCTAGCTGTGAACTATTTTCTCAATGCCTTCATACTTGCAAAAAATTATAAACTCTTTGGAGATGTACTCTCCCCCTCTATCTATTCTAAGGACTTTGATATAGTGGCCACTTTGCTTCTCAACCAAGGCCTTAAACACCTTAAACTTCTCAAATACCTCTAATTTGTTCTTCAAAAAATACACCTAGATTTTTCTACTAAAGTCATCTATGAATGTCATGAAATAAACATTGCCACCTAGGGTTGGGGTCTTAATGGGACCACACAAATATGAATGCACCAGCTCTAATGGTGATCTTGCTCTCCTAGAATACCCTAATTGAAAGGGTTGCCTATGTTGTTTACCTAGGATGCATGCTTCACATTTTCCATTGAACTCTACAATTGCTGGTAGGCCCCTAACCATGTCTTTTCTAGCCAAAAGACTTAAACTAGAATAGCTTAAATGCCCATACCTCAAATACCAAAGCTTGGACGGGTCTTTGATGACTATTTTGAAGGCTGACTACTGCAGGCCTATTGAGTGTGTTGGGATTAGCATTTTGAGGGGAAACATCCGGTTCTTTGTCATTTGAACTACTGCAATAACTTTCTTGCTTCCATCCTTGTCATAGATGATGCATTCCCCTTTATCCATCAGGACTCTATAACCATTTTGGACCATTTGTCTAATGCTCAAGAGATTATGTTTTATGCCTGTAGCATAATAGACATCATGGATTTATCTTCTTTCATCATGCTCGGTTTGTATGCACACTATACCTCTGCCCATGACTAGAACCTTCTCATTGTTCCCCATTTTAATTTTAGACTTGATGTTGTTGTCTATGGAGGCAAATAAATTTTTATTACCACTCATGTGGTTGCTACAGGCACTATCCAAATACCAAATCTCAACGTTGCCATGTTCTGTAAGATTACATGTAATGAACCCTTGTGATTATTTTTCATTTTTAGCCTTGTTCTCATTTGCCACATTGGCATTTTGACTCCCTTGGTCATGTTGTTTCTTCTTGCATTCACTTGTATAGTGACCATACTTGTGACAGTAGTAACACTACACATTGCTCTTATCATACCTCTGATTTGAGTTGTTGTTCTTCTTTTTGTTTTGGAAGTCTATTTGGGAGGTACTGGCCTCCTCTTGACTATTTGAGCCTCCTCTTTTGAAGTTGCTTCTACCTCTTCCCCTTTGACCTCTTCCTCTGCCATTTCTTCCTCTTCCCCTGCCTCTCACATTTCCTTGGTCTCTAAAGGCTTGCTCTAGGGAAGGAGCAGATCTATTTAGCCATTGCTCATGGGTTTGAAGAAAACCCATCAACTCATCAACTGTGATTAATTTTGAGAGGTCTTTTGCCTCTTCAATGGCAATAACCATTGGGTCAAATCTCAAGGGTAAGCTTCTTAGGATTTTCTCTATAATTCTTTGCTCTTTTATGGTTTCTCCATTTATCCTCAGTTGGTTTATCAAGGTGGAAACCCTTGTGTGAAAATCTAAAATGGACTCAACTTCCTTCATCTGTAGGGTCTCAAAATCTCTCCTTAGCAACTGGAGTTTAACTAGTCTCACCTTGTTAGTCCCCTTTTAACTATTTTGAAGTATTTCCCATGCTTCTTTTGCAAAACTAGCTGCTGCTATTCTGAGAAAAATAGCCTCTATCAAGGCTGCCTCAATCAAACTAAGGGCTTCTACATCATTTTTCCTTGTCTCCTTCGACTGATTCTTTTGAGCATTGCTCAATGTTGTATATGCATTTGGGTTAGTCACATCTGTGAACCCATTTGCCACTAACTTCCACAAATCATTTGCAACTAAAATGGTTTTCATTTTTATTGCCTAGACATCATAATTTTTACCATCAAACTAGGTGGTTGTTGCTAACTCCTATTATCTCCTCCTACCATTTTGCTAAATGGGGGGATTGAAAATACCTAGAAAATCTAGGGTTTTTCTTCACTGCCCAAAAAATCTAGGGCTCTAAAATTGAATGCCCAAAAAATTTAGGGCTTTCCTAAATACTAGAAGCTAGGGTTCTATCACTACACGCCCAGAAAAGATAAGGCTCTACAACATGGATCTGATACCAATCTGTTGGAAAATGAATCCAACTAAAGTGGGCAAAGAAGAAAATGGAGACTAAGGAGATAAGGAGGCAGAATAATTTCTTTTGCATTCATATACAAAAATTACACTAAAAAATGTTTACATACAAAAATTAGAGTTATGGCTCTATATTTACTCCATACAACAAACTGCACACCTTTTTAGAGCTTCCAGAGATAACTGGTTTGATTCTGTGCAAGTTCCATAGTTCTAGACTATTATACTTTTCAGAGATCTATCCTCTATTTAAATTCTGGAGATTCGGAGCTTTTTGCTGCTCTATGTTGTTGCTACAAACTTTTGGAGATTTGGAGCTCTACCTCTGTCCAAAATCCTTTGTTGCTGCAAGTTCTTCTTTTTCCTCTGTCTATTGACCAAACTACCTTCTTGTTCTCCTCTTCTTTCTTTTTGTCTTTCTTGCCTTCACCAAAAATTGCTGCCCAATTTCAAATTGACCTACCAGAATTAATTTGCAGCCAAAATGCATTAACTAGATAGCAGATGTTTGACACAACAATTGAGGGGAATGATCTTGATAGATCTCTTTTGACAGTGCAATTAATGTGGTTGTTTCCACTCAAGATTACTATTTCCAACAATAGCTTCATTCATCCTTTTAAAGACTATGTGAGGAAGGGTAGTCAAATTTCTAGAATACAACACCTGATGATCTTTGAACCCCTTCTTATATGTCATCTAATATGAATGATGTCGAGGAACTGTTGAATAATCTTCCATGTTTAAGCCCACTAAAAACTTGAATAACTTGTTTCATGTCTACATGCAACATGGGCTCTTCTTCCACACACTCCTCTGCCAATATGGCCATCTTCATTTGCAATGAAGTCTAACTTATATAATTAAACACAATATAGAATATTAGAAACATGCATTAGTCTTCTGGCATGTCCTTTACACCACACCAAAAATTGATCAACGTCACATATTTCTTCACAAAAATCTAAAGCGACCACCAATTTAAATCAATACTGTGAATGGTTTATTGAGTAATGTGCCAAGCGCCTCCTTATGACCCATAGTATTGAACTTATTCCTATTATATATTACAAGTATCAATAACATTTTACACCATTCTGCCTAAAAATTGAAATTGAATTTATAGTACTAGGTAAAAGCACAAAGCTGTGTTAGACTTTTATAAAGGAAATGGCCAATGCTGATCCAACTTTTTAACTTGAATCACTAAAAAGTGACATATATGTTTTGAACTTTGAAATGATGTAAACTAATAAAATATGTATTTTTTAGTATATTTTATGTTTGTATTTTTTAAAAAAATTTAAAAAATTATTTGAATATAGTTTTTAATAAAGTGACACTATAGTTTAATTGCTGATAAAATGCTAAAAAATGAAGTTACATGAGACGACAATCTTTATATAGAAAATTTTATTTTTTTTTCTTCAATTTTTTTGTGTATTTATAACTTGAAACTTTAGTGCATGGATATATTTTTTTCTAATTTTGATAAATATATATTTTTAAATAAATAATAAAATGTGTGTGTATTAAAACATAGTTGTTTCCATTCGACGTCAACTTTCATATTAACTATTTATCTAAAATAGAAAAAAAAATATACCATCTTGATATAGATTCTTTTATCTAGTGCATCATATTTTTTTCAATTTTTTTTAATAAGTTTTACTATTTTTCCTTGACATGGTAATCGACCTAATGTTTTGTGTTGATAACCTGCTTTTAGAAGGCATGAGTTTTGCATGTGCTTCTGGATTCCACTCTGTATGTTTTTGAATCAAAAAATGTTTCGGATCATACTCAATGATCCATCATCAGGAAGAGGAGTTTTGAAAAATAGATAGTAGACTTGAGCCTTATAAAGGAATAGAGGGGATGAGGGGAATGGAAAACAAAGGGTAGTGGCTGAGGGGAGAAAAATAAGGTAAAATAAAATGAGCAACAAGGGATGAAGCCTCACAGGGGACAACACAAGTTAAAAAATGTATAAGAATGACAGCTAAAACTAAAGAAATATAAAACACAAACAATAAAAGAAGAAAAGAGCATGAATGTATGTTTATAAGGAAAAAGTAAGTACGAGCAAATAAATAGATATATAAATATATTACTAAGAGCAACAATTATAAGTAAGAGCAAAAATTATAAGAATATATTACTATTTATAATAGTATAGATAAAAGAAAGATGCATTAATCTATTAATAGAAAGGAAAATATAAATAATAATTAAACTATTAAAATATATATTATTTTGAAAACTAAACTTATAGATCTACAAAAGGGTATTTTTATATTTTTAAAAAAATATTATTTACATGATAGAAGTTGTTGAAATATCAAGTTTTTCAAATAATTTATTTTTTTTGTAAATTGGCCTCATAGTGGTGCTACATATGCATTTAGCCACCAATTTTAGTTGGAAAAGTTGTGGACATATCTAACATAGCTAGAATGAATCTTACAAGATCATATGTTTGACCAAAATTGATTTTTAGTTAGAAATACTTAAATTCACTTGTGCTAATAAGTCGGCTGCAAGTGTGACAAAGCTTTGTGCCTTTACCCTACTGAACTTATAAATTGAAATTAATCTTTCTCATCAATCATCATAAGCATAATCTCCTAAAAAATTTAGGAATCTCAGGTAAAAAATTAGCTAAGGAGCTACTATGTCTCAAATTCCATAGATTCTCAAATTATTGACACGGTTACAGTCACAGTTTCCATGGAGACAATCTTGTTGTTTTACATTTTCATATAATTTACTTAAACAAAATGTAGAAATTTTTAAATTGCATAACATACTTCTGCACACATGACAGACTCATAGAGAATGGGGATCTGTGGGAGATTTTACAAAGAGGTAACTTTACTACTTACATCGAGTTTATGAATGGGTATGATACCATCATGTCAAGGGAATTTATAGACACATGGAAAGTTGGCCAGGTTTACATCGAAGGTATCACTTTTAGAGTCTCTAAAGAGCTTATTGCTAAAGCCACAGGGCTTAATTTGGATGGGGCTCGTATTGCCAAAAGAGTCAAGGGGAATTACAAAGAGGACATGCTGAAATTCCTTCAAGAGGGCAAAAGTGTCACTAGATTGCAGAATGACTTCAATAGAGAGGACCTGTTGGGCATATGGAGGGAGGTGGCAGAAGTTCTCATGAGATATGTCACATTGGAAGGAAGGTTCAAAAGGTTTCATTCCTATCTATTTCCTCTTTTGAATCATTTTCGCCATAATGTTAAAATTAATTTCCCTTACTTGTTATATACTTCCCTTGAAGATTTGGTTCAGATAGTTTTACTTGGGGAGAAAATTTTTCCCCTGCATCAAAGCCTTATTTATGCCCTTTATAAATCTGAGCTGGCTTTAACCCCTACCTTTGGGTTTGGACCTAGAATTTACAATCCATAGCTAATTGAAAATATTCATGAGACTCCTGGTAAGAACAAGGAAGGCAAAACCCTAGTCAGAGGTGAGGGTTCTCAGGGAAAGGAAAATTTGGACAAGGGTTTTGGGGCCATGAAGCTGATAGGGCAAGGGAAGGGGAGAGGGAGAGAGGGTTCCTCTTCTCAATTTGTCGAACCCCCTCACACTAGGACTGACATGGAAGCAACCAAGGCTCAAAAGGAAAATACCACTCAAACTGTTACTGTGAAAATGCGAAAGATGATTCTACGCAGCATGAATATTCCTCAGCCTGCCCCCTCTGTTAATCCTATTGTGAAAATGCATGTTAGAAAACCCCATCTTAGGAGCCACAAGGAATCTATAGGTGCGGGGGCTTCTCAAAATACTAAGGTTGTGATTTCTCAACCTAGTAGCAGCAAAGGGAAGGGTATTAGGGAATAAAGTTCTTAGAAAGGCATCATTATTCTAGACATAGAGACCGATGCTGACGTTAAAGATAATGAGGATAAAGGAAAAGGCATTCTAAAGGGTTCTATGCAATTGGATAAGGGTAAAGGCATTCTAAAGGGTTCAAAATGTAATACCTTTGACAACACTATTGAACCCCCCCCCCTCAAGAAAAAAAAGGCATCTAATGAGAAAACCCAGGAGGAGTTAAGAAGTGAATGTAACACTTGCACCAAGCTTATGGATAGGATGGCTACTCTATGTCAGGCTTTGGACCTTCAAAATCAAGTGCTCAAGTGGTAACTCACTCAGCTTCATCATGCCAAGAAGAAGATTCAATAGCTTGAGGTCATTACCCAGCTGGAAACAGAGGAGTGGCCTAAGGAAAGTCATGACGACCTATGGGAACAGGTGGAAAGGATGGCCACCAAGTTTGAGAACTGGGAGAGGATGGAGGAAGAAATTGGGAAGATTAAAGAGACTCATGTCAATCTGGATAAGAAAGTTTCTAAGTTGGTCAATTACAACAGAGAGACAGTCAAGAACTCTACCACAATGCTCTATGTGCTGAAAGAGGAACTTGAAAAAAGGAAAGTTGTGATTCAAGGGACTGCTAGTAAGGATAAGCATCAGGCTTAGAAATAGGGGAAGGCAAGGTAGACTTGCAACTACAAGGCTAAGGATAGAAGCAAAAAAGGTAAACAGGTGAGTCTTCAGAGCCATGAAACTGAGATCGAGGGGAAGGACAAGCATGAGATCTAGACCCGGTAGGGTCATGAGGAGGAAGAGGACACTTAGAGAATCTAGAGTTTTTAAGCAGGGAATGACAAGCTATAAGAAGCCTTAAGTCTATTGCTAGGTAGTAGGCTGGTCGGTTACTGGTCCTTTTTGCTTTGGCTAGTCCTGCTAGCCCATCCTTCTTTTTTGTTGTCTTGTCATTGTTCTTTGGTTTTACCTCTTGTAAAACTCATCCTTTTTTTCCTTTTTGGCCTCTATAAATGGGTTTGGGCCCTTCCTGGTTACTTTTATCAAAAGATACTTTTGTACACCATAACTTTAGACGATTTATGCAATCCTTAATTCAACAGTGAAACAATATGCTTAACTTCACACAATTTGAAAATTTCTATATACATTTATTGGATCCTCTTTTGCAATTTAGAGAGCTTGTGTTTTGTCACCTCGAATCAAATTCCCCATACACAATTCAACATTCCAAATTGGCATAACCTCACACAATGTGTCTCTTGTTACAATACTATAAAGACATGTACTTGCCATAGTTGAAATTGCTTATAGAATTTGAAAATTGTCAAATAAACAAAAATTGTTACCTCAAGTCCCATTTATTTAGGATACATGGGCTTCATACCAACAACTAGAATCTTCCCCTGGAAGGAATGCTACTATAAAGATAACAGGGCTTAGGTAATGGAAATTGGGGACAGATTTTTATGGGCTTAATTATGGATCAGGAAAGACTAGAAGTGAAGGGAAAATAGTAAAGGCTACTCTGTGGTTTTGTTGTGATGTTAAGATATGAGTGTATATGGTGGTGATAGCTGGGCACTGGAAGCTTATTGCAAGAAGCACATAATTGATCTCCTCCTTTCCGATCAACTTGACGAATCTCATTCTCACAAGTTACCCAATAGAAATTACATTTGTCTCATGTGCCAAATTACCCAATGCTCGACACTCTCTCCATGCTCACGGTAAACATCTACTACTTGCCCCTTTTCATGTCTCTAATGTATAGTTTTTTTCTTTTTTCTTTTCCCTCAATCTCTTTAGATTTGCAATGCCTTCCATGTCAATGCTCTTACCAATTAAATCTCAAATGGTGGTTTTACCACTGTTTATAGGGTTGTTTCAAAACTTCTTAAATCTTAGGTTTGATGATGTTGGAATGAATTCTAAGTGGGGTAGAGTATGGGCATTCCATAGTCTTAGTAGTCCACTATGTTGGGTTATGTATGCTGCAAGCTGCATTGAAATCTAAGTAAAGCTCTGTGCACAGGGTGCTATGCATCTTGGAACTTCAATTTCTCCTTTTGAATTGAATAGTGGCATTCTATTAATGATAACTATGTTGAGCGCAGAATGGAGTAAAATAGACAAAAGAAAAATTATAAAACAACACAGAACAACTCAGAATGAATACAAAAGGACAAAAGACAAGTATTTTTAACGTGGTTCACCAATTGGCTACATCCACTATGAGCAGGGAATCACTCTCTGTATTAAATCCATAATCAATAATGTCTATTACAAAATATATCTGCAGCTCATACCAATATATATCCAGCAACTAACTATATTTATCCTACAACAAATACACTCCACTCTCTCCATGGCTGACAATAGTCAATACACAATAACCTCCAATAATGGACTATTTTTAACCTCATCATGAGAGTAAAAGACATGCATAGGTCGATGCAAAGAGAGGGAGTAATGTGGCTGTCAGAGTGGTTACAAAGATTGAGGATTGGACTACATTTATGTAACCATTACACAAATAATCTCCCACTTGAAGTCCAATCCGAGCTGCAAGAGAGTTATGCAGAGATATCTCCCACTCCAAGCTTATTGTCAGAACTTGACAATGCTAAGAGAATTCCTATAGAATTTGAACTTCTCCCTTGATATAATCTTTGTCAATGCATCACTCATGAACCTGCTCACTACTCCCACTGCATGGGAAATATCTAATGGAGTACAAATCATGGCATTGTTCTTCATCTTCCTCAATTCTAACACCTATTGCCTCCCCAAAAGCTTGTGGCAACGACTCGATCTTGTTCATCTTGTGTGAATTCACATCTATCTTATCTTCTAGTCCAAGATCTTGATCACAACCTCTACTTTGCCTCAACTGAGAACCACCAACAATTTCATCTGCCCTAGGTTCTTTGGCATCAACCTGCTCACCATCATCTAACTGATTTCTGAAACATTCACTATCAAACATACTAAGAAAATCATTCATAACAGAATTAGTTTCAACATCTAATTGATCCAAAAAAACTTTTCTGGGCAATCCATATTTCACATAATGACAAATCTGAAGTAGGATGAACATCTCCCACTTCAGCATGATTCTCTATTACATATAGGGTGCCTAATTTTCTGCCCCTTGCAATTACCAAGGCCCCCTTTTTAACTTTGCATCTATTGGATTGAAAACTAATTTTACAACCTTGAGAATCCAATTGTCTAGCCAAAATTACATTTTGTTTGACCTGGGGAACATACCTAACATCACGTAACAACCAAGTATATTCATTTTTCATTTTTAATGAAATATCCCCTTTGCCAACAATATCACAAGAATCATTATTACTAAGAAAAACCTTACCGAAGTCACCAATTTACAGATTTTTGAAATAATCCTTGAACAAAGTGACATGAAATGATGACCCTGAATCAAGCACCCAAACATTAGTTGGAATTTCTTCTTCAATTAAAATAAGAACACCTGCATCTTCTTGGTATGTTACATTTGCTTCAACTTCCTTTGGTTGTTCTACAGATTTCTTGTAAGACTAGCAGTTCCTTTTTATGTGACCTTGCTTGCCACAAAACCAACATTCTTCATCTCTGCCCCTAGACTTTGATCTTCCTTTGTTGTTATTTCTACCTTTATCTTGACCTCTTCCTCTACTATCAATACTTACAACAGTCAAGGCATCACCAGTTGTTCTGTTTTGCCCTCTTCTCATATCTGCATTGATAAGTGTGGTTGCTACATCATCATACCTCAGCATTGTTTGTTTTTTCTTATCCTCCCCTTCTTTGGATCTACTTTTACCAGATATTGAATTACTTATGGTCATGATCACACTGTCCCAGCTATCAGGAAGAGAGCACAACAACAACATGACTCTCATTTCTTCTTCAAGATTGGTATCCATAGAAAGTAATTGACTGATAACAATATTAAATTCATTTAAATGATTCGATATGCTGTTACCTTCTTTCATTTTCAAGTTTACCAGTTTCTTCAACAAGAAAACTTGATTCGTTGTTGAAGCCCTTTCATACATATCACACAGCTTGTCCCAAATCTATTTAGCTGTTGTCTTTGTGGAAACATTAAAGAGGACATTATTGGACATTGATAGAATGATGGTTGCAACTGCTTTCTGGTCTAAGATATCCCAGTCTTCATCTGACATCTCCTCCAATTTCTTAGACTTCCCTTGTAGTGCAATAGGAAGATCCTTCTGAATCAACAAAGCGTGAATTTGGGGCTTCCACAAACCAAAGTTTTGTCCCGAAAACTTTTTAATTTTCCACTTATCTGCTTCGTCCATGCTTCTAGAAAATTTTCACCAATTTCCAACCAGCTTCACCACTAGGCTACTTCACTGAGCTTCTTCACCAAAGCTCTAATACCAATTGTTGAGTGAAGAATGGAGTAAAATAGACAAAATAAAAATTATAAAACAACATAGAACAACCAAGAACGAATGCAAAAAGACAAAAGACAAGTTTTTTAATGTGGTTGACCAATTGGCTACATCCACTATGAGCAAGGGATCGCTCTCTGTGTTAAATCCAGAATCGATAATCTCTAATACAAAATATATTTGTAGCTCATACAAATATATATCCAGTAGCTAACTATATTTATCCTACAACAAATACACTCCACTCTCTCCATGACTGACAATAGTCAATACACAATAACCTCCAATAATGGAATATTTTTAACCTCATCGTGGGAGTAAGAAACATGCATAGGTTGATGCAAATAGAGGGAGTAATGGGGCTGTCAGAGTGGTTACAAAGACTAAGGATTGGATTGCATTTATGTAACCATTACACCAACAAACTACTAATGTTGTTAAGGGCATGGTGTGGGGGAGTGATTGTGGTCCTACCAACTGGGCTAGTATATGTGCAGGTTTGCCAATTAATAACCGATATGCAGCTAATCATATAAAGAGCTGGGTGAATGGAATCATACTCTGAAGGAAAACTACAAAAGTAAATTGATATACCACTAATCATAAAAAGAAAGAATGGGGTGGGATTGGAACCATACTCTAAAGGAAAACTGCAATGCTATATCAGTCTCGTGGACCCATAAATAACTAAAAATAAACTTAAATTACCATAATCCTAATCAAATTTCCTTTTCTCTTAATTTTCAAACTTCCAAGAAAACTAAGCCTTGCAAATCCACCTCACAAACTATTGTATTATTTTTACTTTCAAGTTATTTTGTCTACAGTGTAGCATATTGTCTCAGGTTTTTGGAGTCAATTGGATTTATAAATTATTGTTAGAAATATAGTTGACTCCAAAAACCTTAGATGATAATGTATCACTGCCTCAAGTACTCACTGTTAAATGTAAGTTTAATTGCTAAAACAATAAATGGGAACATGCTAATGGACAAATGAAGTGGAAGCGTTGTGCTTAAGGGTCCTGTCCATCTAGTTAACTTCTTTGTGATTTAAACTGTAAGCTACCTTGTTAAGTTCTCAAAGTTTGTACAAATAGATAGTTGAAGGATTGAGATTGTGCTTGGCTTTTCGGATTGTCATAGTCATTTTTGTATTGTAGTTCTGGTGAAGTAAATACATATTTGCTATCATTATGTATAACCACAATCAAGTTACACATACTTGACATTGTGGAAGACTTAACTATTGATCCCATGTAAGGGGATCATACATATAATTTAGTGTTGCTGCAGAGATATAACCTTGTGGGTGCTACAAATATATTTTAGGGTTGTTCTACATTGAAACTTGTACCGTGACTTCTCCACTCTCTTATTATACTGTTGCAAAGAAAAAACAAGGTCTTTCACAAGAATATAGGATAACAAAAATCTATTTTGTCACCACACAAGCTTCCACCTAGCAATAAAATTATTTTACTTGTGCAGAAAGTCTTATACCTCTCTCGTACTTTGAAAAAATAAGGACTCCAATATTTCTACTCCACATTGTATGTGTTCCTGTAGCTACAGTAAATTGTTTTCATGGGACCACATGTAGTGTGTCAATACAAATGGAAGCCCCTCGATGAACCACACAATAAGAGTACAACTTGTACTTCATAAATTGAAAAATATATGAACTTTTGTAAGTATAAAGTTGTTCATTCGGTAACAAATCCACTCAATAAACATCAAAATGAAAATAAAAAAATGTATAAATAGGCTAATGTATCATCAAAATCAACTGTTTAGTGAATTATTTCTGATTTTTTCTTCAATCACTAAGACTACTGCTAGGCTTTAGCTTGTTGAGTTATTCTTAAATGTGAGTTATGTGCTTCATATGTGTTAAATAGGCATTAAACACATAATCTAAGGGAAAACACAGGTTCTCTTTGACTCGAACAATGTTTGAAGTTGGATGCTATGTTCCTAGCAATATTTTACAATAATTTTCTTTTGTTTAACCAATGTGTTTGCTAGTAGATAGTGCTTAATCAACAATGTTTGTTCAAACCATATTATCTTCAACAATAATATGTAAAAAATATAAAGATGATTTTTTTTCACCTTATTACTCTTGATATCTAAATAACAAATAAGAGTGTTTGTGAGTTTTGTGCTTACACATTATTCAATTTTCTTGTCTTTGCCATGTAGATGCACAACCAAGGGGCAAGGCATCAGGCCGTAGCTTCCAAACTAAAGGAAAAGGAAGTCTGCAAGAAGGCAGAGATAAAGAAAAGGATAGCTTTGTCTGAAGCTTCTACTACTTATAATAATACTATAGACAATTGCTTTGGCTCTTTCAGAAAAGGAGCTACAAATGTACTTGCTAATGGAAAGAAGGCATCATGCAACATATTAAATCCAAAATTTGTTGTAGTTTGATTCATGCAAAAAAGCCTTTCTTTGAATCATTACATATAACAAAATGTAAACAGACTTGATTAGAAAACTGATTCTGTAGTCTGCCATGCTAAGGCCAACAAAAAAGTAAATTCCAACATGTAGGTGGTGCAACATATGTACAAACACAAAATATTACACCCACAGAAATTAATCAAACATGCAAAATGTGGATGCTTGGTGATCAAGACAATTTATATTGCTTGATAAATAAACCATTACATGATGCCTCTTTTTATAGAGGTCATTTTACCTTTCTTGAAGCTTCCATTCTTTAACCTAACTCCTCTAGAAATTTACTAATTCTTATCTATTCTTTCTAGAAACTTACCCTTACTAGTTTCTTCTAGACATTTTTAATTACAACTTTTGCCTTTTTAGTTCATTAACAAAATACAATAATTAATAATGTTGTCGGGAGAAATTAATCACCAACATACTCTCCCTTAATTTCAACCATTAAATAAGCATCTTCAATCCAAACTCTATTTTCTTCAATTGATCTATAGATTTGCAAAAAGCCATACTCTTCCTCCTGTTCCTACACTTTGTTGTTGCTAGAGCAATACTATGATTTTGGCGACCTCTTTTCTACGATCTACCTTCTTCTATGATCTATTCTCAAATCTCAATGGATTTTTCTTCCATGGATACCGAGGCTCCAATTTATTTTCTTCACTGGCTGCTTCAGCAGCTTCAAACTTTTTAGATCTTATCTGTGGCTTTGACTTCTTCAAGACTACAACCTTCAGATCCTTAGCTTTTGGACTACAGTCCAATTACCTTCTTTGTGTTGACAACTATTCATTGTGACCAATCTCTAGACTATCTGCTATGGAAGATTTTAGCAAACCTTTTTTATTTGAATTTCTGAGCCTCTCAATCTCTTGATGAAAATCCTCCTCTGTATGTTTTCACTGGCTACGGCCCCCTTTTTTAAATGCTTTAAAAATTTGAGGTGACTTCAATATTGCCTTTTTGTGATTTGCAAGCTTGGCTACTTTATCACAAACCCTTACACACTGGTAATAAAACCTATCTTCAACAGGTGCCATTAGTTGACATCTTACACCAAAACAACTTTCCTTTCAGATAGACTTTATTTTCTAGATCTTAGCAGTGGCAATCTATTCTCCTGTAAACACAACAAATTTTTTTCTTTTCAACAATTAATAATATAGCATTTTACCTTCAAATCTCTAGCCCTTAACAAAAAATCCACTTTGTCTTTTGTTGGAAAAATAATCACAATTGTGGGTTTCTACAGATCTAGTGATTTAACATGATCTTCAGTTATTTCTTTAGCATCTATGATCTTTTTTTCTGGCTCCTCTAGAAACCTTTTATTCAGCAGCTGTAAAACCTCTAAAAACCTAACTTGATTCTCTGCAATTTGGTAGCTTCCTTAGATCCATGACTCTATCTTGCTTTGACAATGACCTTCTCTTTTTTGACTTCACTGAAATCTTTGTAAAAAACCCTTGGCTGCGACGACCTAACTTGGTGAATCTTCTCCTTTTTCAATCTGCGGCTAATACACTTCTACAATCCACATTTTGTGATGCTTTTAACAGTTGCAGCTTTTTTTGCAAACAAATACCTGCAAGTAAAAAATGACTTGGTCTCTAATAGCAGTGTCTCCTCTCTTTTCCAAAGTTACGGCACCCTTGATATCCTCAAACACCTTTGGTGGTGACTTCTTCTTCAACAACTTGGTGGCCCTAGTGTGATCTTCAGTCTCTAGTGATCTAATATGCAAACACTTTCAAAAACACACAATAGAAATGAATCTTTGTAGAATCGTCTCCTTTAACCCTTTTAAGCAGGGGCTTCAGCGGCTTCCAGATCAGCCTCCCTCACAATTGCAAATAATTTATGACGGCTACCTCAGCTTTAGTGATCTCTTTCTCTTACAATCTGACTCCTTTACAATGATTTCCTCCAAATCGGCAAACACTTGATCACCCAATTTCTCCTTGGCTAAGATTTCACACAATTGTAGTGATCTCTTCTTATTCACCTTAATGAATGGCTACAGTTAAACCCTAAGGATTAAGATAACTTTATAACCTAGCAAACCATTCACACAAACCCTAGATCTAATCTTCACACGAACATGGCTTTCATAACCCTAGCTCTCTTCAACATATCTCTGAAAACCCTAGATCAACAGCTTCACAAACAACAATTCCTCCTTGATGATTTTTAAACAAGATTAATCAAATAGAATGTTTCAATCCCACTATCTAATCTACTCTGATACCAAGTGTAGGTGGTGCAACATATGCACAAACACAAAATATTACACACAGAGAAATTAACCAAACATGCAAAATGTGGATGCTTGGTGATCAAGGCAATTTCTATTGCTTGATAAATAAACCATTAGATGATGCCTCTTTTTATAGAGGTCTTTTTACCTTTCTCGAAGCTTCCAATCTTTAACCTAACTCCTCTAGAAATTTACTAATTTTTATCTATTATTTCTAGAAACTTACTCTTACTAGTTTCTTCTAGACATTTTTAATTACAACTTTTACCTTTTTAATTCATTAACAAAATACAAAATTAATAATGTTGTCAGGCAAAATTAATCACCAACACAACACGACTTCATTTGTGCAGAGTAATTCTAATGTAATCAGTAATATAGTCCATGAACATAAGTTAAATCTTCAGGAACAAAGGGATAGGGAGATTAAATTCAATGTAGTAGGCTGGCGCTATGATGGTAGAGGAGGTTGGTTCAGAGAGGAAAATGTAAGTGCATTCTCACTCTCTTTATATGCCCTCTTTATTTCTTGTGAGTGAACTCAAATGGATTTGATATATAGTTTTACACTTTCTTTCCATGGAATAGTGTTGCACGATTTACTTAATAGAGTACAATATGATAACAATTGTACTAAGGATTTTGGTAATAACATTCATGTGCACTAGACAAGCATCTTGATACATTGGCTTCATTTAGTATGAATAGTTTTGGTATTTTGAGTGTGTTATTTCTTCAAGTTTCATATAGGCAATCCTTAATAGATGTATGGTGAAGTACCTTTTAATGAGGAGTTAAGACCCTAGTTAACTTTTTTAAGAATCCTTATCAAGATGTCTAAGATATCTAATTAAGTGGTGCGGTCATAGTAAGAGGGTTCACAGAATGAACTTTCTGGACTGTGCAGCAAGAGTAAACACAACGAAAATGACTCAAAGAAATGAAGCAAATGCAGATTCAATCATTCTGTATATCATAGAATTCAAATACAGATTCACCGGCAACATGCGGGCTTACAATTAGGGCTCATAGGCCTAACTACATACATGCATAAGATAAAGCTTTGAAGCTCCTCGCAGAAATCTAAATTATCAGATACTTCTATGTGAATCACTACTTGATCACTGCTTTCCTAATTATCTATTACATCAATATATATCAATTCTGGATCATAAGATTCCTCTGCATCGACCAAGGAAGATCACAAACTCCCATGAAGAGCTGTAACGTGTGTACATAGATAGGTCAGACCTAAATGAATAGAACACTTCCTCAAATGAGTAGAATAACATGCAGGTCTTCAGGTAAGGTCAACCATGAACCAAAGATCATTGAATGATGTGTCATTAAGTTCCACAAGTCAAGGAATGATCCTCAAGTCTTCTCCTTTAGCTAATTATCAGAGACTATCAGGATGCTCTGTTCTGAGAAAATAGTCAATCTTCTGATAGCGATATCTTTCTGATGATGTGCGAATCTCTGAATTCTGGATATGATGTAGATGAATGAATCTAGATGCTAAGTCTGGCTCTACAAGGACTAAAATGCAACTGGACCAAAAAAATAGAATCTGCTTCTGACTGAAATGCCTGAACTAAACTAGAAAATGAAAAGAAACAAACTGAACTACAAACAAACCAAAATGCAAATGTTTGTTTTGGTTGATGCAAGATTGCTCTTGAACCAGGGATGCTCATGCATCAAACATCTGGGGTTATTGAAAAAGTGAGTCCCTCAGGGGCTGGGGGAGAACCAAGATGGTCCACCTTAGCCTGAGAAATCCATGATGAATCTTCTTTCAGTCTACCTTTCCACTTCACAAGATATTCTTTGTATTATCTTCCTCTAATGTTGCGTCAAACTCTGCTGTCCAAAATGTCTTCAATCTACTCCGGTGCTTGGTGTGGTAATTGCTTCTTCAAGTCTTCTTCTATGTTGTCACTAAACTCTGCTTCATGATATTGATAAAGGTCTGTAATGTTGAAAATAGGTGATATACCCAAGGTCTCTAGTAAATCCACTTCATATGCATTTCCTAAATCAAATTTCCTGAGTATCTTACAAGGTCCAAAGTTCTTCATCTTTAACTTGTTATATGTCCCAACTGGAAATCTTTCTTTTCTCAAGTACACCATCACTTCATCTCCAACTTCAAATTCCTTATGTCTTCTCTTCTCATCTACCTTTTCCTTATACTTACTATTCATGTCCTCCAAATGCTTCTTCACCTAATTATGCATTGTCTTCATATGATCTACAAATTCTTCTTCTTCTGAACTTCTCTTTTCTTCCATACCAATGTCCCTCAATTCTGCAACTCCTCTAAGATTCAATCCGGTCACAATTTTAAAAGGTGTTCTTCTGGTACTCCTATTTACTGAATTACTGTATGCAAACTTTGCTTGTGAAAGAATCAAATCCCAACTTCTAGCTTTCTCTCCAACCAAACATCTCAACAAGTTTCCCAAACTCCTATTCACTACCTCTATCTGTCCAGCAGTCTATGGATGACAAGTTGAACTAAACTTTAAATATGTCTTCATCTTCTTCCAAAGAGTCTTCCAAAATTATTCAACAAACTTTGTATCTTTGTCTAAAACTATACTCTTAGGTAATCCATGCAATCTCACAATCTCCTTGAAAAATAGTTCAGCTACATGTACTGCATCAATTGTCTTCTTTCAATGTATGAAATGAGTCATCTTTGAAAATTTGTCAACCACTACAAATATTGAATCATGTCCTCTTTGTGTCTTCGGCAATCCCATTACAAAATCCATGCTTATGTCTTCCCAAGGTCTCTCCGGTACTGTCAAAGGTTTATACAATCCAGTATTCTGACTACTTCCTTTCGCAACTTGACAAATTCTACAACTCTGCACAAATTTCCTGACATCCTTATGTATCTGAGGCCAAAAGTAGTTTTCACTCACCAAAGCCATTGTCTTATCAATGCCAAAATGTCCTGTCAGTCCACCACTATGCTTCTCCTTGTTCAAATTATCTCTCATTAAACTTCTAGGTATGCATAATTAATTTCCTTTGAACAACATATCTTCTTGAATGAAATAGTCCAACCACTTACTCCTATCTATCACAACAGGTTCCTTACATGCTCTCCAAGGTTCTACAAAATCAGTGTCTCCCTCATACATGCTCTTCAACTCATCAAAACCCAACACTTCAACTCTCATTTCTATCAACAAGTACCTTCTCCTACTCAATGCATCAGCAACTTTGTTTGATTTTCCACTCCTATGTTTCAACACAAATGTATAACTCTGCATGAACTCTACCCATCTCATATGTCTCTGATTCAACTTACCTTGACTGTTCAAATATTGTAAAGCTTTATGATCTGTATACAACACAAACTCCTTAGGCAATAAGTAATGTCTCCACTTCTTCAAGGCTTGAATTATGTTATAGAACTCTTGATCATAAACTAAATATCTCCTCCTTACATCATTCAACTTCTTACTGAAATATGCTACTGGTCTACCTTCTTGACTTAATACTGCTCCAATTGCATTTCCACTTGCATCACAATCAACTTAAAATACCTTATTAAAATCTGGTAATGCCAAATCAGGTTGCTCTATCACTTCCTACTTCAACAACTCAAAACTTTTATCTACTCCTGATGTCCACTTAAAATTATTTCTATCATCTCTCATTGTCTCTGTCATAGGGTTACAAACTGAACTAAAATTTCTAATGAACTTCTAGTAGAAACTAGCTAAACCATGAAATGATCTAACCTCTCCAATGCTCTCCGATGTAGGCCATTCAACAATCACTTTCACTTTCTCAGGGTCCATCTTCAATCCTTCTATAGAAATCACAAATCCCAAGTATACCAACTCTTCTTTCGTGAAACTACACTTCTTGATGCTTATCAACAATTTCTCTTTTCTCAGTCTCTGTAAAACTTGTCTAATATGCCACAAATGTTCCTCTTTTGTTTTACTGAAAATCAAGAAATAATCCAAATATACAATCACAAACTTACCCAATAATTTCTTCAAAACTTCATTCATCAATCTCATGAAAGTACGAGGTGCATTTGTCAATCCAAAGGGCATCACTAACCACTCATACAATCCTTCATTTGTCTTAAAAGTAGCCTTCCATTCATCACCTTCTCTGATTCTGATATGATGGTATCCACTCTTCAAATCTACCTTTGTGAAATATCTAGCTCCACTCAAACAATCCATGATATCATCCATCCTAGGTAAAGGAAATCTATACTTAACTGTGATCTTGTTTATTGCTCTAGATTCAGTACACATCCTCCATTCTCCATCCTTCTTCGGTGCTAACACTGTAGGTATTGCACAAGGACTCAAGCTTTCTCTGATCAAACCTTTCCTCAACAACTCTTCAATTTGTCGATTTAGTTCTTCATTCTCTACCGGTGTCATTCTATGTGCTCCTTTGTTAGGCAAACTTGCTCCCGGTATAAGATCCATGTGATGACTGATACTCCTTATAGGTGGCAATCCTTCAGGTACATTATCTAATATGAGGTCTTCATATTATGTCAGCAACTCTCTTATCTCCTCTAGTTGTGTCTCTTCAATCTCCTTCTTCAATGTTTTAGGCTTCATAGGAATCAAGGCATAACACATATTCTCATGTCTTAAACCATCCAGAAATTTTCTTCCATCTACCAAACAGATTGTAGCATTTCCACATACTTCACTCTTAGGATCATCCTCCAAAGGGATCAAAGTAATTCTCTTTACATTTGCTGTTATAGTATAAGTATTCTTTCTCCCATCATGTATAGCTTTTCTATCATACTGCTAAGGTCTACCCAACAAGATATGACAAACATCCATAGGCATGTTATCACACAAGACTTCATCATGATAAGATCCAATATGAAATTTCACCAAACATTGTTCACTCACCAGTACCTTATGATCATCTTGAATCTATGCTATCTGATAAGGCTTAGGGTGTTTCAATCTTTCCAACTTCATCTTAGTCACCATCTCCTCTAAAATTAGGTTATCTAAACTACCACTATCAATTACAACTTTACAACACTTACCTCCTGATTTGCATCTAGTTCTGAATAGACTTTTCCTCTACGGTGGTTCCTCATTTGTCTCTACTTGAAATAGTGCTCTCCTCATCACAAGTGATTCTCCTTTCTCAGGTTTGCCAACTGAACTAGAGGATCCAATAGGTTCTTCTTCAACATAGGTTGCTCTTCCACTATTTTTGGTCCTCTTACTTGTACTACCTTGATTACACTCAAATGTTCTATGTCCTTCACCTCCACACTTGAAACAAGCATCTCTAAATGTTCTCTTATCAAATCCTCTTCCTTCTCTTCTATATCCTTCATTCTGGTATGTACTAGGGTTTCCTCTCCGATAAAAATTTCTATCATCTCTCTCATAAGCATTGTTATCTCTGTCATCCTTCTTAAATGGGCTGTCAAACTTGTTATGCTCTGGATATGATTTGTCTACTCTAGAAAATGTTATACCTCTCTAAAATTTACCTCCTCTACCTCTCTGTCTCTAATCATGTCTTTTATTCATCTTTTCTTCAACTTTTGGGCAAACTAATATGCTTCTTCCAAAGATGTCATCCTTACCAAGCTTAGTTCCTATTGAATGTTCAATCTCAATCCATTGATATATCTAGCCACTTTCTCCTTGCTTGCTTCACTGTGTCATGTCCTTATGATCATTTTATGGAATTCTTCAGTGTACTCCTTCACTAATTTCTCCTTTTGTCTCAAGTTTTGCAATCTTTTCAACAGTTCCAACTCATAGTCAGTAGGTATAAATTGATTCTTCAATTTTGTCACCATCCTATCCCATTTTGTAATCTTTTCTTTTCCTCTTCTATTTCTTTGCAACTAAACTTCTTTCCACCATATAGCAGCATGTCCTTTCAACTTTGTCTTTGCAAATTTCACCTTCTCCAGATCTTCAATTTCCTCATATTCAAAGTATTCTTCCATGTCATTTATCCAGTCAATCAATTCTTCTGGGTTCAAATTACCAGTATAGTTCGGCACATCAACTCTAGGTCTCTTTCCAATCTTTGAAATAGCTCACAGCATCTTTACTTGATCTGATTCTTCTTCTTCATCACCTCCTAGGGTTTTGCCAGTTTGTTCAACAGATTGAAATTCTTCATCATCACTTTCAACATTAGGTATCGGTGTCAATCCTCTTCGCCTATCTTCTTCAACAACATCCAAATGAATTTGCATTGTATTCATCATCTCCATCATCCCATCAATTCTACCAGCCATTTTTCCAATAGCAACAACTCTCCTCGGTGGCATTCTTCCTAGGATCAAGTGCAAACTGCCTCAAGTTCGATGATCAGGCTACAAGGTGACAACTGCCTCTCAATCAGAGATTGGTTGCAACACAAGTAACCTACCTCAATTCGGTAATCTATCCACAGCAAGATCTTATAGAATTCCCTTGCCAACTTCGCTCAATTCACTCCCAAAAGATTCAAACTTTCACTTTGATACCACTTGGTGTAGTCACAGTAGGAGGGTTCACAGAATGAACTGTCCAGACCATGCAACAAGAGTAAACACAATAGAAATGACTCAAAGAAATGAAGCAAATGTAGATTCAATCATTTAGTATAACATAGAATTCAAATACAGATTGGACAGCAACATGCGGGCTTAAAATTAGGGTTCAGAGGCCTGACTACATACATGCGCAAGATAAAGCTTTGAAGCTCCTCACATAAATCTAAACTATCAGATACTTCTATGTGAATCACTACTTGATCACTGCTTTCCTAAGGATCTATTACATCAATAGATATCAAGTCTAGATCATAAGATTCCTCCATGTTGGCCAAGGAAGGTCAAAAACTCCCATGAAGAGCTGTAACATGTGTACACAGATAGGTCAGACCTAAATGCATAGAAAACTTCCTCAAATGAGTAGAATAATGTGTGGATCTTTGGGGAAGGTCGGTCATGAACTAAAGATCATTGAATGATGTGTCATTAAGCTCCGTAAGTTAAGGAATGCTCTGCAAGTCTTCTCCTTTAGTTGATTATTAGAGATTGTCAGGATGCTCTGTTATAAGAAAATAGTCGATCTTCTGATAGTGATATCTTTCCGGTAATGATGTATGGATCTCCAAATTCTAGATATGATGTAGATGAATGAATCTAGATGCTAAGTCTAGCTCTGCAAGGACTGAAATGAAACTAGACCAAAAAAAATAGAAATTGCTTCTGACTGAACTACTTGAACTAAACTGGAAAATGAAAAGAAACAAACTGAACTGTGAAAAAATTGAAATGCAAATGTTTTTTTTGTTGATGCAAGATTGTTCTTGAACCATGGATGCTCCTGCATCATTAAGACTTAAAAAACCCACAATGAGTTAGGTGTCTTATTCTTTGTTTGATGTCATTCCTTGATTTTCATAGATCACGTTTAGCTATTATCTCTTATACGTAGAGAAACCCTTTTAAAAATGAGTCAACATAGGCTTCATTTAAAGACTCCCATTGGTATTCAAAGTAACATTTTCAAAGTTAATACAGAGGAATAATCTTGTAGATCCTAAATATTTCACATACGAATGCTTCATGCAATCAGCATGATCATTTTTCCAAGCCACCCACTTATTGAACAAATGTTTGTGAATTAATAAGCATTTTTTATTTTGGCCCTGGAGAAGGCTTCTTTTAAACACTCCAATATTATTTTACAAATCAATCTTTTTCCATACAACTCTAAGAAATGTATTGTGTTACACCAAAACTCTTTGCAGGACTACCTTAGTACAAAATTTATCTTTACTATTATTAGTGTGTTACTTTCTTATTGGTTAATATTCAATAGTATTAAATGTATGTCAATTTTCATCCACAAATTTTGTATGTTTGAACTCACTTATCATTAATATGTTGAGTTTTTGAATTACTCTAAAATATTTATATATCATGGTAAATTTTTTGAACAAATTTTATATTTTTGCAACTTGTTTTAATAAGCACATTCTGGTAGTTGGATCAAAACATAAGCTCCCTTCTCTTTACTTGATGTGGAATGGCTACCATGATACATGAAAAAAATGTTGTAAAAGAAACCCTTAAGTACAAAAGAAATTATGTTCTTTTGATGCTCACTTGTCGATATTCCTTCTTTTGACATAAAACTCAAACACAACTTGCATGTATGCTTAATTAGTGTTATGTTTTATGTGAAACATATTGTTTTAAAAAATCAAGATCTGACATGGTATCAAAACTTTAAAATGCTTCTGAGATCTAATGTTAATTAGATCGTCTTCATACAAATATTTCAATTCTTCAAATCCTACCTTAATTCTCATTTCAGTTAGCAATTATGTCTTCTCCTCAATGCATTGAAACCTTGTTTGATTTCCCACTCCTGTGTTTAAACACAAAGTATAACTCTACAAAAACTCAACCCATTGTAATGAAATAACTTGAACAATGGAAGAAGATGATATGAAATATTCTGCAAATACTTGATAATAACTAAGAATAATAGACCACTTTGAGGGGGCAACCTCCAATCATCTCCAATGAGAACACACTTCACAATATGATGATGAAATAAGACTCACATCCTCCTATATATACCTAATTATGCTTATGATGAATAGACACACCCCTATATAACACCTAGTCCGACCTATCTAACTAAATAATAATCTAATAATGATAACATGACTTAATTAGGAGTTAAGATAGCCACAAGCTGACTATTCATAACCCTATGTACACCAATATTAGGGGCGTAGCATGCCCCCCCTCTTCAAAGAAGCATTGTCCTCAATGGTAACCAAGTGTGGATTCTTTTGAATGAACTCTTCGTCCTCCCATGTGGCCTCTTCAACTAGTAAATTCTTCTATTGGATGAGATACTCAGTGAGGGTTCTATTCCTCATCTTCTTCGTGTGTGTTTGAAGAATGCACTATGGTTCCAAAATGATTCTTCCTTCTTCATCGAGCTCTAGTAGTACTATTTGAGTAGGAATATTACACCCAATTACCTTCTTCAAACAAGAAACATGAAAAATTGGATGTATTTTTGTTGTTGGTAGCAACTCTAGCTTGTAAGCAACATTACCAATCTTTTGCATGATTTGGTATGGCCCATAATATCTTGGAGACAAATTATTATTCTTTTTTTGTTGCTTCCATGAGATTTGTTTATAAGGTTGCAATCTCAAGAAGACCCAATCCCCAACTTCAAAATTTCTTTCACTATGATGTTGGTCCGCCTATTGGCCTATTGTTTCATTTGATTTTGTGCCATAGCCAAATTCTCCTTGAGTCCTAAAAGTACCTGTTGTTGATGAAGCAAGTGGTCCTCTACTGCCTAAACTCTTGGTGACACCTTTAATGATGATGTGATGGAAGGAGGATGATATCCATAAAGTGCCAAAAATGGAGACATTTTTTATGTGCTATGAAAAGAAGTGTTATACTACCATTCTGCAAGTGGTAGCCAATCTACCCATTGAGACTGTTTCTTTGAAGTGAAACAATGTAGATATCCTTCCAAACACTTATTAACAACCTCAGTTTGCCCATCTGATTGAGGATGGTATGAAGAACTATGAGCCAATTGAGTATCCAAACATGAGAATAAATATTTCCAAAAGTGACTAGTAAAGATAGGATCATGATCACTAACAATAACCTTAGGTGTACCATGTAGTTTTTGGATATTCTCCAAAAAAGCTTTTGCCACTGCACTTGCTGTAGAAGGATGTGATAATGCAATGAAATGTGCATATTTAGTGAGGCAATCAACTACTACCATGATGACATTATGACCTTTAGATTTGGGAAGCCCTGTGATGAAGTCCATGGATACCTCTTCCCAACACTGGCTAGGAATAGATAAGGGTTGCAAGAGACCTGGTGTCTTAATTGTCTCCCCCTTATTTCTTTGACAAACTAAACATTTAGCCACAAATTTTTGAACATCACCTTTTAGCCCTTCCCAAAAAAAATCTTGCTTGACCCAATGATATGTCTTCAAAAATCCTAAATGACCACCAACTGGGGACTCATGTAGCCCTGTGAGAATCTTGTGTTCAAGAGTGAAATTCTTGCAGAGATACAAGTGCTCTTTATACCAAAGAATATCCCCCTTCAAACAAAACTTATCTAAACTACTAGGATCACTTTTTAATTGTTGGATGAGATTACTTGTCACAACATCATTTTACCACTCTACTTTGGCTTCTTCCACCCAATTTGCTTGTAATATTGAAAGGGCACACAATAAGGCTTCATCTTTCTCATCCTTCCTAGAAAGTGCATTGGCCACAATATTTTCCTTCCCTTTCTTATATACAATCTCAAAGTCATATCCCAACATCTTAGTGACCCATTTTTGTTTCTCTTCAGAGGATAATCTTTGTTCCAAAAAATATTTTAGGCTATCATGATCTATCTTAAACTTGAAGTGTCGACCCATTAGATAAGGCCTCCATTGTTTAACTGCGTGAAGGATTGCTAGCATTTCCTTCTCATAAATAGGTTTGAGCTGATTCTTACCCTTTAATTGATGACTCTCAAAAACAATTGGTCAACCTTCTTGCATGAGAACTGCTCCTATCCCATTTCCAAAAGCATCACATTCCACAATGAATTCCTTGGTGAAGTCTAGAGTGGCAAACACTGGAGTTGTACACATAGCCTCCTTCAATTGCTCAAATGCTACATTAGCGGACTCATTCTAATGAAAAGAATCCTTCTTCAATAGAGTGGTGAGGGGTGCTTCTATACGACCATAATTCTTCACAAATCTTCTATAGTACCCTGTTAATCTCAAGAAACCCCTCAGTTTCTTAATGGTTTTTGGAATAGGCCATTCCATGATAGCCTT
Organism: Cunninghamia lanceolata; assembly: GCA_027924645.1. NCBI lineage: Eukaryota > Viridiplantae > Streptophyta > Pinopsida > Cupressales > Cupressaceae > Cunninghamia > Cunninghamia lanceolata. The sequence continues at coordinate 2,776,178 of BSBN01001430.1, forward strand.
AATTTTGTTAGGGTCCACCTTTACTCCATGTGAAACTATGTGTCCCAAATACTCCACCTCCTTAAGACCAAAATCACACTTGGATGGCTTAGCATAGAGTTGATGATCTTTGAGTAATTGTAGTGCTTGATCTACATGCTGCAAATGTTCTTCCCAGGTCTTTCTATAAATCAATATATCATCAAAGAACACTAACACAAACTTTCTCAAGAACTTAAGAATGGAATTCATCAAACTTTCAAATGTAGATGGTGCATTGGTAAGACCGAATGGCATCACCAAAAATTCATAATGACCCTCATGAGTTCGAAATGCTCTCTTACAAATATCTTCCTCAATCCAAATTTGGTGATAACTAGATCTAAGATCTAACTTGGTAAAATACATAGCTCTATTCAATTCATCTAGCAAATCATCAATGAATGGAATAGGAAACTTATCTTTAATGGTGTACATGTTGAGCACTCTATAATCTGGACACATGTGCCAAGTTTCATCCTTCTTATGCACCATCACCACATGTGAGGAGTAAGCACTTTGGCTATGCCTGATAATTCCTACCTCTAGCATCTCCTCAACAATTTTTTGTATCTCACTTTTTTGTATGTGTGGGTACCTATAAGGCCTGATGTTTGGTGGTTGGCTCCCTAGAACTAGTTGTATGGCATGATCATGATCCCTCTTAAGAGGAAGTCCTTTAAGCATATCTCCAAGAACCATTGAGTGACGATCAATTATTGCTTGTAAATCTGGATGAGTAGGAGCATTAGATTGAGAGACTTCTAATGAACATAGCTGGGCCACAAATCCATCTACTCCTTTCTTAAGCAACTTTTACATTTGATGATAGCTTACCATCTGTGGGTATTTTTCCTTCAACCCCCTTAGCTCCACTACCTTTCCTTCTAATTGAAATCTCATGAATAGTTCTTGGAAGTTCATCTCAATTGTTCCCAATGTAGTAAGCCATTGTACTCCCAAAACAATATCTGTTGCACCCATGGATATCGCATACATTGGGGTATCAAGTTGATAATCTCTCATCGATAATTTAATGCTATGACACTTCCTTGAACAACTAACTGTACCACCATCTGCAATCAAAACCTAAAACATTGGGGCTAGATATATAAAACAATTTAGATGAGTTGCCATCTTTTTGTTGATGAAATTATGAGTACTACCTGAGTCGATCAACACTATTACTTTCTGCTTCTTTAAGAAACCCACTACCTTGAGAGTTTGTGGTGCACTGAAACTTGAGAGTGCATGACAAGAAATGATTGGTTAAGAATCATGTGATTCCTCACTTGACTCCCTATCCTCCTCTAATATGGGTTCCTCCTCTTCTTCCTCACTTGGACCTTCAATATAGAACAAATTCTTTTCACTACAATTATGTCCTTGACTATATTTTCTATCATAATTAAAACACAACCCTTTTGCTCTTTTCTCCTCAATTTGTTGTGGAGTCAACCTAGTAGGTTGAGGAAGAGGTGTTGAATATCCTTTCTCTCTTGTCACATTAGCCCCTTGCTTCCTAGGAATCAAATACTTCTCTACCCTACGTGCCAAGATAAAAGACTCATTTACCAAGATAGGACTAAACATGCATACCTCATGTTGAATGTGATCCTTGAGACAACCCAAGAATAAATCATTCAAGTTCTCCTCTGTAATTGTATCCACTCTTAAGGATAGATTTTTGAATTTCTAGATATAATCCTTAACTGATCCTATTTGTTGAAGTTTAGCAAGCTGGCTGAAGAAGTTGTCTATCACACTATTGCTATATTGTGCTTGGAGTTCTTCTATAAAAATTGACCATGAGACGGTGAGACCCTTTTTCCTCTAATGAGTACAAAGCCAACAATACCAAATGAATTGATTTGGTTCTAGTTATAGGGAAGCCATCGTGACCTTTTGTCCATATGGGATTTGATGTACTTCAAAAAAATTCTCCATTTGGTTTATCCATGTTAGAGGATCCTTGCCATCGAACTTGAGCATATCCACCTTTGGAAACAAATTCCTAGATCCCATAGGAGTATTAAAATTTGTGTTAGTATTAGCCGACTTGAAGGTTTCACCTTGGTTGCTTGAGAACTCCTTTCTTGGTTCATTCATATAGGCACTTAACATTCTTCATATATCTGATATATCTCCTCTTAGGTCACACATATCCCTCTTAATTGAGGAAACCTCTTCTTTGACCTTACTTATTTCCTCATTGGGATTACTATCCTCTATTGTTTCCCCATCCTTGTCAGAGGATTTCCCCGATATGGCAACATTCTTTTTGCCTCTTGTTGCAGGTCCCGTCATGATGGAAACCAATATTTTTGAAATAAATCACACAAATGAAATGTAAATTCTCTAAAATTTAAACTATAACTTACTAGGGCCAAGATACCACTTACCCAGAAAAAACTCCAAAAAATTAGTAGATTTACAACCTTGAGAGTGAATTTGTTGGAAACCCTAATTTTGTAATAAATTGCTTATTTTTACTTCAATTTCTCCAATTTTAGGACTACAAGTTCCTCTATTATGTATTCAAAAACCTAATAAAAATTAGGCTCCAATTCAACAAGATGTGAGAGATATGTAGATCCCAAATAAATTGTGTAGAAATTGTAATTCTGCAATAATTCGCTCAAATCTGCTCCAATTCCTTTGAAATATGGACTGTAGCTTCTTTAATATGTTCTTCAAAATCTTGTTAAAAATATTTAAAAAATTTACTAAAATCTGAAAGTTATGCTTTTCCCAAAATTGCCTCCAATATTGAGAAAAAACCTTGCCTCTATGGTGCCAAGATCATGCTCTGATACCACTTGTAATGAAATAACTTGAACAATTGACGAAGATGATATGAAATATTCTGCAAATACTTGATAATAACTAAGAATAATAGGCCACTTCGAGGGGGCAACCTCCAAATGTCTTCAATCAGAACACACTTCACAATATGATGATGAAATAAGACTCACATCCTCCTATATATACCTAATTATGCTTATGATGAATAGACACACCCCTATATAACACCTAGTCTGACCTATCTAACTAAATAATAATATAATAATGATAACATGAATTAATTAGGAGTTAAGATAGCCACAAGCCGACTATTCATAACCCTATGTACACCAATATTAAGGGCATAGCACCCATCTCATATGTCTCTAATTCAACTTACCTTGGCTATTTAAGAAATACAATGATTGATGAGATGTATACAACACAAGTTACTTTGGAAGAAAGTAATGTATCCACTTTTTCAATGATTGAATTATGGCATAAAATTATTGATCATGTACTAGATGTCTCCTTCTTGCATCATTTAAATTCTCATTGAAATATGCCACTATTCTTCCTTCTTTACTCAACACTACTCCTATTGCATTTCCACTTGCATCACAATAAACCTAAAATACTTATCAAAATTTAGTAATACTAGCACTGGCTATTTTTCACCTTCTTCTTCAACAACTCAAAACTTCTATCTACTCACGTTGTCCATATAAAATCCTTATCTCATCTCATTGTCTTAGTTAATGGTGCATAAATACTACTAAAATTCCTATAGAAACTTTCCAAACCATGAAAAGATCTTACCTCTCTAGAATTCACTAGTGTAGGCCACTCCACAATTGCTCTTAATTTCTCTACATCCATCTTCAATCATTCGACTAAGATTACAAACCCAAAATATACCAATTTAGCCTTCATGAAACTACACTTCTTCACATTGATCAACAAATTTTCTTCTCTCAGCCTCTGCAATACTAATCTAATATATTCTAGATGTTCCTCCTTAGTCTTACTAAAAATCAAAATCTCATCCAAGTAAAAGATCACAAAATTGCCTAAAATTTTCTTCAACACTCCATTCATCAACCTCATAAATGTACTTAGTGTGTTAGTCAACCCAAAAGTCATAATAAAACATTCATACAATCCTTCATTTTTCTTAAAAATCATCTTCCACTCATCTCCTTCTCTTATTCTAATTTGATGACAACCACTCTTTAAATCAATTTTAGTAAAATACTTCACTCCACTAAAATAGTCCATTATGTCATCCATCCTTGGCAATTAGAACCTATACTTGATTGTGATCTTATTTATTGCCCTAGAGTTTGTATACATCCTCTACTCATTGTCCTTCTTTGGTGCTAGTACCACTATTATACCACATGGGCTCAAACTTTCTTTAATTAGCTCTTTCTTCAACAACTCTTGCACCTACCTAATCAATTCTACATTTTCTACCAATGTCATCATATGTGCTACCTTATTTGGTAAAGTAGTTCCTAGAATTAGATCCATGTGATGAATGATACTTCTTACTAGTGGTAATCCATTTGACATAAATTATTTGATATGATATACTAGGACTCTATCAACAATTCTGAAACTTCTTCTTGTGGTATCTTCTATTGCTTTGTAGCGGTGTCTATTGTGCTTGTGGTGCCACATATCATTGGAATCAATGTAAAACACATATTCTCATGTTTGAGGCCATAAAGGAACTTCTCCTCATCTACTAAACAAATTTTGGCACTACTATAGATATGTCCTCCCCATTACAGTGGATCCAACGTATATCTCCTACCATTCTTGGTTATAGTGCTCATGTAAAATTTCTATTGTCTTCCCAATGACAAATGACATACATCCATTAATACTATATCACACAAAACTTCATCATGATATGTTCCTATTTTGAATTTCATCAAACAATAGTCTTTCACCAACACCTTATGCTCCTTTTGTAACCAAGTAATTCTATATGGGTTAGGGTGTTCTAAACTTTTTAATTTTGGTTTATCATTTATTTCTTATAACATGAAATTAGATCAATATTACCACTATCAACAACAACCTTACAAAACTTCTAATTTTCATATTGTTTTGAACAAATTCTTCCTTTATATTGGTTCTTTTTCACCATCATTCTACAATAAATCTCTCCTCATGACAAGTAACTCACCTTTTTCTAGTTCATTTCTGAATTAGGTGATATTTTGCATTCTTAATCCACATATGTAGTTCTTGTGTTCCCTTATGATCTCTTTTTTGTGGTTCCTTGACTGTGTGACCTTTTCCTTCACACTTGAAACAAGTTCCTCTAAAATATCTTCTATCATATCTTCCTCCACCTCTTTGATATCCATATTTCCTATCATTGTAATATGAATTTTTATCATTTTTGTCTCTAAAGTAAGAACTACTACTTCCTCCTTCATTGTTGTATGCATTTTTGTCATTGCAATATGTGTTATTACCTTTTATTTCCTTTTCTACTTCATTTGAGGATCTTCTATAATCATACTAAGGCTTATTTCTCTAGAAACTTCCTCCGCTTCAATTTTGTCTACTCTCAAATCTTCTATTCAGTCTCTCTTCTATCTTAATTGAAAATTGAAATAATTCTTCTATTGTTGTCAACCTCACCAAGCTCAATTCTTCCTAAATAATCCCTCATAGTCCATTGTTATATGTTGCAACCTTTTCCTTACTTTCTTCAATATGACTAGTACTAATAACCATATTGTAATATTTTTAGTATATTCTTTCACTATCCTATCCTTCCACTTTAGATTTTGCAACTACTTCAACATTTCTAAATCATAGTCAATATGTCTAAATTAATTTTTCAACTTTACTACCATCCTATCCCATTTTGTTATTTTTCTTTTCCCTAATTATACTTCTTTCCACCAAATAGTGGCATGTCCCTTCAACTTATTTGTAGCAAATCAAACCTTATCCAAATCTACAATTTCCTCATACTCAAAATATTATTCTAGATCATTTATCCAATCAATCAACTACTTATGATTGAAATCACCAAAATAATTAGAAATCTCAATTCTAGGTCTTTTACCAATTTTAGAAATGGCCTTCAACATCTTTATTTGAATAGTCTCTTCTTCTTCTATGTATTCCACATTTTACTTGGTATCTTGTGCATTTTATTCTCTTCTACTTTCCTCTTCATCACTTTCATCATCCTTTCTAATGTTTAGGACTTTTCTTTTACCCTCTTCCACAACATCTAATTAGACTTTCATCACCCTTAGCATTTCAAACATTTATTCCATTATTCCAACTATGTTAGCACACCTTGAACTCTTTGCAAAGGAATATTTCCCTATGATCTAATGCAAACCACCTCAAGTCAATAATTAGTCTACAATGACTACTTACAACTGTTGGAGCAACCAAGTTCACTTGTAAAATCAATAACACATACACAAAGAATATGAGCACAAAGAAATCCAAATAACTATCAACAAGCATCCAAAATGTGGAGAATAAACATATATTAACCCCACTTAGTAAATTACATAGAAATGTCTTACTCTATAGGCATGGATGAGGCAATCCACCTTTCATGTGGATTGACAGGTGCCCCATGATGTGGCACATGTATGTAGACAAGTGTCCTATAGGTGTCAACCTTTGAAACACTTGGAATGTGTAAACCAACAACCTTTTGACCAAGTCATCAACCTTGATAACAAGTGTCGAGTGACTACAAAAGTGCCTTTTGAGGTGAGATGAAAAGTCTTCCAACTTCAAAAGGTATTCACATGAGGTTTACCAAATAACTAGGTAACCTCTAAAGGTCTAAAAGGTTGCATATTCAATTAGACAAGATGTTATCTAATTGTTGATAACTGAGAGGGGGGGTGAATCAGTTATCTTAATTATTTCAGCTTTTTGAACTTTCTTAATAATTAGTGCAGCATCAATTCAAATAAGAAAACATAACCATGAAATGGAAATACACATGACACAATATTTTTGATGTGGAAACCCTGTTAAGGGAGAAAACCATGGGGTGATTAACCCAAGATTGTATTCTCTGTTAGAAGAATAGGATTACAAAATGGCACTTGCCAATTAGGGCTCACTGCCCAAGCACACTACTCACAAGAGGCCCACTGCCTACAAGAGACTCACTGTCTACAATTTACAAAGAGTGCAATACAATACTTGAACTGATAAGGAGCATCTACATATGCTGGAGTTTAGTTCTGGTTAAACTCAGTACACTAATATGCTGCACTTCATCCTTTCTCTTCCTTAGTGCTGCTGTCCCTTCACATACCAGACTTGCCTTTCTGCTTTCACTCTGCTTTTCTTCTTTTCTTCACACTCCAAAAACACCACGACACATCTCACAACTAAATCCATCTTATATATATAAGCACAAGTGATTTCATCACCTTTCTAGTCGGCATCTGAAATAGTCAATATTTTCCATGAACTCTGATCTGTCGGCTGAATCCTTGCTTACCAACTAATGCGGATCAAGGATATACTTGTAGAAGTCATCAATCATGTTGGCCAATTATAACTTATGCCTTAAGAATCTTTACCATCATCAGTAACGCATCTGGAATAATGTCTGATGTCCTGCCAGTCAGTTCTTCATCTATCCACACTGCCAATCAGGAACCCAACACTCAAGTATTCATATCTTTTTCTTCATCTATCACCGGAGGCTAAATCCTTGGAATATATCAGTCAAGGTAGTCCTCTTGACTTCCCCAAATCCACACTTCACCAAGATACTTCCTCTGAGAGATCTAGAGCTGACTGTCCGACCTCGCCACATGCTCTATTCTTGCTTACCGGATCACAATACTCTGCAATCTGCCTTCTGGTAGAGACTCATCATGTCCTACGGATGTGTGGGTTAACCTTTGTTGCCATCAATGACAACAATTATGAAGTTCCAATGTGTCTCTTGCCAACAATCTCCCCCTTTGGCATTGATGGCAACACTTAGTGAAAAATGACTAAGTGTTATACTATTCTCCCCCTTAGCTGATGCTCTATCTTTATGTACATTTTTTGGAGCTCCCCCTTAGCTGGCTACAACATTTTTCACTGCTCATCACTCCCCCTTTGACATCAATGGCAAAGGGTTGCGTTCGTACACCAAAATTTTCAAAATTTCAACTATACTTGGCCACATAAGTATATACATATGGCATACTTACATATACTGAAGAATATCTGCAAAAGTTATCTTCAATTGGACAAATTCTATTGCCCAACTTTGCTTCATTCTATCCAAAATTGATATATGACTGCTTAACAGGAATGCAAACGCATCTGCCCTTTTTAGATCTGTCGGATCACTAGTCTGGGCTGTGATCTGGGCTTCTTTTATGGCCTCATGCATGGCCTCTAACTTAGGGATAATTATCCCTCTGAGTGCACCCAACCTGCTTATTCTATTTTTCTTTTCCTTCTCCAGCCTCTTGATTTCATTCAAGACTGCAATAGTCTGACATTCTTGATTTATTATGAAGGATGAGAGAGGATCAAAATTCTTTGATAGATTTGACAGTTTGTCCTCCTATTCTTTTACTTTCTTCTCAATGTCCAATGTTGCTTTGGACCATGATAAACAAAATTTGTACATTTCTCCACCATCTTTAAGAGTATTTTCTAAGCTCTTTATCCCTATACTCATATTCCTCCTATCATTAGTTATTAACCCTTGTACCTCTGATAATCTTTTTGTCAAAAATTCCTTCCGGACCTTATCTTCTGCTAACTTCTCTAGGGAATCAAAATGTGTGCTAACACTATTTACTAGAGTTTTAAGATTACCAGATAGGGAGGCTGAGGGATCTTTCTAAAAAGATGGCATAATCTTTTCTAACACTCTGGATGCAATTGTTATAAGCTCACAGTCTTCCATGTGAGACTTCAGGAGTTTTTCTTTGGCCTTTGCATTAACAAATGAAGCTATCTTCATTGTTTGTACCAGAGATAGAGAGTTAAAATCAAATGGCCCTTTTAGTAGTTCCGGTTCATCAATCTCCATAGTTTCTTTTGTCAAAAAGTCCTTGACCAATTCTGTAGTGTCTCTTGCCGGAGACAGATTTTTCTTTTCTTCTACAGTCACATAACTGTCTTTTGGAGCTTTCTCTCCTTCCACAACCTTGGTACTATTATCTTCTTTTTCCTTTATTCTTTCTTCTCCTTTGGATCCAGAGTCAGCAGGGGAAACTGGAGGAGTGATGTTTGTTTGTTCATGGGCTACCTCTTCTGGAGCAGAGGATTCTAAGCCCTTATCTTCACCGGTGTCCATTAGTTCTTTTGTCATTTCCTCAGTTGCTTCCTTTTCAACACCTGTGGCCGAAGGATCAACTCCCAAGTCCTCTATAACAGGAAGATTGAATCTTTTGAAGGCATTCCTGAGGATCTCTTATGTTTCCTTGGCTATCCTGTCAGTCTCACCAAGCATGAGCTGATTCATTCTGGCTTTGCTCCAAAATTCATCCTTGCAATCCTTGAAGATCATGTTCATTTACTTTGAATCGATTGAAGGATATAGCTGAATGGCTATCTGCTCTCAGATCTCAAGGTCTTTTGCCATGGAATTATTCTTTCTTATTTCTAACTCTTTTTCTAGGCTTTTGGGAATAAGAGATATAATTTCAATAAAAGCCTTGTTATATATGTTCAGATACTTAACTGTTGCTTCCTGCAAGATCTTTTAGTCTGCTTCATTGTAATCGTCATAGAATTCAGCCATTGGCTGAAGGTTTCCATCCATGGTGATTGATTTGATGACATCATTTAAAGAAAGAGTGGGCTTTTCTACAAATTCTTCTGCCTTTTCTTCTTCACCTTGACTGGTAGAGGATTCACCAGATGTTTTCTTCTTCTCCTTCTTCATTTTCTTTATCTCCTTATCTGATTCAGTTTCTTCATCATCCTTCTGACTGACATAAGACCTTGTGGCCTTTGTTTTAGTTCTTTTCTCTCCTCTGCTAGATGATTTTGCTTCCAGTTTTGATGTCCTTGAGCTTTTAGCAGTGACAGGTGCTAATCTCTTTGATGATCTTGTCCGGGTGGAAGATTCTACTGGAGCACTTTCCTTACTTCCCTTTTCTACCTCTTTCTTCTCTTTCTTTGCCCTTTCCACCTTTTCTCTATTGGCATCAAGAGCTTCTTTTGATATGCCATATCTTTTGGCAATATTCTCTACTTCTTTTCTCACTTTTCTCTTTACCTCCGGTTGTATGAGTTCCACATGAATTTTTAGACTTAATTCTTCAAAGGTTCCAAATCTTTCTACTTTGGGATCCTTGGGTTGACTAAGCATGTGTTGGACATGCAGCTCCACAAGTTTCTCATCCACCTCATACCCCATTTGCATGATCCAGACTGTCCTTGGTTCCACAGCTTCCATTTGGCACTGATCAGTTTCAACCATAAAACAAACTGTATCCTTATACTTTTCAACTAGAGATTTGGGAATTCCCTCTCTTGCTTGCATCAAATTTTAGAAGTTTTTGAAATAACCCCATAGAGCTATATTTCTTGTTTTGGCATCTCTAAGCCCATGCAAATAGTCTCTGATTTGGATTGCAGCAGGTCTGTCATTCTACCAAACCAAAGCACTTGATCCAGGCAGCTCACTTATGAAGTAGAAAAATAGACACAATATCAACCCACCATACTTGAAGGAATTTTTCTTATCCTTCTTGATCTTCTGTAGATTCTCCAATAGTTGGTTTAGAAGAAGTTCACACAGATCATAGTCAGCATTTTCTTGTAGCATCTGATAAGATGTATAAACTGCAGTTCCCGGTACTAAATTTTCCCTACTAGAGTGATAAATTTTGTAACCAATTATCATGGATGCAAATTTGATATCCGGATCAGTGATATCTTCAATTGTCATAGCTCTCTTGTCAACTTTTGATCTGGTTGCATCACTCACTGTCTGATTCTTGATAGATTTGAGAATAGGTATCCCACTGGATGAATGTAGACCAGTTACTGCCCTAATTGCATCTTTGGTGATCTTAAATGGTCTATTCAACCATAGGAAGTTATCATGTACTCTGCTCAACACATACCGGACCCATTCATCTTCTTCAAAACAGGGGAAATGAATGCACTGTGCAAAATGCTTATCCCGGATGGCCTTGAACTGAGGTTTGAGCTCAAAAGAATCATCTATTAATTGATTGTGATAGATATCAGCCATCTTAGATTCCCCAAATTCTTCAATATTCGCATGAATATATGCCCTAACATCTTCTACATGTAGAACCCCATGCAGAATGCTTGAAAAAGCGCCAAGGGGATCAACTTCTAGGGATTTATATGGATGCTTCTTAAATTTAGATCGTGGCCTATCAGATATCTTCACTATATTTGGAGTAGTCATCTTTCAAAGATTTTGCAGAGAGATATTTGATAACGGAGAATACCTTTTGTGTCTTTCAGTTTCACGGAGTTAGCCAGATCGATTTCTGGATGAAATGACTTCTGCAAATGATCTTTGATGAGCTTGAGGAATTTTGTTGTAGAGCTTCTCTTTTTGTTTCTTCTTGAATGCAAAATGAACAAATGCTTAATGAGAAAACCATTATATTGCTCCACAAACCCTAATGTCAAGTTGCAATAAATGCTCAACCTAAGTCATTCTGGTTTGCCTTATTCGGATGACTTGAAGAACCAAATCAATCTTGATCTTAAACATCTTGCGGATCTTCCAAATCTTAACCATAGTTTATTTGGATGTTTCTCTTATGAACCCTTTAATCTGCAACTCCTCTTGTGCCAGTTCTGGCACCAACTGACTGGTTGGGGGAACAAGGTTTTCTTTGTGTCTCCCCCTGAGCCAGAGCTCACTTATTTTAATTTCCTGAAGGAATATCAGCACTAGAGTCTAGTGCGGATCCATCCTCTACATTCTCTGTACTTTTCTTCACCCAAATCTTGTTCATCTCACTTTGAACTTCATCCGCATTCACTTTTTGTTTTCCCTTATCTTGATTCTCATTATGATAGACCGGACCTCTTTTGTCCTGATTCTTGCTTCTACAAAATTTTGCAATATGATCGGATCTATTGCAAATTTGGCAAACAATACTTCTTTGCATATTTGATTGATATCCTCTTGATCTGCATTGATTAGCCATATGACATATTCTATTGCATGCAAAGCATCTACCATTGAATGAATTGTTTATTTGCATATTTCTGCATTCATGAGATTTGTGACCATACCTTTTGCAGTTGAAACACTATCCGGGGAAGGATGTATTAGTCTGATTCATTCTCTTTCTACATTGATTAGCCTTATGACCAAAGTTATTGCAGTTGTGGGAGTATCCATTGAAGGATGGATATCTTTAAGCATTAGGCTACCTTACCGGAGGTTTTCTAGACCTGTTCCTTAGATTTTCTGATCCAAAATTCTTCTAACTAGATCCAAAGCTTTCTCCTTTCTCATATCCCAAACCACACTTGTCATCTACCCTCTTTTGACTTTCAAGAACTTCAAGATGAGCAGAACTTATCTTGAATTTCTCTTTATATTCATTTGCTATTTGAAGATCCCTTTTAAGAGAGACAATTTGATCCTCAAGTTTTTCTTCATTATCTTTAGCATCTTCAAGATCAGATTCAAGATGTCTGATAATTCTATCCATCTTGTGGAAATATTCTGATTTCTCTTTGAGAGATTGCCTTAGATTATCTTCAGTTTTTCTTTTCTCTTCAACCTCTTGGGTAAACTTCATAACTCCTGAATCCATTTCATGTCTTACCATAATGATTTCTTTTGATAACTTTTCACATAACTTGGTTTTCTTGTTCAGATCTTCATTTGTATCATTGGCTTCACCTTGACTTGCCAATTGCTAAAGTAGCTCCTTTCTCTTTTTCATAGAGAGACTTAATTTGTCTTTTAGTTCTTTCATGAAATCATCAGCCTGTTTGAGTCTTTCCTTTAATTCATTGACTTCAGAGTTTGACTGCTCAAGATCATCAATGGCAGTCTTGAGTTGCTCCCTTAAACCATATACATCCATTTGAATTCCTAGATCTTCCTCAAGCTATTAGACTCTATTAAGAGGAACTTGGCTCTGATATCAATTGTTGATAACTGAGAGGGGGGGTGAATCAGTTATCTTAATTATTTCAGCTTTTTGAACTTTCTTAATAATTAGTGCAGCATCAATTCAAACAAGAAAACATAAACATGAAATGGAAATACACATGACACAATATTTTTGACGTGGAAACCCTGTTAAGGGAGAAAACCACGGGGTGATTAACCCAAGATTGTATTCTCTGTTAGAAGAATAGGATTACAAAATGGTACTTGCCAATTAGGGCTCACTGCCCGAGCACACTGCTCACAAGAGGCCCACTGCCTACAAGAGACTTACTGTCTACAATTAACAAAGAGTGTAATACAATACTTGAACTGATAAGGAGCATCTACATATGCTAGAGTTCAGTTCTGGTTAAACTTAGTACACTGATCTACTGCACTTCATCCTTTCTCTTCCTTAGTGCTGCTAGAACTTCACATACTGGACCTGCCTTTCTGCTTTCACTCTACTTTTTTGCTTTTCTTCGCACTCCACAAACACCATGACACATCTCACAACTAAATTCATCTTATATATATACGCACAAGTGATTTCATCACCTTTCTAGTCGGCATCCAGAATAGTCAATATTTTCCATGAACTCTGATCTGTCGACTGAATCCTTGCTTACCAAGTAATGCGGATCAAGGATATACTTGTAGAAGTCATCAATCATGTCGGCCAATTATAACTTATGCCTTAAGAATCTTTACCATCATCAGTAACGCATCCGGAATAATGTCTGATGTTTTGCTAGTCAGTTCTTCCTCTGTCCACACTGCCAATCAGGAACCTGACACTCAAGTATTCATATCTTTTTCTTCATCTATCACCGGAGGCTAAATCCTTGGAATCTATCAGTCAAGGTAGTCCTCTTGACTTCCCCAAATCTGTACTTCACCAAGATACTTCCTCTGAGAGATCCAGAGCTGACTGTCGGACCTCACCACATGCTCTGTTCTTGCTTACTGGATCACAATACTCTGCAATCTTCCTTCCGGTAGAGACTCATCATGTCCTACGGATGTGTGGGTTAACCTTTGTTGCCATCAATGACAACAATCATGAAGTTCCAATGTGTCTCTTGCCAACAATCTAACCTCATCAACCTAAGTACGCTTAAGCTAAAGTGAATTGATAAATATGGGTCCCAACAACTAGGCCTAATGAGGTACCCATGTATAATAAAGTGTCATACCCACATTTGCATGTGGACATGAACACCCAAACCAACATTTTTTTAAAGTATTAGACACATACTACTTCTATCATGTTATGCACAATAACTTAATGTTCCCACTCACCCACATTGTACGTACAACATCATGGTGAGCACTTCACCCAAGGCAGGGAAGGAGATTTTGATAGTTGGGTGTGGTGAGGCTCCTCTCACACACCTTGCATCAAATGAAGGTAATTCTATCTAGGGTTCAACATCATGTCTCATGACGCCACAAGGGAACATTCCATATGAATGATTCCCTACTAGGTGCACTAGGTGAAAGTAGAGGTTGGGCTTGCCTAAAGAACAACACCAAATCCTAGCAATGTTTTAAACTCAAATGAGCTAATGGCTAAATCTAAATGCAATAATTCTACAAAAGAGATAATATCTAAGTGACATCAGGTTATAATGATGGATAATTTAATTACATGACAATTTAGTATGACATTTACAATAAAATGCATGCAACTATTGATGACTACAATATTTCACTTTAATCTACCTTTGTGTGAATTCACAATTAAATCTAACCACTATGTTTCCCATAATTTAATTTACATGTAATTCCTAAATCATTGAAAAAGAAACAAAAATAGAAGCAATAAATATAATAAAATGTACTAATGTAAACTAAATAGTGTATTAAAAAAATTAATGCAACTATTTTTTTAAAATAAAATCTAACAAATCTTTACTATAATTCAAGTTTCACTAAATAACAATAATCTCCATTAACATTACCTTTAGAACTTAAATTATTTACATTACAAAAATCAAACAAGGATTAATTCACTTAAACATAGTTATTTAATCTTAAGTGAATTTAGCCCACTAACTCTTTTAGGGTAACTCCCTTACAACCCAAATATTCTTATAAAAGGAGTCCTCTTCCTCTCAAATCTCACATTTTAGTTGAACTTGGAAAAACATGGGAAAGAGAGAATGTGAAGGAAGTAAGGTGAAACATTTTTCTCTATGTTGTTTTGGTTTTTACTCATTTTTCTTATTTATTTTCTCTACTATATTATTTATTTATTTTTCTAACTATTTATTCTCTTCTCTCTATTTGCTTATCTGGTTAAAGCCACAAATAAAGATGGGTATTATTATTTTTAGATCTTTCAAATAGACATAATAATATAGTTCTATTACATATAGATATACAGTGCATAATATATATTGCTCACAACCAAAATGAACATATCCTCTGTTTAAAGAAAAATAAAAGATAAAAATATACATAAATAAAACTGTATACTAAAGTATATATACATATTTTACTTAACAGAGATGTACATAGATTAAACCATGCAGCATATATATATATGTGTGTGTGTGTGTGTGTATGTATGTGTATATACACATACATATATATATATATATGTATGTGTGTGTATATATATATATGTATATATGTATGTATATATATACACATACATATATATATGTATGTGTATATATATACATACATATATACATATATATATATACATATACATATATATATATGTATATATGTATGTATAGATATACACATACATATATATATATGTATGTGTATATATATACATACATATATGTATATATGTATGTATATATATACACATACATATATATATATGTATGTGTATATCTATACATACATATATACATATATATATATGTATATGTATATATATATATATGTATATATGTATGTATATATATACACATACATATATATATGTATGTGTATATCTATACATACATATATACATATATATATATATACATATATATATATATATATATGAAAAAGCCCCTTTAAAATATAGAGAAAATATATGCAAGTATTTTTATTTTTATATTTTTGGTTGTTTCAAGGTGGCCAAATAGGGAGGGCTGACAGCCCTGTGCAAGGCTGCAGACCCATTTAATGGTCCACAGACCCCTTCCCCTCACCTCCTTCCACCATGGCGGCGGGGAGGCAGCAGCAGGGCCCGTGCCCTTAAAAAAACCCAAATCTTATTTTTTTTTTTTTATTTTTTTTTTTTTAAATAAAACCATTCAGCTAAAGTTTGGTCTCAACATGTGGGTGGTAGGGCGGGAGTCCTTCCACATTCATGCAAGTGGAAGGACTGGGTCATGGAGGCATCAAGGGGACAAGTCAGCTCCTTCCTTGACACGGTGACACAATCTCAGTTCCCTATCAGCAGGTGGGAAGTTGTGCAACCGAGGCAATCATAACTGCACAAGGCTGGCGGCTGGTTGAGGATGGAAAGGATAGCATATCTAAGGATGGGATTTGGTGAATCAATAAATAGGTCATTCACACTCCACGAAGCAATGGCGAGAAGAGTTAGTGAGCTGGTGACAAGATAGGCAGTTAAGACACAAGTTTCCATAATCATTCGAGGAAACGACAGGTTGCTTATTTTATAGTGTCCAGGTTTTAGTTTTTATAGAAGCTTTGAATGGTGAGTGATCCCCCTTTGATAATATTGATGACTGTGTGGGATAGAAAAGGGATATAGACAGTTAGTTTTATGGTGCACTGTGTAAATTCTAATAGGTAGTCTAGTTGTTTGGTTCAGGGACTAGGTCTCCATTGAAAAATGATATAGGGAAGGGATGTTTATGCAATGATATTGGCCTTGTGTGGCTTTTTGGTATCAGGCCCTACATGGCCACTATGAATCAATATCAGTTTGGGCAAGGGATGAAAATTGAAATAGACATGGTGGCTCATGTAGTGTAATCTTTTTTTGATATTCCTATATAATACAATAGATCTTACCAATAAAAAAAAAAGTTTGGTCTCAACATTTTTTTATGAAAATGCGATATTATCTATTAATCATAAGATAAGTAAAACACTTTCACAAAAATGGATTGGGTGGTATAAAGGCACACCCCAAAATATCAGAGTCATATGGGCATAGCCCAGAAAGTCTAAGGGTAACTACACAAAATTACATATTTGAAATTATAAAAAGCAAAACAGAAATGAAAGTCAAGCGGCCAATGCAGTGCCAATAGATGGAGGGTCCCTATCCTCCGGATTGCCCCATATTGTTGCAATAAATAAAACACCACTACTGTATTTTAATACAAAGATGTATATTTATTTTATTTATTTTTTTATTTTTTAACTTACCACAACTTTAAATCTTTTTACACAAAATAATAATTTACTTTTTATAAATGCATATATAATAATTATAATATATATATTCCTACATATTCCTATATTTAAAATAAGGATAAAATATTACAGAACTCTCATTTATGTCTAAAATAAGGTAAATAACGTGTTATATGTAAAATAGAAAATAATAATAACAATAAAAATAAATAAGGACATTCTTTTTAGTTTTTATAAATAAAAGAATATAAGACATATATATATATATATGTATGTGTGTATATATATATATATGTATGTGTATATATATATGTATGTGTATATATATACATACATATATACATATATATATATATACACACACATACATACATACATACATATATATATATATGAAAAAGCCCCTTTAAAATATAGAGAAAATATATGCAAGTATTTTTATTTTTATATTTTTGGCTGTTTCAAGGTGGCCAAATAGGGAGGGCTGACAGCCCTGTGCAAGGCTGCAGACCCATTTAATGGTCCACAGACCCCTTCCCCTCACCTCCTTCCACCATGGTGGCGGGGAGGCAGCAGCAGGGCCCGTGCCCTTAAAAAAACCCAAATCTTATTTTTTTATTTTTATTTTTATTTTTTTAAATAAAACCATTCAGCTAAAGTTTGGTCTCAACATGTGGGTGGTAGGGCGGGAGTCCTTCCACATTCATGCAAGTGGAAGGACTGGGTCATGGAGGCATCAAGGGGACAAGTCAGCTCCTTCCTTGACACGGTGACACAATCTCAGTTCCCTATCAGCAGGTGGGAAGTTGTGCAACCGAGGCAATCATAACTGCACAAGGCTGGCGGCTGGTTGAGGATGGAAAGGATAGCATATCTAAGGATGGGATTTGGTGAATCAATAAATAGGTCATTCACACTCCACGAAGCAATGGCGAGAAGAGTTAGTGAGCTGGTGACAAGATAGGCAGTTAAGACACAAGTTTCCATAATCATTCGAGGAAACGACAGGTTGCTTATTTTATAGTGTCCAGGTTTTAGTTTTTATAGAAGCTTTGAATGGTGAGTGATCCCCCTTTGATAATATTGATGACTGTGTGGGATAGAAAAGGGATATAGATAGTTAGTTTTATGGTACACTGTGTAAATTCTAATAGGTAGTCTAGTTGTTTGGTTCAGGGACTAGGTCTCCATTGAAAAATGATATAGGGAAGGGATGTTTATGCAATGATATTGGCCTTGTGTGGCTTTTTGGTATCAGGCCCTACATGGCCACTATGAATCAATATCAGTTTGGGCAAGGGATGAAAATTGAAATAGACATGGTGGCTCATGTAGTGTAATCTTTTTTTGATATTCCTATATAATACAATAGATCTTACCAATAAAAAAAAAAAGTTTGGTCTCAACATTTTTTTTATGAAAATGCGATATTATCTATTAATCATAAGATAAGTAAAACACTTTCACAAAAATGGATTGGGTGGTATAAAGGCACACCCCAAAATATCAAAGTCATATGGGCATAGCCCAGAAAGTCTAAGGGTAACTACACAAAATTACATATTCGAAATTATAAAAAGCAAAACAGAAATGAAAGTCAAGCGGCCAATGCAGTGCCAATAGATGGAGGGTCCCTATCCTCCGGATTGCCCCATATTGTTGCAATAAATAAAACACCACTACTGTATTTTAATACAAAGATGTATATTTATTTTATTTATTTTTTTATTTTTTAACTTACCACAACTTTAAATCTTTTTACACAAAATAATAATTTACTTTTTATAAATGCATATATAATAATTATAATATATATATTCCTACATATTCCTATATTTAAAATAAGGATAAAATATTACAGAACTCTCATTTATGTCTAAAATAAGGTAAATAACGTGTTATATGTAAAATAGAAAATAATAATAACAATAAAAATAAACAAGGACATTCTTTTTAGTTTTTATAAATAAAAGAATATAAGACATATATATATATGTATGTGTATATATATATATATATATGTATGTGTATATATATACATACATATATACATATATATACACACACATACATACATACATACATACATACATACATACATACATACATACATACATACATACATACATATATATATATATATATATATATATATATGAAAAAGCCCCTTTAAAATATAGAGAAAATATATGCAAGTATTTTTATTTTTATATTTTTGGTTGTTTCAAGGTGGCCAAATAGGGAGGGCTGACAGCCCTGTGCAAGGCTGCAGACCCATTTAATGGTCCACAGACCCCTTCCCCTCACCTCCTTCCACCATGGCGGCGGGGAGGCAGCAGCAGGGCCCGTGCCCTTAAAAAAACCCAAATCTTATTTTTTTATTTTTATTTTTATTTTTTTAAATAAAACCATTCAGCTAAAGTTTGGTCTCAACATGTGGGTGGTAGGGCGGGAGTCCTTCCACATTCATGCAAGTGGAAGGATTGGGTCATGGAGGCATCAAGGGGACAAGTCAGCTCCTTCCTTGACACGGTGACACAATCTCAGTTCCCTATCAGCAGGTGGGAAGTTGTGCAACCGAGGCAATCATAACTGCACAAGGCTAGCGGCTGGTTGAGGATGGAAAGGATAGCATATCTAAGGATGGGATTTGGTGAATCAATAAATAGGTCATTCACACTCCACGAAGCAATGGCGAGAAGAGTTAGTGAGCTGGTGACAAGATAGGCAGTTAAGACACAAGTTTCCATAATCATTCGAGGAAACGACAGGTTGCTTATTTTATAGTGTCCAGGTTTTAGTTTTTATAGAAGCTTTGAATGGTGAGTGATCCCCCTTTGATAATATTGATGACTATGTGGGATAGAAAAGGGATATAGACAGTAAGTTTTATGGTGCACTGTGTAAATTCTAATAGGTAGTCTAGTTGTTTGGTTCAGGGACTAGGTCTCCATTGAAAAATGATATAGGGAAGGGATGTTTATGCAATGATATTGGCCTTGTGTGGCTTTTTGGTATCAGGCCCTACATGGCCACTATGAATCAATATCAGTTTGGGCAAGGGATGAAAATTGAAATAGACATGGTGGCTCATGTAGTGTAATCTTTTTTTGATATTCCTATATAATACAATAGATCTTACCAATAAAAAAAAAAGTTTGGTCTCAACATTTTTTTATGAAAATGCGATATTATCTATTAATCATAAGATAAGTAAAACACTTTCACAAAAATGGATTGGGTGGTATAAAGGCACACCCCAAAATATCAGAGTCATATGGGCATAGCCCAGAAAGTCTAAGGGTAACTACACAAAATTACATATTTGAAATTATAAAAAGCAAAACAAAAATGAAAGTCAAGCGGCCAATGCAGTGCCAATAGATGGAGGGTCCCTATCCTCCGGATTGCCCCATATTGTTGCAATAAATAAAACACCACTACTGTATTTTAATACAAAGATGTATATTTATTTTCTTTATTTTTTTATTTTTTAACTTACCACAACTTTAAATCTTTTTACACAAAATAATAATTTACTTTTTATAAATGCATATATAATAATTATAATATATATATTCCTACATATTCCTATATTTAAAATAAGGATAAAATATTACAGAACTCTCATTTATGTCTAAAATAAGGTAAATAACATGTTATATGTAAAATAGAAAATAATAATAACAATAAAAATAAATAAGGACATTCTTTTTAGTTTTTATAAATAAAAGAATATAAGACATTTATGTATTTTGGGCAGAATTTATTTTTCTTATTTAGCTATATTTGAATATACAAGAGGAGGAGAACATTTAAACTACTTTTTATTTCTTCCATAAAAACAATCTATCCACATTATTTTAATATATAAATATACATATATTAAACTTTACACACTTAAGAGATAGGATAGGGATCTAAGCATTTTTTTTTACAACTATATTTAAGTATATAACAATGTATTTCCACTTAATTTTGTTCATACACAAAATTTCTTTCTTTCTATTGAATACTCATTATTACAATGGTTAAATGGTGACATGTATACCACCTCATAAACTATATTTGCAAAACATTTTACAAGAAAACATAAGGACTTCCTTTGTGTATGTATTAATATGCATCCAATGCTTCTTGCTAGCAACTAAATTTTAAATGAGAATAAAATCAAAATATTTACATTTTCTCTTTTTCCTTTCTTACACCATATACCCCCAAATGCATATGAACACCCATTTACATATTTGAGAGTTAAACAAGGAAAAAGAGATAATAACAAGACACATACTAATTTACTAATGTTACAATGGGCATTTGCAAACACCTTACAACTTTCACTTGTCCTCTAATGGGATTCATAACAATAATCTTCCCAATTTTCCATTGCTCAATACAAGGGTCTTTGGCATAAAACATTTTCTCTTACACAAAGGTTCAAACTCTACAATAGGAGACTTATCTCCTTCCTTTGCTACTTGACAAAACCTATAAAACAAGAAAACTCCAACTAAAGACCAATGGAAGTGCTCACCTCCCAACCATTGACTTGCTCATAAGCCACCCCCAAGCTAGGAGGCCAACTATGAAACCCAAGGAGCACATCACAACTATCACACCATTCATTTCACAAAAGAATAACACACAATACTCCCAACCAAGTCTTATACACAACAAATGATGCTAAAAGGAATCCAACATAGGGGGAGTAGAGTAGAACATCTCTACTTGGGAAAAAAATGGAACTACTTCACCAAAGATCACATAAATATATTTCCATACTTCTTTCAATCTCCCAAACTTCTAACATATCATTTTTAACACAAATCCACAATTTTCCAACCACCAAATGGCACTCATGTCAATCTAAAATACAAATATGGCACTCATGCCAAATCTCTCTCTCAAGAGAGTGAAAATTTTCCCCAAGGAGGTTCACACCTCCCTCAACCCCTCACATGGGTTGCTATCAACCATTTAGGGAGCCAACCTAATAACACAACACCTAACCCAATACCACAATAAACAAATCCAACAAATAACATGGAGAAATAAAATGAAGAGAAAGCAACAACACATAAGCTACTATCTCATTTTACATTCACATACATAAGCATAATTAATCTATAAAATAAAATAAACCTACCTCACAAAGTTAGTCCAGATGATGATGAAAAATCTTGGTGAAGTCCCTCCAAGAGCTCCACTAACTTTCTTCTCCAATCTTCCCAATCTCTCAACTCAACAAATAAGAAATGAAATGCAAAAAGTGTTTTCTCCATTTGTAAGGAGGGTATAAGTAATGGATGACATGTCACACCTCTTCTACAAATGAGAAGGTGCCACATCAAATCCACCTCATCCCTCTCAACCAATGTTCAAACCCCAAGGAGTGATTTGACTCCTCATGGTTCTCACATGTGTGAGACCTAGGGGAGAGGAGTGTACTTGTACACTGTTCTCCAAATATCTTCCAAGGTTGGGCTCCCACATGTGTGAAGCCTTGGGATGAGGTGGTACTTGGTTAAATCCTCATCCCCAAACCTAGGAGGATGGGAGGAGATGGTGATAAGTCCATCATCTCTCTTCCCAAAACCTACCCATGCCACTTTCTTCTCAAGGAAATTTAGAGTGTTCTAAATCACTCAAATTTAAAAAATTCAAAGCCCAAAAGACCTGCAACCCCAAGGTACATGACCTAGGGACTTAAAATCAATAAAAAATTCATGAAAAGACTTCTCAAATCCCCTCAAAAGTGACCCCAAATGTTAAATTTCAAAAATAAGACACACAATCAAACCACTCATCACCCATGCCAACTCACATACACACAATTTCAAAATCAAATTAATCATAGTAAATAAATCACATTACACAATATACATTTATAAAAGACTTTAGTCTCGATATAGACTAAGGTTAGGCATCACTGAAAAATTCACATGGGTTTCTAGGTAACCTTCAAATTTTCCATTGGTCATGGAAGGTGCTTGCACAACTCAATTTGCACACGTCAATATGTCCGATAAGCATATATAGCCGAAGTGCCAACTTGAATTCAATACAAACATCTATACTTTGAACGATAATCAATATCCATAGAGATATCGATTACATATTAATACAATTTCAATCTTCATTTCACAGTGTTTCCTAATGTCATCACACTAATCTACTACATCGCATTTTCAATTTCAATTCATGTCAACTTGTTAAATTGAATAATCCCAAGTTTAGTTCAATTTTAAATAAAATCAATTAGGCAAGTGAATCATCTCAAGTCAACATATAATTAATCCAAGTTGAGCACACATTCATTATATAAGGCTCAAAGAATACATAACTACCTCCTATTTAAATCATCTTCCCCATAAACAAATTGACTCAATTACTCAAATCAAAGCATTGTCCATGGTACTCTATCATAAGAAACATAAGTCCCAAAGTCAACTAGTCTTATATCTAGGTGAATCAACAATGGCACCAACAAATATGTTCCAAAAGAATGGGCCTCATAGAGTGGAATGATAACCTAGCTATCTCATGAACACACCATCATAAAATACAAAGTGTGTCAACTATGTTAATCAACATAATCCATCACATGCCATTTAAATCCACAACTCTAATCTAGGCATCTTCGTCTAATATAACTTATGCAAGAGGATCACAAGTCCATACACAATGTCCAAATTCTAGGAGTATCCAACACCATAATAGGACCCCATTATGCAATTAAATTAGCCACATAAGGGTGGGCCTCACATAAAGTCTCTCACAAATGGAGAAAATGAAAAAACCTAGTGGGAAATAAAACTTCTCTCCAAAAGAGAGAATGAGAGGAAAATAAGTCTCCTCAAAGATGTCCCTAAAAGATAGGAATATGAAGAACTCCTTATGCATGTCAAATTTGTAAACTTCGCCAAAGAAGTACTAGTGTCTTCTGGAATCAACAAACCCTCCAAGAATGTAGATCAAGACAAGACACAAAACTCTGCATGAGTGCCCTCAATACCACTACTCAACTATATAGCACAAACAAAGGAAAAACAATTTGTGAAGCTGAAAGTACAAATGGTATGATGATCAAAGTGGCACAAATAACATTGCACAAGTGACCTCAAATGACACTACTCAATGTGCAAGTGGTGCTCTACAAAGATACTAGAGTCTCACAATTACTGATCAACTAAAAAGTAGACACTAATGTGTCCAATACTTCACTAAAATGAAACATTAACAAAGAGATGTGATACCCCCCATAATGTTGATATGAAGAGGTACTAGCAAACCAACTAAAATGTGTGCAAGTAGATGGAGGTACAACATCAGGTCCAATATGATGTACAAGAAACTAGAAAAAGTGAAGTGTGTGCAAAAATAAGGCACACTCGCATGAGCCTAGAATGTTATCATGGAGGTACACTCACTAGACAAGATTGTGATGGAAAATAACAAGGCACAAACACAACCCCCCATGGCACTTTATAAATTAGTGTGCATGTACAAAAGAGACACAATATGATGTACAAAAATCCTCCCAAAAAGGAACATAAAATCAGTTTTGACACTTTATCTAACCTCATCAACCTAAGTACATTTAAGCTAAAGTGAATTGATAAATTATTCACTCTAACAAGAACAACCTCTTAATCAATGTTTAGTTGTCCTTGAGATTCTTGTAGATTGCCTCAATTTGATGATATTTTCATAGGAAAAAACTTTAGGATACCAAACCTTATGCTTTGATACCACTTGACATGGTCATGGGTGGAGGATCCAATGAAGGGTTGTCTAACCATGCAAACAAATGAAACAACACACAATTGTTGAACACCCAGAATACTAAGAGGGGGGTGAATCAGTATTCTTTGAAACCACTTAAGCATTTAAGCATTCATTTCACATAGCATATTTAGTTTACAGAAAGAAAGGAAAGTATGAAAGAAATCATCAAAACACATAACACATGGACACCAGATTTTTTACATGGAAAACCCAAAAAGGGAAAAACTACGGTGAGGATTAACTCACAATATATTATAATGCAACTAGTTAAAGTTGATACAATGGTAGAGTCACTGTCCAAAAGAGAATGCTCACTACAGGTGGCTCACTGCCAAAGGATTCACTATCCTGAATAGAAAGAGATAGAAGAAGGGGTGGCTCACTGCCAAATATGAACTACTAAAAATGCATCTAACTTATACAGAAAGTACAATTCAACTAAAGCTCAGAATATCGACTTAACACACTTCATCTTCAACACAATCTTATATTCTCCTTCTCTACATCAGATTTCACTCCCCCACACACACTTAGTTCTTTCGCATCAACTCCCACGCTTCTCAACAACCTCACACACGAAATCAATCTTGTATATATAGCGCAATTATGCAAAGCATCAAACAAGTTAGCAGAAAGATGTACCATGTGACTTCTTGTCCTGTAGGCCCAAAACTCAACCCTATACACTTTGCAGAGAGAACCAAAGTGTGTATCCCATTCAGATAGGTCAGCATAACCTATATTTACTCCCATAACATTGTTTCATACATGACTTAACTTTGCACAACCTCAACATCTTTAGGTCGGCTCAACTAGTAAAGTAACAACATCATGAATTGATGGTTTGCTCACAACTCATCATGGGGACCACCAAAATTCTTTTTTCTTGGAGACAACACACTTCTGACATCCATAAACTTATCCTCAAATATGCATAGAAAACTATTCATCTACAGTGGAATGCAGAGCATTCCAATATACCACTTGTACTGTCATTACACTATCATTACAGAATCTGATACTCTGTCAGTTCTATCTTTTATTTAGAGGGCTTCAAGACCTAAAAATTTGGATTTAGACTCCTTTAGTATGCAGCAAAAATACCTTACAACCACATAGCAAGATTCTTCATAGCAGAGGAATGTGGACTGAAATATTGTGACCCTGTCATAGGTTATGTACAACAAATGCCTTAGGAAAACCTTCAGCAAATTGTGCCTAACTACAGAACACTAAAATGGAAGGATATCATGCTAGAGATCCCAAGATCAACTTCAGCCCTCAGATTTCCATTGTTATTCTTTAAGGGGTCATATGTTCTAGAGATGTTTGTTATTTTTACTTCAAGGTCATCAATCTTGTCTTTTATATCTTTTGTAGTTATAGGCCATGATAAGTAAAATTGATATAGTACATTTGCATCACTTAGGACATTTTGAATACTCTATACACTATTACTCAACTGATTGTGTGCCTTGGAGCACTTTTCTGATAAATCTATTAATCTCTTATTGTTAATCTCTTCCAATACTTTCTTCTCAGTTGCCTTTTCTAAAGATACAGAATGACTGTAAATAGACTCCAATTTGCTTCATTTGTTGTAAAAGAGTCAGAGATACATCCCTCTTGGTGTCTAGTACATCTTTTCAAAAAATTCTATTACTTCTTCTAGAAGCTCATTTCCTTCTACCTGTGATTGTAATATCTCCTCTTGGGGAGTGGCCTGAAAAATGGTTCCTAGTTGCAATTTCTTTCTCAAGGAGAGATATTGGACAAACTAATTTTTCCATCCATAAATAGAAATTGCAACAACTATGGTGAAGCCATAGTCTTAATTTGTCTCTATTAGGCCAAGAACTCTCTGATGGAGTCTATTGGAGAGACTCTGGAACACTCACCTTCTATATTCTTCTTCTCTTCAGAAATAGAGACCATGTGTGATCTTGGGATCTCTAGAGGACAACTTTCTTCATGTGTCCCTTCACCTTCTTTGATCTCAGCCCGATGCCCAGGGGTTTCTGAAGGAACAAAAGCATTGTCTGTTTGTTCATTTTCCTTCACAACTTTCTCAATCTATTCTCCTTTAGCTTTATCTTTCTCTTCCTCAATATTCTCCTTTTCTTGAATATCCTCTATATTCTCCGGTGGTGGATTAACCTATTTGTACTGAAGCCTTTTGGAGGAGATAAATTTCCAACATCCTAATCCTCTGTATTGGTTATATTAGTGTTTACCGGAGAAGGTGACACATTTTTCTCTATTTGAATAACTTGATCTATACTTTTTGCTCCAGTCTCTTCATTTTTCTCAAGATGGTCATCATCCTTTTCTCTTTCCTCAAAAAAAGACCCTTCTTCTATTATATCAATTTTCATTTCCTTCAAGATATCTACAGTTATTTGCAAGGTCTCCTTCTCTAATTTTTTTATTTCCTCCTTGTCATTAGACATTAATGTGTTCAATCTTCTCTTTGTCCTAAATTCTTTGGCTATCCTTTGAATAGCCTTATTCTTTACTTGAGTAGAAATTAAGGGACAGATCTTCTCAATTGCCTTACTTCTCATCTTAGAATCCTTGTTTATGGATTCATCTATTCTCTTGGTTAATAAGCTAGCAAGACTGTCAGGTAACTGATCAATAATCTCTATTAAAGAAACATTGAAAGCATCCATGTTCCTGATTATTGCAGTTTCAATGATTGATTTTTCATCTGAGGATCTTTCATCATAGAGTCTTGCTACTTCCTTTAGATTTCTATATTCTGTTATGGAACTAATAGTAGCTTCAAGTTGTAAAGGTGGAAGACTTATTTTCTTTAACTTCTTTTTCTTTCCTTTTCCCTTAGGAGATTCGACTCCTTTATCAGATTTCTCTTCTCTTCTTTTAAAGATGAAGCCTTCCTTTTCCTTTTCACCTTCTTCCTCACTTCCTATATCAAAACTATCAATTCTTGATTTCTTGGTGCCTATTTCTTCTTCAGAAGTTTGAGGCCCTCTTTTCTTCTTCTGGACCAATTTAGGTCCTCCTTCTTCTTCCTCTTCTTCATCATCATCATCATGTCTGACGTATTTTTCCCTTGTAGCCTTTTCTTTTACCCTTCTCTTCTTGGGAGGCTACTATTGCATAGAGGCACTTGATGTTGTTTTCTTTGTAGAAGATCTAGCTCCAAAGGCTTTTGGGATAGTAGGAGCAAAGACAGAAGTCCTAGGGAACCTTCTTATGCTAGGAGACTCTTCTAGAGAAGCAGGTATGTCTTTTGATTTCTCTACAAAATTCTTTGCTGATACTATCTCTTCTAATTTGGTCCTCATTTTCTCAACATTTTTCTTTATTTCTTTCTCTTTATGCTTCAAATGCACTTCAATGGATTTTTCTTCAAATGTTCCAAATATTTCTATAGATGTATCTCTTGGTTTGCTCAGCATTAGGTTTGCGAGCCCAATGACTATGTCTTTAGCAACTTCATAGCCCATCTCTGGAATCTAGACTATTCTGGGTTCCACAGCTTCCATTATACACTCATCCTTACTCACCATGAAAATGATATCATTCTTATATTTCTTTACAAACTTCTTAGGAATCCTTTCTCTTGCATGCATTTTCTTCTAGAAATTCTTAAAGAAACCCCATAATACAACATTGTGGGTCTCTAAGTTGCCCAACCTTCTTAGATGGTCTCTGATTTGTACTACAATAGGAATATCTCTCAACCATACTATGTTCTTTGTTCCAGGAATCTCTCTAAGAAAGTAAAATAGTAGGCATATGTTCAAGGAATCATACCAGAATGGGTACCAGGATTCTTTGGTTTTCTAAAGGTTTTCCATTAGCTGTTGTCTCAACAATTCACACAAGTCAAATTTTTTGTTTTCTTTACCAAATATCTTTTATCCAATCACCATTGATGCATGCCTCACTACAGGATCCTCAATATCATTAACAGTAGGAACCTACTTGTCAAACTTTGTTTCGGTGAGCTTCATCACCACATCATTTTTCATAGAATGTAATCTTGGAACTATTCCAGAGGTACATAACCTTGTTGTAACCCTAATTGCCTCTTTGTTGATCATGTGCGGTAGATCCAACCACATGAACTTGTCATGAATATTGTTAGGGTTCAGGCAGATCAAAGCAATAAACACTAACAATTATATGTAAATTAAATAACCTAAATATAACAATAAAGAACAACATAAAAGTAATCGACACATAAATTTAATGTGGTTCACCCAATATGGGCTACATCCACAGAAACTCATCCATTCAATGATTTTATTATCTAGTGCAGAACATAATATAATCTTGTGAATTCCACGCCTGCAACATACATCCTAGCTGCTTATAACAAGCTTTTTGGAATCTTCTAGAATTAGGGTTTTACAATGTTGTTTTTCTTTTGTCATTTAACAAAAATTAACAACTGACTCTGAACGAGCAAAAAGGAGGGAAAAAAATTTCTCTGGGGCTGCGCCCCCAAACCCTTACTTGGGGCCCGACCTGGCCCTAAACCCTGGTGAGGATACATTATGAGTGTATAGTACTTGCATGATTAGTCGCCACATACCAACAATCTCCCACTTGGATACTAATCAGGCTCCACACCAAACAATCTCCCACTTGGAGACTAATCCTGGATGACATTGTTGCACTTGCAGCTCCCACTGGATTACAGGCTTGGTTGGTTTCTTATGTCCACTATTTTTAGTCATGAAGGCCAATGAAAACTAATGAGGAAATCAGTTTCTCCTGTGTAACTGCCTTTGTGAACATATCTACAAGATTCTCACTTGTGTGAATTTTCTCTAGCTTCAATTGTCCATCCTCCAAAACTAACTGGATGAAGTGGTATCTGAGTTGTATATGCTTAGTTTTTGAATGCAAAGCTAAGTTCTTAGCAAGATGAATGGCACTCTGGCTATTAGTGTACAAAGGGCTATCTTCTTGTCATTGCCCCAATTCCTCTAGAAAACATTGTACCCAAATCATCTCCTTGCTAGCTTCAGTAGTAGCAACATACTCAACTTCAGTGGTTGAAAGTGCAACAACCATTTGCAGCCTTAAAATCCAACTGACTATAGTACCTCCTACTATAAAAACATACCCTGTAGTACTCCTCCTGCTATCAATATCACCCGCTTGATCAGAGTCAACATATCCTTTTAGAGAAGAATTTGTTCCTCCAAAACATAGTTTCTTTGAAGTAGTTAGTACCTCTCAAATATCAAAGAATCCATTTACTACATTCCAATGTTCCATTCCCGGATTGCTCATATATCTACTCACAACTCCCACTACATGTGCAATATCTGGCCTTGTACATACCATTGCATACATCAAGATGCTAACTGCTGATGCATATGGTATCTTAGACATTTTGTCTTCCTCCTCTTGTGTCTTTGGACAAATCTCCTTAGTCAACTTAAAGTGACTAGACAAAGGTGTACTAACTTCTTTTACATTTTGCATGTTAAACCTTTTCAACACCTTCTCTACATACTCACTTTGAGATAAAAATAATTTTCTATTTGTCCTATCCTGTGTGATCCACATACCAAGGATTTGTTTTGCTGCACCCAAATCCTTCATAGCAAATGAATTTGCTAATTTCTGCTTAAGTTCATTAATATGCTGCATGTTAGACCTAGCAACAAGCATGTCATGAACATAAAGCAACAAGATAATATAGCTGCCTTTACCCAATTTCTTGAAATAAACACAATAATCAGAATGACATCTTTTGTATACTTGTTCAACCATAAAACTATCAAATTTCAAATACCATTACCAAGGTGCTTGCTTCAGGCCATACAAACTCTTCTTTAACCTGCACACAAAATCCTCCTTACCCTTGACCTCATATCCCTGTAGTTGCTGCATGTATATTTCCTCTTCCAAATCCCCATGGAGAAAATTTATTTTCACATCTAGCTGTTCAAGATGCAAGTCTTCTGCAGCCACAAGACTTAGAATAGTTCTAATAGAAGTCATCTTTACAACCGGAGAAAATATTTTATCAAAAACTATACCTTTTTTCTGTGCAAAACCTTTTACCATGAGTCTTGCCTTATATTTTTTCTAGCCTCCATCTTCATCCTTCAACCTGTAAACCCATCAATTTGGCAATGTTGTTTTACTTGTAGGCAATTTGACTAAGTCCCAAGTCTGATTCTGCAGTAAGGAATCCATTTCCTCTTTCATGCCTAGCTCCTACTGCTTTTTGGTATCTGCCTGCATTGCTTCTTCATAACCTTCAAGTTCACCAAAATCAATTAATAATATAGAATATAATAATGGAGAAAATCTTTCTGGAGGTCTAGTTATCCTTGTAGAACATCTAACACTTGAAGGAGTCTGTGGGATACCTTGTTGTTGCTGAGCATCAGGTACCACTGGCATTTTATTTTATAGAATCTCATCTAGCACCACATATTCCTTTCTGGCATGTTCATGCTTCTTTTCCTGCAACTGATCCTTATACATGACCTTCTCATTGAATATAACATCTCTGCTCCTAATGATTTTATGATTTTCATAATCCCATAACCGATAACCAAATTTATCTACTCCATATCCAATGAAGGTACATTTTTTAGACATAGCCTCAAGCTTGGTTCTATTTTCAATATCAACATGGAAAAAAGCTTCACAACCAAAGGTTTTTAGAAATGAATAGTTTACCTTTTTGCCCATCCATGCCTCCTCTAGAATACCACCATCCAAAGGATTTGAAGGTCCCTTATTTATTAAATAAACAACAGTATGTACAACATCTGCCCAAAAGTGTAAGGGTAGGCCGACATGCAATCTCATGCTCCTTGCACACTCCATAATGGTCCTATTCATCCTCTCAAACACACCATTTTCTTGTGGGGTTCCAGGAACTATTTTCTGCCTACCAATTCCATTATATGAACAGTAATTCTTAAAATCTCTGCTGCAATACTTGCCTCCATTATTAGATCTGAGACACTTCAACTTTTTTCCTATCTCATTCTCAACCAAAGCTATCCACCTTTTAAAAGTTTCAAATACTTCTAATTTTTGTTTTAGGAAATACACCCATGTTTTCTTAGTTGCATCATCAATAAAAGTAACATAATAGCAAGAGCCACCAAGAGAAGATACCTGAGCTGGTCCCCATACATCTGAATGCACAAGCTCTAATTTCTCACTCTTCTTCTCTTTCCCAACTTTGAGAAATCAAACTCTTTTCTATTTTCTATAAACACACTTTTCGTAGAACTCCAAGTCAATCTACTTCAGACCCAGTAACAACTTTCTGGAGTGAAGCATCTTCATCCCTTTCTCACTCATGTGCCCAAGTCTATGGTGCCACAATTTTGTTTCTATCCCTATAGCAAGTTCTATAACCATCTCAGTAGCAACTATTTCTATAGTAGCTAAGGTAGAATAAGTATTACCAGTACACAAATACAATGTGCCTACCTTCTCACCTTTAGCTACTACTAATGCACCTTTAGTGATCTTCTAGAATTTGTCTGAAAAAGGTAAATATGCAACCTTCACCACCCAGTTGTTCTACAAAGATTAAATTCCTTCTCAAATTTGGAACATGCCTTACCTCCTGTAGCAACCATTCATTTCCATTCTGCAACTTAATTTTTATCTTTCCTTTTCCAAAAATCTGACAGGGTTCATCATCACCCAAATATACCTGTCCAAATCACCTTGAACATAATCTACAAAATATTTCCTATGGGGTGTGACATGAAATGAAGCCCTTGAATCTATTACCCAAGAATCATTAGCATTATCTAAACACAAAATTAAAGCATCCTGTAATTTATTACTTGCAACATTAGCTTCCTTACTATCATCATGTTCTCCATCTTCTTGTTTTCCCTTTTGAGACTAGCAATCCTTCTTCAAGTGTCTTAGCTTTCCACAGTGCCAGCAATCCATTCTTCCTCTGGATTTAGATCTGCCTTTCTTCAACTTCCCTCGAGACATCCCATGATTTGTTCAGCTTTTTCCTCTCTTTTGTTCTTCCCCTGTTCTCTATAGTCAAAGCATTACCCGATGTTGAACTTTCACCTATGCTTTTTCATTGCATTTCCTCACTAAGGATAACACCAACAACATCATCAAATTTCAAAGTATTTGAACCTGAGACAGAGTTACTTACAGCCATTACCAAGCTATTCTAGCTTTCTGGCAAAGAACATAAAACCAAGAGAGCCCTCACCTCTTCATCAAATTTCACTTTTATAGAAGTTAGCTGACTGGTAATCGTATTAAACTCATTTAAATGATCTAACACATATCCACCTTCAATCATTTTCAGATTAAACAAATGCTTCATGAGAAATACTTTATTAGAGGCTGAGGGTTTTTCATACAATTTAGCCAAAGCTTTCATCAGTTCATCTATTGTCTTCGCTTCTGTTATATTAAACACCACAGACAGTGCTAGGCACAACCAAATGGTTCCCAGTGCTTTTCTATCTAGAAGTTCCCAATCCTCATTAGTCATCGCTACCAATTTTTTGGCTTTTCTTTCCAACGGCCTCCATAAATCTTTCTGATAAAGATAATCCTCCATTTGCATCTTCCATAACTGATAGTTCTGCCCATTGAATTTATCTACCTTCAATTTACCCTTGTCCGCCATTGTTCCCACTTAACTGTGAGACTCCCACTCAAACGTGAGACCTTCCTACAGATGATAATCAAACACAACCCGCTCTGATACCAGTTGTTAGGGTTCAAGCAGATCAAAGCAATAAACACTAACAATTATATGTAGATTAAATAACCCAAATATAATAATGAAGAACAACACAAAAGAGATCGACACAGAAATTTAATGTGGTTCACCCAATATGGGCTACATCCACAAAAACTCAGCCATCCAATGATTTTATTATCAAATGCAAAACAGAATACAATCCCATGCATTCCAGACCCACAACATACATCCTAGCTTCTTATAACAAGCTTTTTGAAAGCTTCTAGAATTAGGGTTTTACAATGTCATTTTTCTTGTCGGTTAACAAAAAATTAACAACCGACCTCGAACTCCGACGAGGATACATTATGAGTGTATAGTACTTGCATGATTAGTCACCAAATACCAACAATCTCCCACTTGGAGACTGATCAGGCTCCACACCAAACAATGACTCAATACATATTTAACCCAAGCATCCCCATAGAACATGGGGAAGTTGTTCCATACATCTAGCTTCTTCTCCGTCAAACCCTTGTATTCATGTTTCAACTCAAAGTCATCATCAATTAGGTCATTTACCCATAGTTGTCCCAAGTTCACATGATTATATTCTTCTATCTTTGTGTGGATGTACATCCTCACCTCCTCTGTATGTAAACACCATATGGAATGCCCGAAAAGGCACCATCCAGATCCATCTCCATAGACTTGAATGGATGTCATTTGAACTTATGACGAGGTCGGTCAACCACATCTATGACTTGTGGAGTAAACATCTTCAAAATGCTACTAAAAAACTTTAGGGCAAGATAGAAAACTGTAAATACCTTTCAATCACTTTTGGTTAGGGTTTGATTAGCTTCTCCTTGCTCTTTCACTTTCTCTCTTCAAAGTTTGATTGTAAATGATCTTCTTGTTAAGTGAGATTGCTTAAAACCCCTTTTTTGCAAAACCTAATTCCCATTCAATGCACATATTGATAAAGTTGTCAAAGCTTCAACTGTGATACACAGTCACCTTCAATTGCTCTGCAATCTTCCGTAAAAAGACATTTTTCACTGATGTTTTCTTCAATATGTCAAGCATGTTAACCTACACCACATATCCATGTACTGAGAGCATCAGCACCATATCTTTGGTAGGGGCTTAAAGTTTGTCTGTTAAAGCTCCCCCTAAGAAAAACTTTTCTACTTAGTTTCTGAAGGAAACATCTGCACCAGAGACTGGCACAACCTCATTCGTCATCTTATTTTCTTCTTTCTTTTTCTAGACCTTATCCATTTCTTTCTTCACCTCTACTGAATCTACATTCTTCACTAGATCACTCTTCTTTATTGGATCAACCTTCACATTCTTACTTCTGCAAAATTTAGCAATGTTACCTAATTTGTTGCATTCATAACATCTAACATTTTGAACAGGCTTACTTCCATTCATTCTAGATCTACATTGATTAGCCTTATGCCCAAATCTATTGCATGTATAACTGTAACCATTGAAAGATGAAACCATCATACCCTTATTGTAGTCATTCATCATCTAATTTTTGCATTCACTAGCTCTATGACTAGTTATTTGACATGTAAAACATTGACCAGAGAATGATTGAACATTTTGATTCATCCTGCTCCTACATTCCAAAGCCTTATGTCCAAATTTATTGTAAGAGTAATAGTAGCCAGAGTACATATTTGCAACTGGTTGTTTGATAGGTGGTCTCTTGAAGTTTTTCTTCTGGTACTGGATTTATTTGTTATTACCCTTCTTGACCACAATCTTCTTTTGGTTATGGTTCTTCTTCTTAACATTGTTTGAAGTTTGATTTGCCTTTGAACTTTCATCCTTTTCGAATCCTAATCCTTCTTTATTCTTAGGAGCCTTTTGATTTGCAATCATTTCATCAAGTAGTATGGAGCTTTTCTTGAATTTGTCTTCCTGAATTTTTGTTTTTTCCAACTCTATCTTTAAGACCATTATTTCTTGTTCAAGTCTTGAGCATTCTTTAGATTTTTCTTTCAATTTTTCATTTAGGTAGTCTTCAATTCTTTTTCCTTCCTCAATTTGTATTTTCAAACTAGTTATTGTCTCATTTGATTGATTAAGTTGTTCATTGACTTCCTTGTATCTTTCTTTGAATTTCTTGTTTTGCTCTCTCAACTTCTTGATGCATTCATATGCTTCCTTAATATTTTTTTTCAGATCTCTGTTCTCACATTGAACTTTTTCCAGATCTTCAAGGGCTAATTTAAGTTCTCCATTCATGTCAACAATACAATCTTCTTCAGTAAATTCAATAGTAGGAATTTCTTTCGGAGGGATAGGATATCTCCTAGTTACCATGTGTTCACTCTTCAAGATCTTGCTCAAGTGGTTAAGCTTATTTCAAGGAACCAAGCTCTGATACCAATTTTTGAACACCTAGAATACTAAGAGGGGGAGTGAATTAGTATTCATTGAAACCACTTAAGCATTTAAAAATTCATTTCACATAGTATATTTAGTTTGCAGAAAGAAATGAAAGTATGAAAGCAATAATCAAAACACATAACACATGAATACTAGATTTTTTATGTGGAAAACCAAAAAAAGGGAAAAACCATGGTGAGGATTAGATCACAATATATTATAATGCAACCGGTTAAAGTTGATACAATTGGTGGACTCACTGTCCAAAAGAGAATGCTCACTGCAGATGGCTCACTACCAAAGGACTCACTATCCTGAATAGAAAGAGATGGAAGAAGGGGTGGTTCATTGCCAAATATGAACTGCTAGAAATGCATTTGACTTATGTAGAAGGTACAGTTCCACTGAAGCTTAGAATACTAACTTAACACACTTCATCTTCACCACAATAATATCTTATCCTTCTCTATTTCACTCCCCCATACATACTTAGTTCTTTTTCATCAACTCCTATGCTTCTCAACAATTTCACATATGAAATCAATCTTGTATATATATCCCAATCATGCAAAACATCAAATAGGTCAACAGAAAGATGTATCGTGTGACTTATTGTCCTATCGGCCCAAAACTCAACCCTATACACTTTGCAAAGAGAACCAAAGCAGGTAGCCCATTAAGATAGGTCATCATAACCTATATTTACTCCCATAACATTGTTTCATACATGACTTAACTTCACACAACCTCAAAATATTTAGATCAGCTCAACTGGTGAAGTAACAACAACATGAACTGATGGTTTTCTCACAACTCAACATGTGGACCACCAAAATGCTTTCTACTTGGAGACCACACTTCTAACATCCATAAACTTATCCTCAAATTGACATAGCAAAATATTCATCTGCGGTGGAATGCGGAGCATTCCAATATACCACTAGTACTATCATTACACTACCATTACAGTCTGATACTCTGTCAGCTCTATCTTTCACTCCGGAGGGCTTCAAGACCTAAAACTTTGGATTTAGACTCCTTTAGTATGCACCAAAAATACTTTACAACCGCATATAAAGATTCTTCATAGCGAAGGAATAAAAACTAAAATATTGTGACCCTATCATAGGTTTTGTACAACAAATGCCTTAGGAAAATCTTCAACAAATTGTGCCTAACTGTGGAACACCAAAATGGAATGATATCATGCTTAGGTGTATTCTCCTCCATATTGCACTTAGTAGCTTCTCTGGACCAACGCAACTATATCCTTACACTTTGTTGCCATCAATGACAACACTACTCATTGTTATGCTCATCAGCCTCTTTATCATCATGCATATGTTGACAACAACAATAGAATTCAATTAAATAACAATATGATATTTATTCATTCATAGTCAAAATTAAATTATAATATGCCACAATGGGCTTCCAATGTGCTAGGTCATATCCATTTGATTACAATGTTTGGATTATAGAATTTGGATAATATTACAATACAATCCAATGTTGAGCTCCCAAAACCAAACTATCTTTTCTCCATCATCTTGAATTCTAACTGAACTACCTTCAAATGATCAAGAGTGATGTTTATGAAGATGATGAAAGACTAAAAGGTGAATAAACAAGAAAGAAGGCATAAACAACAAGATTATACCTCAAAACTTCAAGTCCCCCATTCTCCTTGATAAGGTTGAGGAAATGGTGCACCCAAGACAATTTCCTAGCTTTACCCAATACAAAATGGATGTGATTTCTCTATTGACCAGCACAAATGGAATGGGATGGATTTGCAATGGATTTGGCTAAGAGTTGACTATGAATTTTGGCATAATCTGGATGCAAAATGGCTTGATGTCAAATGCTTGGGAGATGGCTTGTATTTATAGAGTTTTTGGAGGAATTTGGATCAATGGTGGAAATACAAAGTTGAGATCTAAGGGTAGAGATGAAATGGTGAAGTGAAAGGCTAAGATTTGATGATAAAAAATGAAGGGCTCGCATTATTTTTGAATTTTTAATTGTTCTTGGGAAGTCTTTGTGTTAATGAGGACTAAGACTCATTCATATGGGAGAGGGTCTAATAAAAAATTAGTGTTTATGGGTGAGTGGGATGAGAACTGACACATGCATGTTTTTGGCAAAGACATGTGTGAGCATTTGTATTTAAAAAATGCTCTTGCATGAAAGAGGAAAGGTGAAGTGGAGACACATGTGACTCCCTTTTAATAAAAAAAAGTTTTTTAATCAAATGATGTGGGGAGATGGGATAATGGAGATTTAAGCTAATTAATTAAGTGATTAACTCAATTAATATGGTTGTTAGAAATTAGTAGAGGGGTTTATTAGTGGTTTATATTAATTACATCAAGTTTTACTTAATTAATTTGGGTCTAGGGGCTAGGTAGGTTGTGATAGCTAATTAAATAAATGATATTTATTTAATTAGGATAGGTTTAGGTCATAGGCTAGGTGGATTAATCAAATAATTGTGTTTTATTTAATTAATCTAGGTGGATGGGGAAAATCATTTAAATAAATATTGGGATATTTATTTAATTAATTATGGACAATGGTTAAGGTAGAGTAATAAATTAATTTTAATTTATTACAAGTGAATGGTTAGGATGAATTAATTAATTAAATAAA
Source organism: Cunninghamia lanceolata (assembly GCA_027924645.1). NCBI lineage: Eukaryota > Viridiplantae > Streptophyta > Pinopsida > Cupressales > Cupressaceae > Cunninghamia > Cunninghamia lanceolata. The sequence goes on from BSBN01001430.1 coordinate 2,815,006, forward strand.
TTTTATTTAATTAATTGGAAATGGAAAAGTTAATGCAGAGGCTAATCACTCTTACCTCCCGAAAACACACAATTTCACAAACTCAATTACACAAAGTAATCAAGCAACATTTTGTTCAAACCAAATAAAAAATTGCAACAAGGAATCTATCCCAATTTTATTCAAATTTAGATAACCCAAACAAGTCTTCAACAAATTACGAGTCTGCAAACAATTATTTATATTATTGGCCTTCAATGGCCTCTCGACATGCACAAAAACATTCATATTTCCTTCTTTATGACAGTAAACTCATTATCTCCTTCTTCATTCCAGCGAACACTCCAAGCTTAATGACCCTCTCTCTAATTGACCTTTTCACAATTTGAGATCCTCTATGTGCTTTTTGTTTCCTTGGGATTAAACCTCTATCAACACTATCTTTCTTTGTTAGTTGTCGCTCCTACACTCTAGATTGTTTCCTTCCTTCTATCATACTCCATATTCTTCTATTGTCGGCAACCTTTTTGGGTCAAAACATCTCTTTTCATAGAGTGCCACTTCCTTATGGTAGCGGCCATTATTCTTCTCCAGCTACAAGTTTGTTGTGAACACCTTCAATTTCTTATGTTTTGAGTTGACCCCCTTCTCTCTACCATGCACCCCTTTTCTTCTGGCTACTACCTTTCTATATTGGCTACACCCCTATTTCTAAACTTCCTTTTATCCTTTTTATATCTCTAGCAGTTGAAGCATTGCATTCTATTTATTAAATATGCTTTAGGAATATATAGTATTCTAACCTCTTCATGGCATTTGTATTCTCTGCAAACTCAGAGCCATTTCTATCTTGGGTGGCTTCTTTTTAATCTCCCACTACCTTTTTCTTGTTGTAAAAGTGATTGTCTTGTTGTCTCCAAAGCGTTTCAAATTTCCTCATATACCGTGTACAACCTTTGCCTTTTCTATTGCCAAGAGTGTTTTAAATTCTGTATTTAATTTCTTATTTTCTTCTAAACATGGTAACTTCTAGAGCTTTTAATTGGATTACACTACCATGAAGTGTTTGAAGTACCTGCATCTCCAATTGTTCCACCAATGTGGACTTGAGATTTTTATGGCCAATAAGAGACTTAACTGTTGAAGTTTCTTGTGCATGGGACCATGTATATCTATGATATTGTTCTTCCCTACAATGCTCACAAATGTAGCTGGGTAAGCGCTCTTAAATAGATGCCCTTCATTCTAGAAAATAAATTGATTTATTTTTGTATTGGTCATTATGATGGTCTTCAAGATATGGGTTTCTTGAATACTTCTCCATATCTCGACATGAATACACAAATTTGAGAATACACTTCCTCATGACATTTTATCAAACAAATGACAACAAAGTGCCCTACCACTAAACTTATGTAACTAGCCATCATGGCACCAAATTGAACTAAAGAAGCATTAGTTGTGACAATGAAAGCCATCAGAGGAATGTGGAATCAAAAGATCAAATTCACTTGATGTGAAACACATTAGCAAAACCATTGCCAAGAAATGACATTACTAGTCCAAGAAAACAAAACTGAAAAATTAAACCTACAATTTCTTTTGGTTGATGCGGATCACCGATTTGGCCAGGATGCTCTTGCATCAAAAGTTGGTGATACAAAGATATGAGAAAGTGTCTTGCATGGTCAATGAATTTTTAGGTGTCTATAGTTTATATAGCAACTTCTAACATTAGGAGTGACCCTAGTAAGTCACAAGGAGGTGCATCAATACCAAATGAAATATGTAGTTAGCCAAATATGTGAAAGAATCTTCTAGAATGAATGTGGTGATAATGGATCAATCAAACTCAATATGGTTCACACCATGAGCTCTTTTAGGTCCATTTCCTATGGAAACACATTATTTTGTTACCGCACACTTTGGAAAGTTGCTACAACTTATGAACAATGAAACTAAATGTCTTCTTGTTAGGCCAATAGTGATTCTAGAAGTGAATCATATTGGACACACCTGGATACTAAGAGGGGGGTGAATCAGTAATTAAACAAACTTCAACTTCTCCAGAGCAGATTAAAACTTAAGCATTACAACATGAACATGAACATGAAAGATTAACATAATGCACATCAACACATAACACCAGATATGTGTGGAAAACCCTAGAAGGGAAAAACCACGGTGAGGATTAACTCACAATATATGAAGCTCAAAATAATAACTTTGTTTTAGGGCTACAACCCAGGGAAGCTACTACTCCCTGATAACTTTGATTTATGGTCACTTCCAAGGAAGCTAGTACTCCCTGAAGACTTTGTTTTAGGGTCACTCCCAAGGAAGCTACTACTCCCTAAATTGAGAACACACTTACGAAATATTACAATATGACAGTCCTTCTACTATCTAAAAACTAAAATTGAAACTCACACCTTTGATGATTGCAATTCTGCCACTTCACACTTTCTTCTAATGATCAAATTAGTTAGGCACACTCTACACTTGATTACTGTCACAAAGATGTCTTCAAGATGAATTAGGACAACATCAACAACTTCTTCTCTTTCTCCTTCATTCGCACAACATAATGCATTCATTCTATTCCTTATCTTGCATGTGAGTCCTATCAATTACTTTGCAATCACATCTTTCCTAACTCAATTTGATTTACAATTTATACATGATATTACATTGATTACATTGCTTGTCGGCCAAAGATAATATGAAAAATGCATCTACAAGTTGGCCAAACAACATACAACATGAAACATATTGAGGATAAGTCCTAAACAAAACCATACATTACACCAACAGAAGACCCATGCCTTGCGAACACCAAAACTTGCTTAACCAGGTCCAAAACATTCTTCACAGCTTCAAACACCTAGGAATTACATCCACATGCTGTTCTCATTTGGAAATAGGACATCCTTAAGCAAAACATATGAAAACTTGAAGCATAATGGCCACAACAACTTAAAAACCTTATGCGCCACTGGAAGCAAGAAAGATCTTAATGAAACTCTTCCAGATGAATCTACATGACTCATACAGTATCTCCAAACACCCCTTTACTTCTGCACATATAAGATTTGTGTCACACATCTTCAACCATGAACTCTGGGAACAACAAGTTGTCTAGAACACACTGTAACATGCTATTGTTTGAAAAACTAAACTTGCGGACCCCCAAGAGACTTGAAACTGCAAGGAAGCATCTAATGCACATCCATAAACATGTTTGTAAAACTACAAAGGAAACCATTCACTTCCGGAGGAATGCAGAGCATTCCAATAGGACTTCAATACTGCCTCACTCTTGCTAGAACACATGTTGATACTCTATCATGCATAACTTTCACAATGAAGTGACAAATGATCTGAAACTTTGGAATTATCACCTTCACTACATCCTAAAGATAGTTCTAGAACTGCATAGCAATAAATGCTAATGCAGAGGTATGCAGAGCATTCCATTGCCATTTAGTAGCTACCTTCAACACTATCTTCAAACTATAAAACACTCTTTCAATGATTTAATCATCATGAAACTTGGATTAGGGCATCAGTAGCATCACCAACACATCTGATCATCTTTGTACTTCTAATTCTCATATTAATATAACTTTATACTCAACTCTGCATTGAATAAGGTATGACATCCAACAATGAACTTTAGTTACCTCATTGTATTGAACATGACATCCAACCATGAACACCATTACACATCCAAGATAGTGCATCACACATCCAAGATAGTGTTGACATCAATGACAACCTTATGATAATGTTGATAGCAATGACAACCCTAGGAACCATATGTCTAACAATCTCCCCCTTTGGCATTGATTACAACACATACTTGCACATTTCTCCCCCTTTGGCATCAAGGACAAAGGGAAACTACTATTTTCTGATTAGTGACCACATGCATGCACATTCTTTCTTAGAATATGGCTTCTTCTTGTAGCAAACAAACTCCCCCTATCATCAACAACCATTGCCTACTCCCCTGAGAGGTAGCCACCAATATTCCAGGAAAAAGATATAACATGAACTACCCCCGAACAGATCCACCACTATGCATCTAACAAGGAGGGGAAATTACCCCTAACCTCTGTCAGAGATCCACAAACATGTCCTTTGTTGGAAAGAGACACTACTAGGCATGTCAAGTGTTTTCATTGATGGCAACTAAATCTATCTTACACATCCTCATTGTATCATTCGATCATACCAGAAGTTAGATTGCAAATTTGTCTAAGTCTGGATAGATAGGAATAAAGCATATGATAGGGTTCAACATTTTGGTTTACATTTCTCCATAGGTAATCATATTGTGTTGGGGATCTGAGGGAATGTTAAGCGATGTCAGGGCTACCTAAATCCAAAGTTTCAGACTTTGGTGATGAAGGGATTGAAAGTTACAAGCATCTGAGTATCAGGTTTTGGTTAGATAGTTCAGTCTGGTGAAGAACAGGCCGACTTGGTGTTTGATCCTTGTGTGGATTAAGAGAAGTGGTTGGTTGAGTAATTTATGAGATCCAGAGGTATTATCTAACATGTGTGGTAACTTGAATACATAGGTTTTGGTCTGCGTTGATGTTTGTGTATGGATTCAGCCAACAGAACACTGATCTTGAAAATGCCTCTAATTTTTCTTGAGGTTGACCACAGTTGATGTAATTTCATGTTACAGATATATATGATCGATGGGTGTGAGCATTTTATGGTATGGATGTGTGAATATGATGTGATAGGTGAAAAGTGTGGTAGTATCAAGTTTGAAGCAAAGAGATCTAAGTTCCGAATCATGACAGAATAGTGGAACAGGGCAGTGAGAGATGAAGTGTGTGAAGTCAGTATATTGAGCCTAATTGGAACTGTAATCTTGCATTATTAGATGCTATTCTTTAGTTCAAGTATTTTAGTGAAATCTTTGTAATTGATCTTGTAGGCAGTGAGCCTCCTTGGAGTGGTGAGCTCTGGGCAATGTACTCGAAGGGATGTGCATTCCCATTTGTAATACTTTTAATAGAGTATAAAATCTTGTGGGTTAACCCCCATCATGGTTTTTCCCTTAACCAGGTTTCCACGTAAAAATCCTGGTGTTCATGTGTGATGATCTTGTTGTTTCTATTCTTAATTTCATGCTTCTTTATTTTGAACATATGTGGTAAATTAATAAAGGAACACAATAATAAGTTTTACAGAACACTGATTCACTCCCCCCTCTCAGTGTTCCTTAATTTCAACAATTAGTATTAAAGCAAGGTTCCTTGAAAGAAGTTTAACAACTTGTTGAAGATCTGGGAAGGTGTTTCAATGGGTTCATTCAGGTATTCTGATGATATCAATGAACAACTTCAGGTAGCCTTATAAGATCTTGATCAGTCCAGAGCAGAGGTCAAAGAACCACAAGAGAACCTTAAAGATACTAAGGATTTCATTAAGACTTTAAAAGGGCAACTGAGCAAATCTAATGAAAAGAGGAAGGAGCTACTTCAGCAGTTAGCAAATCAGAAGGAAGATAATGGCATGGATGAGGATCTATAGGAGAAGATAAAGGAATGTGTGAAGCTGGTAAAAAAAGTTGTTGTCCTAAAACATGAGATGGAATCCGGGATGATGAGGCTAACCAAGGAAATCGAGGAAAGAAAGAAGACTAATGAAAACCTGAATCAGTCTCTGAAAGAAAGAACAGAAGAGTGATGCAGATTAGACAAAATAATTGGCCATCTAGAGTCTAATCTACAAGAAACCAGGTATAATGAGGAACAACTTGAAAGGCGAATTATCATTCTCAAACATGACCTAGAAGCTGCAAATGAATACAAAGAGAAGTTCAAGATAAGCTCAACTAAACTTGAAGTGCTGCTTGATAGTCAGAAGAAGGTAGATGATAAGCATGGTTTGGGATATGAGAAAGGTGAAAGCTCTAGATCTAGTCAAAGAAATCCTAAAGCAAGAAATCAAAGAAGGAATCATAGAAGGCCTCCGATAAGACAACCTAATGCTCAAAGGTATCCATCTTTCAATGGAAATTGTTTCAAATGCAATAAATTTAGTCATAGAGCTACTCAGTGCAAAAGTAGAGTGAATCAAAGTGGTCCATCATTCTCCAGTTAATGCTTCAATTGCAAAAGGTATGGTCATAGATCCAATGAATGTAGAAGTATAATGATGAACAACTCTAACAATAGAGGAAATGTCAATTCTTTCAATGGAAAATGTTTTGCATGCAATAGATTTGGACACATGAGTAATCAGTGCAGATCAAGAGGAAATCAAGTAAATGAGCATAGAAATGTTATGTGCTTTAATTGCAACAGATGGACAATCATATTGCAAGATTCTGTAGAAGTAGAAATGATGATAGAAAAGGTCCTGTAAACAGAAACCAGAATGTGCAGAGACAAGATAAAGGCAAGGGTAAAGTAGATGTGAATGAGATCTAGAATGAAATGAATAAAACATGGGTGAAGAAAAGTGAAATGAATGATGGTGATGGGTCCGCACCAGAATCCGGTGCTAATAATTCCTCTACGAATTGAAATAGGAGCTCTGGCTCAGGGGGGAGCTGCATTGAAAATCTAATTCCCCCTACCAGTAAGTGGGTGCCTGAATCTGGCACGATGAATGAAGATAAAGAAGCCTATTGTAGATTTGTTGAAGCAAATTTTGGAAGAAAAGAAGCTAATGAGATTGATTACAGAGCAATTAAAGATTAACTATATTTAAAAATAGTGTAACCAGATGAATTAGGGCAAAGCATTTATTACAATGGCGGATTAGGTTTTGCAGAGCATAAAAGGTCCTCCACTCAACATTTGAATCACTTTGTATTCAAAGAGAACAAGGAGAAGAGTGCTTGAGCTGGGATTTCAAAGATTTGGAGTGCAAAAAGTGAATTTGATAGCTAACCCTAATCTCGTGGAGAAAAAGGTATTTTTCTGTGAAGCTTTGAACTTGTGATCTTTTTTAAATGGCTACTCCATTTGTCGTTGGCATCACCGAAAGGCCCTGACCTAAATTCAAAAAGCATCCACCCAAATCTATAGAGGTCAATCCATTAGGTGCCCTCTCTAGTGTTCTGCATGGAGTGTTGCATGTAGAAGATATTAGGGCTTATATTCATGCTAGGATAGATGAGTTTGGGGATTTGAAGTTAGTGGATTTGTTTAAGAATCACCTGACGGATGAGATTTATGGTCTTAAACCTGAGTATAAGGCACTACAAGATAAACATTTCATTTAGGTTATTGGGTTCCCATCCTTTGATGAGGATGAGTGGGTCCGGTATGTACTGAGTTAGATGCATGTTGAATTCATGTGGTTAATGAAATTGTTTAAGATCACTAAGGATGCCATCAAGGTTGTAATAGGATTGAACTCATCTAGTGGACTGCCGATGTTAAAGTCAGTGAAGAATCAGACTGTAACTGATGCTACAGGCTCAAAGTTTGATAAGAGGGCAATGACAATAAATGATATAACTGATCTGAATGTAAAATTTGCATCTATGGTGATTAGGCATAAGATATAACACTCTAGTAGGGAAAACTCAATGTCTGGTACAACCATTTATGCTGCTTATCAGATGCTAAGAGAAAATGCTGACTATGACTTGTGTGAATTGCTGCAAAACCATCTAATGGATAATCTGAACAAGATCAAGAAGGATAAGAAGAATACATTCAAGTATGGTACGTTGGTCTTGTGCTTGTTCTTTTATTTAATGAATGAGTTGCACAAGATGAAAAGACTGTATTGGACTAGTGATAAGCCTGTTTCCATAAAAATAAGAGAGCACTTACACAATATTGGTGACTCCAATGCCCAAAGGGCTGCTCTTTGGGGATATTTCAAGAATTTCTAGAATATGATGAAATAAAGGGAAAGAATCCCTATGTCTATGGTGGAAAAGTACAAGGATACAATTTGTTTCATGGTGGAAATAGATCAATGCTTGATGGAAGCAGTTGAACCAAGGACTATATGGATCATGCCCATGGGGTATGAAGTTGATGAACAAATACTGGAAATGTATGCTCAACACCTTCTGAGCAAACCAAAAGATACATCAGTTGAGAGATTCGGTACATATGGTGAGCTTAGTTTGAAACTACATGTTGAGCTCTAGAAACCTAAAATTAAGAGAAAGGTCCAAAGGCAAGTTGAAATGTATGCAGAAAGTATTGGAATAACCAAGGAAGCTGTGAGACAACACAAAGAAAGGATAGAGAAAGCTGAGAAGGAGAAGCAGGACAGGGAACAGGGAAGCATTCTGGTAGAATCCCCTTCTAAGTCAAGGACTACTAGGAGTTCTAGTTCAACCTTCGGTGCATCACCTTCTCCTATTGCAGAGAAATTCAAAGAAAAACCTACCGGTAAGGAAGGAAAAAGGACAAAAGTAATGGGCAAAAGGTCATATGTCAGTGTGAAGGAGGATGAAGAAGAGACTGAGTCAAATGGTGAGGTTAAGGAGTTGAAGGCCTCAGGCACTAAGGCTGCTAAAGTGTCTAAGGAGAAGCCCTCCAGAAGCAAAAAGTCAAGCAAAATGCATAAGTTATAGGCTTATGTTGAGAAGCCTACTCCTTCTATGGAAGACATCATAAAGTCAGTCATTGTAGATGGAAACGTAAAGCCAATGATTGAATATTATGACAACTTTGATGATCCCAACACAAAAGTTTTGGAGGATGCTACTGTTAAGTACTTGAATACATTCAACAGAGCACTTATGGAAATTTTGTTAGAAATCCCTAAGAATCTAAGAGACATTCTAGAGATGAGAAAAGAAGTTGCTAAAGCAAAGGGTTTGGAGCTAAGAGAACATGTGTTGTCCAGTTTGTGTCTAGTAATCTCTAGGAAGGAAGCAAATCAAATTTTAGAAGAAGTTAAAGATGAATTCAAAAGCAAGAAAAGGATGAATAACCTAATGATTGGAGACATTGATGAAGTGGTCAAAGAAACAGAACAAATTCTGAAGAAAGCCCTAGACAAGAATAAGTTTGATGTGGTCACTGAAGAACCTATTGATGCTAATGATACATCCATTTTGAATGATGAAGCTCGTTGAAGAAAAATGAGCAAAAAGATAAGGTAGGTGATTTCTCTATTCCAGAAGAGGAAATATTAAATAAAGGAGGTGAAGAGATAGTGAAGGAAGATAATGTTGATGGTGCAGAGGATACTTAAATTCCTCTAGACCAATCTGGTGAAGAAAATGTAGAGATAAATATGGAAATAAATGCTCCTATTAAAGGTGATTCTGAGAAGAATAAAGAGCAGAATGCAGAGAAAGTAGAAGTAGAGAAAAAGAATGAAAATGATAAGCAAGACAATGTAGTTGACTCCAGAAAGGGAGAAGATGCAGGCCCTAAAGAGCATAAAACTAAAACATCATATTGGGCAAGAGACACTGCAGAAGTAGTGAAAGAAATTTTGGAGAAAGACAAACAAGTTGCAGAAGATCCGGATATAATACAAGGTCCAATCAATTTTGATACTCTATCACTGATATAGAAGATGAAGTTGGCCTCTTTTGCACAAGCTAAGGCCAGAGAGGAAATCTTGAAGTTTCATATAGAAGACAATGAGTTGCTTGGTCTTGCATTTGATAGTTTGGAGAAAATCATGCCTACATTTTAGAAGGATTCATCAACATCCCCCTTCAGTTAGTTGAAGAGTTTGATAAACTCTGTAAATACTCATTTTGAATCTTTTGAGAAGTCAGCAGAAGTTAAAGTCTGGAATGAATTTAATAATAAAAGATTTAGTGAATTGAAAAGAATAATTGACAATGATAGAATTATGTTGGATACTAGTGTAAAGAGTATTCAAAATGCCCTCACTGAAGGAGATGTGTACAAATTTTGTTTATCTTGGCCAAAAGTTGTAGAGTACATTGAGAAGAAAATAAAGGAGTCCGAGCAAAACTTGTCAAATGTATCTCAATCCTTTGATCCTTTGATAATATCTACGGTGAGTCAAGAATTTCAAGTAATTAGCTTGATTGATGAAATAAAGAAATTGGTGAAAGAAAAAGAAAACATTGTGGCAAGGATGTGTGAACTCCGGGGACTAATTTTCCCTAAGTTAAAAATAATGTTTAATGGATTGACAGAAGCTCAAGCTGCTCCTTTGACAAGTGATCCCACTGATCTACAAAAGGTAGAGTCACATGCATTTTTATTTAGTGGTCATATTTTAGTTTTGGGTAGCATGAAGAAAAGTTGGGACAGTGAATTGGCACTATTGAAAAACATTTTTGGTGATGTGTTTGAGTTCATGTAGACAAGACATAAGGATTGTTTGTATATATGCGCCCATGTACATAGAGTTTTTGCATGAATTTTGGTATGCAAATCTCAGCCTTTGCCATTGATGTCAAAGGGGGAGTGGAAAGCAGTGAAAAATGAGGAATTCATCTAAGGAGGGGCATTGGAAATCACAAGTGTACATAGTAAGGGGGAGTTGTTCTAACACTTAGTCATTTTTCACTAAGTGTTGCCATCAATGCCAAAGGGGGAGATCGTTGGCAAGAGACACTACTAGGCATGTTAGGTGTTATCATTGATGGCAACTAAATCTATCTTAAACATGCACATTGTATCATTTGATCATACTGGAAGTCAAATTGCAAATTTGTCTAAGTCTGGATAGACAGGAATAGAGCATATGATAGGGTTCAACATTTTGGTTTGCATTTCTCCATAGGAAATTAGATTGTACTGCAGATCTGAGGGAATGTTAAGGGATGTCAGGGCCACCTAAATCCAAAGTTTCAGCCTCTGGTGATGAAGGGATTGAAAGTTACAAGCTTTTGAGTATTGAGTTTTGGTTAGACAATTCAGTCCGGTGAAGAACAGGCTGACTTGGTGTTTGATCCTTATGCGGATTAAGAGAAGTGGTTGGTTGAGTAATTTATTAGATCCAGAGGTATTGGCCAACATGTGTGGTGATTTGAATACATAGGTTTTGGTCCACGTTGATGTGCATGGATTCAACCGATAGAATAGTGATCTTGAAAATGCCTCTAAGTTTTCTTGAGGCTGACCACAGTTGATGTAATTTCATGTTGTAGATATATATGATCGATGGGTGTGAGCATTTTATGGTATGGATGTGCAAATATGATGTGATAGGTGTGAAGTGTGGCAATATCAAGTGTGAAACAAAGAGATCTAAGCTCTGGATCATGGCAGAATAATGAAATAGGGCAGTGAGAGATGAAGTGTGTGAAGTCAGTATATTGAGCCTAACTGGAACTATAATCTTGCATTGTTAGATACTATTCTTTAGTTCAAGTATTTTAGTGAACTCTTTGTAATTGATCTTGTAGGTAGTGAGCCTCCTTAGAGTAGTGAGCTCTAGGCAGTGTGTCCAAAGGCGTGTGCCTTCCCATTTCTAATACTTTTAATAGAGTATAAATCTTGTGGGTTAACCCCCACTGTGGTTTTTCCCTTAACCAGGTTTCCACATAAAAATCATGGTGTTCATGTGTGATGATCTTGTTGTTGTTCTTAAGTTCATGCCTCTTTCTTTTGAATGTATGTGGTAAATTAATAAAGGAACACAATAATAAGTTTTGTAGAACACTAATTCAACCCCCCTCTCAATGTTCCTTAATTTCAACATCCTTTGCAAGAGTCTTTGTGAAAATATCTGCAATTCAATCCTTTGTTGGAACATATTCCAACCTTAATTCATTTTATGCCACCTTCTCTCTCAAAAAGTGATACCTGATTTCTATATGCTTGGTTCTAGAATGCATCACTGGATTCTTGGAAATATTGATAGCACTTGTATTGTCACACAAAATAGGAATGGGCTCATCATACAATACCTTTATATCCTTTAGGGTTTGCTTCATCCACAACACTTGTGTACAATAGGATGTTGCTGCAATGTATTCTACCTCTGTAGTAGATAAGGACATTGAATCTTGCTTCTTGCTCTGCCATGAAACGAATCTACTTCCTAAGAAGAAAGAACCACCACTTGTACTTCTATCATCAACACAACCAACCCAATCAACATTAGTGTAGGCATTTAAATCAAAGTCATTACCTCTTGGATACCATAAGCCATAATCTGGAGTTCCTTTCAAGTATCTGAATATCCTTCTCACTGCCTTCTCATGTGTTTGCTTTGGATTAGCTTGATATTTGGAAACCACACATACTGCATGCATAATATCAGGTCTAGAAGAAGTTAGGTACAACAATCCTCCAATCATAGATCTATAAACAGTCTTATCCACCTCCAAAGTTTCTTCATCCTTGCTCAAGTGACATCTAGTGACCATGGGAGTACTCACCGGCTTTGAATCCTCCATACCAAACTTCTTTAGCAACTCTTTGACATACTTAGCTTGAGAAATATACATACCACCTTCTAGCTGAGAAATTTGAAGTCCAAGGAAGAAAAACATCACACCAATCATAGACATCTCAAATTATTTTGCATTTCCTCTGCAATCCTCTTACACATATCATCATCTCCACCAAAGATGATGTCATCAACATATACTGCAACTATCAAAATCATGTCTCCTTCCTTGATATCAAGATTGCTATCTATAGTGCCTTTCTTGAAACTCTGCTGAAGTAAGTACTTGTCTAACCTAGCATACCAAGCCCTAAGTGCTTGCTTGAGACCATACAAAGCCTTTTTTAGTCTGCATACCATGTCTAGATCTTCTTATATCTAGAAACCATTTGGTTGCTCAATATAAACCTCTTCCTCTAGATCACCATTCAGAAATGGTGACTTAACATCCATCTAATATACCTTGAAGTTTTTATGAGCTGCAAGAGCAAGGAACATTCTAATTGCCTCCATCTTGGCTACCAGAGAAAAAGTTTCCTCAAAGTCAATGCCTTCAACTTGTGTGTATCCTTTGCATACCAATCTTTCTTTATTCCTTACAACTTCACGTTCTTCATTCAGCTTGTTTTAGAACACCCACTTTGTTCTTATAACATTCTTATTGGCTAGTTTTGGAACCAATTCCCATGTCTAATTCTTCTCAATCTGATCCAATTCATCTTCCATTGCCTTTATCTATCCATCATCTTTTCTAGCATCAACAAAGGTTTTAGGTTCTACTTTTGATAATAAACACAAGTTTAATTGCTCATGTGTCTTAGCAAACTTTCTCCTTGTCAGCACATATTCATTCTTATCTCCAATGATATGATCTCCTCAACTGTTCTTCTGAACATACTTTGCTAGAGTCGTAGACACTTGTTTTGATTCTTGTTCCTTTTCTTCTTTCACTTCTTCTTCATCTTCAATGCATGGAAAGATATCAGATTTAGAGTCCTCTGATTCTTGTGAGATCTAATGTAGGTCTTCATCTACCTTGACATTTATGCTTTCAATCATTTTTCCCAACCTCTTGTTGTAGCATATATAAGCCTTGCTTCTGGTTGAGTAACCAAGAAAGATTCCTTCATCACTTCTTGAATCAAACTTTCCTAGGTCTTCTTCATCTCTTTTGATATAACATTTGCTGCCAAATATCTTGAAGTATCTGATAGTGGGAGGTCTTCCATACCAAATCTCATAAGGGGTCTTAGTGTTGTTGACCCTCAATTGCACTCTGTTAATTAGATAGACAGTGCAGTGTGAATTTCTTCCTTCCAATACATATCAAGCAGTTCTGCATCTTTCCTCATTGCCCTAGATATCTCTTGCACAGTCCTATTCTTCCTTTCCACTACCCCATTTTGCTGAGGGGTCCTAGGAGCTGACAGATGTCTCCCAATACTATGATCTCCACAAAATCTTTTAAATTCATTTGAAGTAAACTCACCTCCTCTATCAAACCTCAAGCATTTGATCTTAGAATCTACTTCATTCTCAACCATAGCTTTGAACACTTTAAATTTATCAAGGGCATATGATTTTTCTCTTAAGGAAGTAACCCAAGTCACTCTAGAATAAGATCATCAATAAGCAATATAATGTACCTCTCACGTTGTTTACTCTTTACTCTTGTAGGGCCACATAGATTAGTGTGAATCAGCTCCAATGGCTTTGAAGAGGAATACTCCTTTCTTTTGAAACTTGTCTTTTTCTGGTTTCCCATTTGACATTCCTTGCATACTATATTTGTGGGTTTGATTATCTTAGACATGTCTCTCACCGTATGAGTAGAACTGATCTTTACCATATTATCAAAATTATTGTGTCCCATTCTTTTGTACCACAGCCAACACTCACTGGATTGAGTCAACAAACATATTCTTCCATTTACCTCCATCAGATGATAGATATCACCATATGTCTTGATACCTTCTGCAACTAGTTTTCTAGATCCTGCCTTCCTAATTTCATAGCCTTTGGCATGAAACGTGAGATTATAACCCTTGTTGCACATTTGACTAACACTGAGAAGATTGTGTTTTAGCCCTTTGACATAGAGGACATTCTCATGTCCTATTCTTCCCATCAATAGTTATAGCACCTTTTCCATAGATTTGTGTTGACTCATCACCACCAAACTTGACAGCACCACCATCCCACTTCTCAAGGCTGATAAACTTCTCCTTGTCACCAGTCATATGATTTGAGCATCCATTGTCAATTACCCAAGCCTTGGCTTCTTCTCTTGCATGAAAGGTTGTCCATACAACCATTGATCTTTCATTTTTTTGATTTGTTTGCAAGGCATCAGCCTTCTCACATTTTCCAATGTCATCCTTTTTGTCACCAACACTCAGGGCCATGAAAAGTGTTTCATCATTTGAATCATTATGATCCTCATCTTCTCAAGAATAACTTCTCTCTATGGAATACAGACTTCTCTTGAACTTGTCTCTTTTATTACTACCCCTTTGTGAGGCCTACACTTTTTCACTACTGTTCATGAGACTATTTGCAGTGCTTTTGTTATTATTATTATGTTAAGAGACTATTGATTTCCGAATTCTGGATTATTGAACTTATGTGATTTTTAAGAAAATAATTGTGCAATGATATTAGATGTTATTTTCTGCATTCTGGATTATTGAACCTATTTGATTTTAAGGAAATAATTGTGCAATGATAATTTAGATATTGTTTTGAAGAAAATGAAGAATGGAAAGGGAAACTCAATATGATTCTATGGTTGAATGTTTAAGATGCATGTATTTAGTTTTGCTTCGGCTATGATATCTATATGTGATATTGACTTCGAGTTTGAGTGTGCAGGTATTTCTAACAAAACCACTATTACAGGAGACCATCTCATACCTATGTTGTTTCCCTTGTGAGCCGATCTAGTTCAATGAGGAACTGAGATCAACCTCTTGTTTTGAAAAATTGTGGTACTGTCGTAATGTGTTATTTTTGCATGAGGTTAAGGGAATAAGGGCTTTTATCTGAATTACTTTTATTATGATAAGTGTTATAAGTTGATGTTTTGAATCTTGTTTTAACTTTAATTATTTTTTACCCTTTTCATATGTTTATTTGACTCTGGGAGTCTTAACTAGGTGTAAAAATAACCCTAGGTTGTACCCCTTGGGTTTAAGGACCTTTTTGACTAGGTTAACCTTGGGTTAACTGCCATAGGGTCACCTCAACTTGGGGGTGAGGTTAAGTGACGAAAATTAGAAGCTTGGGGGACATGGGATGAGTGAAATCCCCACTCATGCCCACTTCCAAGTCATGGAGCACTCCATGATCCCCCTCATTATGGTGGGCTTGTCTCCATGTGCCTCTTTTGGTGGGGTTCCCTTTTATGTGGGTGTTGTGTCACCCACTCTATGTTTTTTTTAAGTTTTCTCATTGTATTTTATTCTTCAAGTGGGCTATAATGGGGGACCTCATGAGTGGGTATATTTTATTAATTCCACTTGGGATAGTGGGGATATTTTATTTTTTCCACTTGGGATAGTGGGGATATTTTATTAATTCCACTTGGGATAGTGGGGATATTTTTTTAATTCCACTTGGAATAGTGGGGATATTTTATTAATTCCACTTGGGATAGTGGGGTTATTTAAATATTACATCTTTTAAAAAATAAATTTTTAATTCATCCACTATGAATTTAAAATTCACAAATAATGTGAGCCCTTGATCTCAACTCTTGATCCTCACCTTCCATTCCCTTCTTTGAAAATCTATAAATGAGACCCTTCTCTAAGCAATTGAGAAGACAGGAATTTTGCAGGGGACTTCAGTTTTTGCAGGTGAACTTCATTCTTGTAGGAGAGGACTTCATTCTTGTAGGGGGACTTCATTCCTGCATCCTCATCATGCCCAATTTCCTCTAGGAATTCTTCTTCTGGCATCCTCATAATGCCCAATTCTTTCTCTATTCTTCTCTTCATAGCCTCATAATGTCGAAATTATTCTAGCCATCCTATATCCTCCATACATTATCCCTTGCTTGTTATCATAGAGAGATTATTTTTGGGGTTAGATCTTGGAGCAAAAAAAAGGAGATTTTGGAGAAGGAAGTAGAGAGGAGCTCTTCATCAGATTCTTCCATAATTGGGCTTTGGAAGGTTGGTGAACAATTTCTATCCTCATGTGTGATCTAATGTTTGATATGCATGTTTATATCTTGGTTGTTGAAAGAATCTTGCAATGTCTTCTTTGAGCTTTTCTATTTATTTTTGGGTTTTGTTTTGGGGTGTAGAGAGAGCTCCTTCCAGTTGGAAGGCAATACTCATCATGTTTAGGGAGGGGAGGTGTGACCCTCCTCGGGTGTCATCCTGGTTTTGGTTACATGATATGCCTTGAGGGTAAATTGGTACTATTTTTAGCCTTGAGGGCTTATTGGCTTTGAGAGCCTGTTTGGATATCCTTAGTTACTTGATTCATTGGAAGGCTTGAGGCCTTGTGGAAGATTATACTGTTGGCTTGAGGCCTTGTGATTATATTGGCTTGAGGCCTTGTGATAATTTGTGAAAGGATGGCACCTAGAGGTAGAGATTGTCTACTTCCCTACCCTCCTGAACTCACCTAAGCTGGTTTATTGTATTGTGAGTCAAACCTTAAGGGTGTGTGTATTATTTGATTTGTTGTTGTTGATCAATGTTGTGATGTGTATAGTCTATTTTACCCTGGGTATGTGGATGGTCTCCCTAGCTCGGGGGTGACCCACTTGCGGGTCTACGGTAGGGAGGAGAGCATCTTGTGTGGTGTTTCTTTCTTTGTGTGTTATGCAGGTATTCTTGGAGCTTATTGTGAAGCTTGGAGAAAATTATTGGATCTTAGAAAATATTTTATTTTCCTTAAGTCTTAAGGAGAGCATGATCTTTTAATAGCTCCTTACTTGTCGATTTTTCCAAAAGGAGAAAATTATCTCCCTATTGTTGTATAAATTGTTATTTTTGGAGTTGTGAGGAAATTCTCTCTTTTCTTAGGCTGATAGTTGTAATTTTCTTGTTCATTAAGTTTTACCATTTAGAATTAAGAAAAAAGAAAAGAAAATTTGTATTTAAAAGGATATTAAAATTATCTAGTTCCTTCTTCTTCTACTTGCAACGTTATGAGTTAGTGGATGTTTTAATTAAGTTTGTAAAAGTGTTAAAAAATATCCCCACCATGAAATAAATGAAATTTGGGTTGCAGTATTGCTTTTGAAATTACTGTCACCCTGAGGGTCTCATCCTAGAATGGGGACCTTTTCACTTTTACTATGCACTTTTACTATTCATTATTCACTATCACTATTCACTTTTACTATTCACTTTTCACTATTTACTTTTCACTATTCACTTTTACTATTCACTTTTCACTATTCATTGAAAACAAACTATATGTAGTTTAAAACATTTGACTTGAAATAGAAATCTTAAATCAAGGAAAGTGGGATTTATTTATGCATGATGTATAATACGAATGGAATAGATGCTTAAACTCAGAGTTGCAATTCGGAAATACAATGCTTATATTTGCAAACACAAAATTAACTCATTGCTCTATTTTTAAATTATTCTATACTTTCTTTATAGTTAAGGAATGAAATTGAGAGTTAAGTGAACTGAGATAATGGCAGTATATATATATAATTAAATTAAATGACAGGAAAATGAAGAGGAAAGTATGATCCCTTCATTTACAAAGGACACTGAAAATAAATGCAAACAAGCCATCATAGGCATTTCATGAGTGGCCATTTTAAACTCAATTGTAGATTTAGAAAATAAACGTTCAATTAAAACAGAAAAGAGATAAAGAGAAAGAACAACTAACCTTGAAAAACAAAGAGGAGAAAATGCGCAGCAATTCTGAACAGGGCTAAGAGAACTAAGTTAACCAACCCTGTGTAAGTGATCTGGTTTACCAAGAAATTAGGAATAATGTAAAGGATGTAGTGATATTGTTGTTAGATAAAGAACGTGAAGAAAAAAAAAAAACAATAGGATAACATAAAAAGACCTTGCACAACGAGAAGGAAAAATGAGATAGAAATACAATCAAAATTAAATTCCAAGAAAAAGAAGAGAGGGCAAATGAACAGATGATCGTGCTTTGTTGAAAAATGATCTATCACCTAAAACAACTTTGTTCAAATATAATTCATGAGATTAACCTAAGTCAGGGAACCACGTGTTTCCTTGTCTAGGGTGTGCGCACATGTATTTGGTACGCCGTCGTCAACTGTATTGCTTTTGCCTTAAGCGTGCACTGCCGAACACGCTTATGCGTGCGAGGGGGTTTTTAGAGTAGTAAGGAAAAATTTTTGATAGTTCGTATCATGACCACATGGCGCATGTGGACATGACACATGTGTAATGCGTGTTATAACCACATGGAAAAAGTGGGCATGACACCCTTGATCCTTTAAAAGGACACTTAGAAGCAAAATAACCAACCTTTCCACAATTGAAACATTCGAAAGGTAACTTACCTTTGTATTTTCCAATGCCTTTCTTTAGCCTTCTCACAAAATTTGCTTCAACTTCATCAAAGCTCTCATCTTCGTCAGCAACTTCTTCATTTGTCTTCATAATGACTTTGAAAGCAACTTCTTTCTTTGGAGCATCGCTACCAAACTCTCTCATTTCAAAGGTAGTAAGGGAACCAAACAATTTGTCTACAGTGTATTTATCCAAGTCTACATTCTCCTCAATAGCAAATACCTTATGACTATAATATTTGAGAAGAGATCTCATAACCTTCTTCACAATCTCATCTTCTTTCACTTCTCCACCAAGACCTATGATGCCATTGACCACTTCATTCACCCAAAGCATATATCTAGCAATGTCTTCATCCTCTGACATTTTTAGGGTCTCAAATTTACTCTTGAAGATTTGCATCTTTACTTGCTTAACTTTCTTATCTCCTTCATAAATGGTTTCAAGTTTAACCCAAACTTCTTTAGCAAAACTTCAACTCATTACCTTTGAAAGTTCTAAATCAGCTAACCCACTCATGATAGCAAACTTTTCCTTGGCATTGTTATCATACAATTTGACTTCATCTGTGTTTATAGGAATAGAAGCATGAAATTTGTAACTAGACTTGATAGAGTCCCAAACGCCACACCCTAGATAATTAATATAGGATTCCATCCTTAGCTTTCAAAAAGCATAATTTGTTCCATCAAACCTAAGCATCTTGTTGGATCCATTAAGTGCCATCTTGAACCTTCCTCAAGCGATTAAGCTTCCTTCAGAGGAACTTGGCTCTGATACCAATTGTTGGACACACTTGGATACTGAGAAAGGGGTGAATCAGTATCTAAACAAAGTTCAACTTCTTTGGAGTAGATTAAAACTTAAGCATTACAACATTAACATGAACATGAAAGATTAACATAATGCACATCAACATATAACACCAGATATACGCGGAAAACCCTAGAAGGGAAAAACCATGATGAGGATTAACTCACAATATATGAAGCTCAAATTAATAGCTTTGTTTTAGGGCTACAACACAAGGAAGCTACTACTCACTGATAACTTTGATTTAGGGTCACTCCCAAGGAAGCTACTACTCCCTAAATTGAGAACACACTTAGAAAAGATAACAATGTGATAGTCCTTCTACTGTCTAAAAACTAACATTGAAACTCACACCTTTGATGATTGCAATTCTGCCTCTTCACACTTTCTTATGATGATCATGTCATTTAGGCACACTCTACACTTGATCACTGTCACAAAATGTCTTCAAGATGAATTAGGACAACATCAACAACTTCTGGTCTTTTTCCTTTAATTGCACATCATAATGTATTCATTATGTTCATTATCTTGCATGTGAGCCCTATCAATTACTTTGCAATCACACCTTGAATAACTCAATTTGATTTACAATTTATACATGATATTATATTGATTACATTGCTTGTCAGCCAGAGACAATATGAAAAATACATTTACAAGTCGGCCAGACAACATACAACATGAAACATGTAGAGGATAAGTCCTAAACAAAACCACACAGTACACTAGCAGAAGACCCATGCCTTGTGGACACTAACACTTGTTTAACTAGGTCCAAAACATCCTTCACAGCTTCAAACACCAAGGAATTACATCCACATGCTCCACTCATTTGGACATAGGACAACCTTAAGCAAAACATATGAAAACTTGAAGCATAACGACCACATCAACTTGAAAACATTGTGCGGTACTGGAAACAAGAAAGATCTTCATGAAACTCTTCCAGATGAGTCTACATGACTTATACAACATCTCCAAACACCCCTTTACTTCTGCACATCAAAGATTTGTGTTGTACATCTTCAACCATGAACTCTGGGAACAACAAGTCACTTGAAACACAATGCAACATGCTTTCATTTGAAAAACTAAACTTGCGAACCACTAAGAGACTTGAAACTGCAAGGAAGCATGTAATGCACATCCATAAACATGTCCATAAAACTGCAAAGGCAACCATTCAATTCTAGAGGAATGTGGAGCATTCCAATAGGCCTTCAACACTACCTCACTCTTGCTAGAACACATGTCGATACTCAATCATGCATAACTTTCACAACGAAGTGACAAATGATATAAAACTTTTGAATTATCACCTTCACTACACCCTAAACATAGTTCCAAAACTGCATAGTCATAACTGCTAATCTGGAGGAATACAGAGCATTCCATTGTTGTATAGTAACTATCTTCAACACTATCTTCAAACTGCAAAACACTCTTCCGATGATCCAATCATCATGAAACTTAGATTAGGCCATTAGTAACATCAACAACACATCTAATCATATTTGTGCTTCTAATTCCCATATTAATATAACTTTATACTCAACTCTGCATTGAATAAGGCATGACATCTAACCATGAACTTTAGTTACCTCATTGTATTCAACATGACATCCAACTATGAACTATATCTTCTCTATTGGATAGGACATGACATCCAACCATAAACACCATTACACATCCAAGATAGTGTTGACATCAATGACAACCTTATGACAGTGTTGACATCAATGATAACCCTAGGAACCATATGTGTAACAAATCATTCCTTTAAGGTGATAAAAATCTCTTGAGAATTGAACATGGAATTGAAGGATTAATGTAGAACATGTTTTCCCAACTACAAAGTGAAATATGCAAATGTGGTGAAATGTGGTAGGATCTACAATGACTGACTAATGACTAGAATGTTATTGAAAATTTTTAAACAAACAAACAAGTAGAAGAAAATATGTTTGGGTGATGCAATATTGCTTTTACACCATGGGATGCTCTTGCATTAGATAACAAGTCATTCTTATTGTTTCAATTAGGCAATTTAGATCTCCAAGGCATCTAATCTAGACATCAACTCATCCATTGCTTAAGCATCTTCTTTCATACCATTCTAGCAAGGTTTCTACCCTCAAAATGCAACAACAAACCCCCAAAATAGTGTTCAAATGACCGTCCTTTTCTTCCTATCTTCCTCTTTTTATGAATCCCCTCTTTTAACCAAGTTAGGTTTCCTTCAAATTACTTTTTTAATTCTTATTAGTTGTTTTTCTCTTTAGCCTATGCTCTAACTCTTATGTTCTCTAAGGGATTATATTTCCAAATGTGTAGGGTGTACACTCATTTTGGAAAGCTTGGAGTGACATACACAATTCTAAACATTATGTTTGATAAGAAAATTTAGCCACTTTTATTTGGGTATTTTTATCTTTTTTTTTTTCCCTTTCTAAATAGCTCACATAGATATGTTTAAATTGTCAATTAGTTGATAGTAATTTATTTTATATGAATCTATATATGATATACTTATTTAGTTATGTTCCCTATAGAATTACATATTTTGTACTCATTAAGAAGTATTATTTATAATTTAGATTATTATTATAATGATAAAATATATATTAAATATCACCAATAAATATGTATCAAAGATGATATATTCAAGTGGACCTTCTAGATGTTGATCATATATACTAATAGGACCTTTGGACTTGAGCTAATTAGATGAATAAAATTGTTGCTAACTGTCACAATAGCATACATGGTACTCACATCTTGGTCAAACCTATAGTTGAGATAAGACACATACTCAATTGGTTTTGACATGAATTTGGCATTAGGTCCCTTTCTCTTTGATAAAGCTATAGAATTTGCATCACCATTAGATATCATCATAGCAAAGTTAAAATATCACAATGCAAGTTACAAACTTCATGTTCAATTATATTTACTTGAGAATGATCAGATTAAGACATATTTACATCAAGTCAAAATTGAGTGCCTTTGAGGGATGCAACAAGAATATTGTCCTTTACCTTGTAATATAGGGTTAAATATAAGGAGTGTCACCTAGTGACAAGTATGTGCATTATGTTTAATTGTGAAGAAGAGAATAGTTACTAATGAGAAAGTTCTCTTTGTGATTGTCCTTGATTATTTGGTATTGTAATTGAGTATTCTAAAAATGTTTGAAGTATTTGGTAAAAAATGAAATTGTAATATTTGATAAATAAATTGGATTGAAATGTCAATAACAAAATTCAAAGATTTTGTCATATTTTTGTTATAACGTCGAGAGGCCTTATACAACTAGAGCACGCATGAAATTTTTATTTCACTGATTTAATTTGATGTTTAGTTGGATGTCATATTGTAAAATAAAATAAAATAAAAACTATTACCTTAGGGACCCACTTACTAACCTAATCAATCTGTTTCTGGAGTTAGCTAGCAATGCCGTCAGGGACAACAAGAAGAACAAAATAATCCCTAGACATCTTCTACTTGCAGACAGCAATGATGAGGAATTGGGGAAAATGTTGAGCGGCATCACCATCACCCATGGTGGAGTTCTGGCAAACATACAACATGTTTTTCTCCTCAAGAAGTCCTCTACTTCAGACAAGGAACCCCAATATCCCAAGAAGAAATAAGATATGATTTATTTTAATGGCCTTGCATACACAGTTTTTCTATGGCATGTTTGCTTCTATATTAGGAACCGAGAGGGTATAGAGGAAAATATTTGTTCCCTATATGTTATGGGTTAGGGTTTGATCAAAGTGGATTTGAATAGGGTATTGGGTGTTGAAGCCTCGCTGCATATTCAAAACTCATTCCTATAATATCTATGTGCATTTAATTCATTTTGAGGGCTTTGGTAGGGTTTAAGGCTTTGGGAATACAGTTTAGAGAAGGGTTTCTTCAAAGCTTGGGTAAGTTGCCTTGCTCATTTTTGCTTTTTGGGTTTATAAATTTTTGGCAATGGCAACGAGTGTTTTGGGTAACTTAAAACCAATTTTGTTTTTTAGTTATAGTTTTATGGTAGGGTTTTGTGTTGGGTTTTTATGTGGCTAGGGTTTTAATTAGGTTCTCATTGTTTTGCAGGCTCTGGTGAAGTAATTACTATTTGTAACTGGTTATAGCCTACATCTATGGTTGTTGTGGCCTTTTTTGTGCAATATTAGTCCTCGCCCAATGTTGGGTTGTATTTTGGAAATTATTTTCATTGAGAATCTTATAACGGTGACAGAGGCCTTGCTTCTTATGTTTGTACTAGTAAGAAATTCAGTACCTTTGGCTCATTGTATGGAAAAAAATGATTTTGAGGATTTGTTGGTAGGGCTACTTAGATTTATAGTTTTTTTTGTAGTTGCTTTATGTATCCATTAAGGCCATATTTTATTTGTTTAGAAACTACTAAACAAGCTACTATGTGTGGAGGGTGTTCATTGATGTATAGAGAGTTTTGGTAGTAGATTTGGAGGCATGTGAGGTTGTCCTTGATGTTGTGGCATCCCCATATGGGGTCGTACATCAAAAAATGAGGGTATCACCCTCACCAGATCCAAGCACTTTAGTTTGAAGGCATTTTCTAGTTGCAATGTGGATGTCTAAGGTTTATTTAATGTTGTCTACAAGTTTCACAAGGGATAAATGAAATCTGGGTCACTTTGGAAGGGATTTAATGTAGTTTCCATACTGCTCTTGTATATCAGCCCTTTGCAATTGGAAATTAGAAATTGGTATGCTTTGAATCTATTATTATTGCCTTTTAAACTTTTGGGTATTATCTATTTAAGTTTATATACTCTTTACACTATAAACTTCTATATTAGGAAGCGAGAGGGTGCAGAGGAAAATATTTGTGCCCTATATGTTAGGGGTTAGGGTGCAGAGGAAAATATTTAATGCCAATGTGTTTATTAAAGATAATTGAGTTATAGGGAAATGGGAAGAAAAATAGGAATTAATTTATTCTGATTTTAGAAATCATTTTAATTGAGAAACTTGAAGTCTTGTAGTTTTAATTCAAATGTCCATTCCTTAAATGCTTGGTGGTGTCTGCATATTTATTAAAGATATCTGAGTTGTAAGAATATGTCAGAAAAATGGCTATTATTATTATTAAATATTGTATCCCATGGAGCTTCTTGAGGCCTTCTTTGTAAGGCCTTGTTTATAAATAATGCAAACCCCATGGAACAATCATTCGTGCTCATTTGTGACCTGAAGCAATTGTGTTGTGATTGCCTCCTATAGCCATGGCTTTTGTAAAAGTTTTTTGGGTGTATTGCTTTTTTCTTTTTATGCAATTTATGTTTTGACACTAGCAATTGACTTGAATAATATGACTCTTGAAGATTATGTTAGTTACATCAATGCTCTGGTTGTGCACAAGTAGTAGGTCATATACTTTCTTCATTAGCTGAGATGAAAGCTAAATAGATTAATTTTAATAGTAAATGTAGATACAGACCAAAAACATGTCATAAGTTGTATTTTTTTTAATTTTCTCTTCCAACATGAAAATGGAGACAATATACTCTGTATAAAGCATAATGATCAGATATCCCTCCTTCCAGCTAACAAAAAAAAGGTCAGGTTATATTCTTTATCTAAGTATTTATTTCTTTAGGGTTTGAAATTTTTTCTTAAAAGAACTAGGAAGAAGAATTTGAAGAGCTTGGTGTTTGTGATTGCAGACCGATTGGAGGAAAATGTGGATGAATGAAAAAATGAAACACTTGAAGGGTTGCCCAAAAGGAAGTATCTGTGTGAGGGAAATAAAGCATGAACATGTTGAAAGAACTGGATCTATGGATCGGTTCATAGGAATAAATAATGCTTGGGAATATATGATGGAAACAGAGGTGCCATTGTTTGGGACACTTTTTCTTAAAATAAGCAATAGACCATATTCAATATTTTATATGTATTGCAATGTTTCTTAGGAATGACAATAAATTGTGTAAGTTTTCTTAAATATTTTTTTTCTACAGTATGCCATGACAAGCCTCCTCTTTGGTGAAGGTGGCTTGTGAGATCTACAGGCGCTGTAGGTTTTAATTTTGGCATCTTACCATTATAGTTTAGGATGTCCTCAGGATAGCCAACACCATCAAGAAAGTCAGCCATGTGCACATTTCAATCAATGGTAGCTATAATGCAATAAGAGTTATTTGTGTGGTTGAAGTATGTACAACTCTCATCTTCTTCAAGCATCCTTGCAAATCCATTATGTGCATAACCTGAAATCATTGTATTATATAGCATGACATCTCTTTGAGGGATTCTGTCAAACAGTTTGCATGCTTTTGGAGCTGAATTTTAGGTATTGCCTAAAATACTGGGAGTATTATTGTATATCGAGCATCTAACAAGTAATCTATTTTTCTTTGTTTTTCTTTTTAGAGTTTTGTTTTGGTGTGGGTAAGTTGGTTGTATTTTTTTAGTGTTATTTTTAAGTTATATTTGCAATTATAAGTTTTATGTAATCATTTTAGGGTGTGTTAAATTTTTAAAAAAATTAGTATACAAAAGTTTTATTAAAAAATATTATTTTTTCTTCAAATTTTTGAGATGGTATAATATTATTTAAGTGAAATATTTCACATAAATATTTATTAATATGCTAATAGATATATGGTGTATTACAAGTTTATGAAGTTTGAGCACTTTTAATGTTGTGCTTGAATATCTAAACATTAAAATGACTTAAGATTATGATTAAGGAATACTCTGGACATCTATATTAAAAAGAAAAAATGACCACTTGATTAGATTTAAGCATCTCAATAGAAAACTAGGATATCTATTATCAACAAACATGTCTTGTGGAAATATTGTATTTATTAGATTTATTAGTATGCCTCTAATTTGTTATTAGATTGTGAAATCTTCATTGATATTGTTGAGATAGTTAATAAAGAATGTCTCTATTAATATTAATGTTTATTACAATAATTTTGAGATTTTATATTTTTTTTAATTTGTAAAATAAATTTATTGAAAACACAAATTAATCATAGCAATTGGCTCAACTATGCTTAATTATACCATGCAAAATATGATAAGAAATTGTCAAATAAATATTAGTAATACATTAAGAATAGTTTAATAAAAATTACTAAAATATTAGCAGGCATAATTAACAATAGTTTTTATTTTGACAAATAGCAATTCTGTTTTGAGAGGCACTAGATTAGGGTGGTTGGTGGTTGCTTGACCTATATTTATGTGATTTGAAGATTTGAATGTGTAATTTTTCCTCTTCCCTTGGTTTTAATAAGGCATAAATTTTATTTATTTTTACTTTTTGTTGTTGCATTTTATTTTAGTGTGATATATTTAGTTTATGTAAATAAAATTATTTATAAGAAAATTTGAACAAAATATTATGAACTTTGTTTATGATGAAATATAAGAAATATTATTTTCTACATATGATTAAAAATAATGTTTTCTACATTTTCTCGCCTTAGTACTAAGTAATTTTTTATTGTCAAAGAATTTAAATGTATTTTACGTAACTACACTTTTTTTGATAAAAGGTTAAAATAGATTACGATTATCCAAAATAATAGGCTGTTAAGGGTGTGGTTCGGTGGTTAAGTCACTCGATTGTAGTGGCGGCCACTAGAGTTCAAACCCCTGCTGGGCCAATGAGCTCATAGGCTTTAAGCCTTTGTTGGGCCAATGAGCTCGTGGGTTTAAAGTGTTCTTTCTATGGGATGAGGTCCCTCGTGTTTTGGCCTCACCGGTTCATAGCTTTGGGCAAAAGCATTACCGTGGAGCTGGAGGGCATGTTGCACCAGCGTCACTGGTCACATTAAAAAGTTTACCAGGTGCATTATAAAAAAAAATTATCCAAAATAATAGGATGTCTTGTTATATAAAACCAAATAAATGATTAATAAGAAGAAGATGAACTTTTCATCATCATTTTGTATGGTAAGTTATTGCATGTATAAATTTATGTAGTTTAAAGACTTGAATGGAGCAAATTTTCCTCTTCCACTGGTTTTAATAGAGTTTTAATCTTATTTATAATCTTGTAAAAATGGAAAACTAATGGGATTGGCTAGGGTGCCTAGGGTGGGTAAATGATAGATCTCAACAAAGCACAAAACTCTAAAAGAAAATATATAATAATGAAATAAAGATAAATAAGCATTTGAAATGGCCTAGCCCTAACCTAACCATAATTCTAATTAAGGTTCGAATTAGGGTTAGGTTTAGTGTTAGTATTAGAGTTATATTTATAATTAGGTTTAGGATTAGGGTTATAGTTAGGTATATAACTAGGGTTTGAAGCATGGTTAGAATAAGGTTAGAATTAAGGTGGGTTGTAGTTCCCCTCACCTTGCCATCCGTTTGATTGATAGTTGGTTATTAGAATTCTGACATTTTGACAGTATCTTAGATGATGGAACACTTGTTGTCTTGTTAATTCATCATGGAACTAATCATCATGATATTAGTTGTGATATTGGATCTTGTGATTTCCTGCTTTACAAGTGATAAGTAAACTAGATGTCTCCGATGTTTTGATTTCTATATTTAGTATCTTGTGTAAATGTTGTGCCTTGTCTATATAGGAACGTGAATGGGACAGTGTCGTATTACTCGCTCTCGAGTACCCTACCCCATTGCGATTTCCATTCACTAGATGACTGCATGTGGATATATATATCTCGTTATGTTTAACCATGTATTTGCCGCAGGATGAAGGAACTGGGCACCGACTCCACCTGATTTACCTGGTCTGAGCGTGCCTCCACCAATGGAATGGTTGTATGGAGTTAATGTGGGGTACCCTGTGATTGTTACTGAGTTGTTAGGTTACCTCCATGGCCTTGTCTGTCGTCTGATCATAACTCGCTAGCAGGGATGTCATACCTTGAAGTTAGCAAGGTCAGAGGGTGTTTATATGGGTAAGGTAGAGTTGTGCATTAAATAGAATTAATGAACGGAAAATATAAATTTTGATAACTTAACATAATTGTTAATTTGGATATTTGTTTATAATTGTGGTAAATAAATTAATTCGTTGGAAGTTGAGTAGAAATTCGTAAATTACGTTTGAGTCAGTAAATAAGTTGCTTGTTGCAATTTGGTTAACAAAGTATAGTTATAAAAAAATTAATATATATTTATAAAATTGATTTAATGATAATTATATATATTGTGTAAATACCTTTACCGTTGCCTGGAATTAATCGAACCAAACTATTTTGTTTTGGACCTAACTAATACGAAGTTAGTTCGGGTTGTAAAAGTTAGTTTTCCCGTTGGTTACAATATATCTTGTTAAAAAGGGGAAATTTTTCTTGGAGACGGGGGGAAAAAAGGCAGATTGGGAGCGGAGATCACAACAGACCTTCATTTTCACAAGCGGGATCAAGGTTGGTTAACTCTTTGTTTGTTTTCTGAAAATATGTATTGTACAATTCTTGTTTTCCTATTATGATTCAGAATTTGCTTTATTTTGTACATATCATTCAATATTTGCAGTCCACAAACCTATATTTTAGATCCAACATAGCAAACAAAAAAAAGTATCACTGCAAATACTCTTAACCATATTTTATGTCATGATTGCAACTGTCCATGTAAATGAGTTTCATCTGGTTCGTCAATGTAGAATTCCCACTTCAGCGTCTAACAGAATTCTTCCATCTTTTATGCGTTGGCTGGCTTCCAAACTAGCTACCGCGGGGAGGGCACTGGCAAAGGTGTTTTATGCCTGTCAATTGCATTTAAATCTCTAACGCCTTTTTAGCAAATCCAATTTGTGAATTTCCTGTCGCCAAAACACTATACTCCCTGGGGCGTACTGTAGACAACTCACATGTCTTGTGCATGCTTTTACATTTCGCATATGCATCTAGTGGGGCTGTTGCTACTGCACACTTGACAGAGTTCCTTTATCCTTGCGGTAATGGATGTCCCTCAGGACTTACAGCTAATTCAAAGAAAGTTTATTTGTCATAATGCAGAAGCTTTAGAAAAAAAAAGTAATAAAATGCAATTCCAGTTGAATAAAACTTCATTCATCACCGCACAATGATGATTAAGAAAGTTTCAGATTTACCCCGCAGTGTCTTCATTGTGTGAGATGGGAATGACTCCAGACCTGCTTGTTAGCCCTACTGTAGGTTTTATTCCCACAACACTGTTATAACTAGACGGGCAAAGAATTGAGCCATCTGTTTCTATACCTAATGACACGGTTGCCATGTTTACTGATACTCCCACTGCCGATCCAGTGCTTGATCCACAGGGATTAGCTGTCAAAACGTATGGATTCTGCAAAATATCACATTCCAATGTTAATTTCCATCAATAGCTACTAGAATTCCACAAGGCTTGTGGACGTAAGCCTGCCTGTCTTGAACGCTAATTGGATTTGTTGAATAGTTGCTTCTTCTATGTGGAAAGAAGGATCTGTAATAAAATTTTGGCATCTACCCTGTGAAGAAAACGCTATCAGAAAAAGGAATTTTAAGAAGGGAATCCCTGGTCTGTAATTGTGCATTTTCTATGCTTTGTGAGGAATTATGCGTATCTTTTGATCAAAAGGTCCAATTTTTATGTTGCAGCCCTACTAGATTAGTCCCTCTCTGGTTTATTATTATTATTAAATCAGAAAAGAAGTATTTGGTTAAATAGATCGTGAGCCTTGCGCATGCTTTCTCTTTTAGCTCACAGACCTAGCACGGCAGCTGCAACTGCAATCATCTGGCTTGCATATTCCTTTAGATTTGCCTAAAATTAGATAATAAAAATAAAATTGCTTCCACAACAAAACCAGCTAAGTTTACTTCACGTCAGGTAATTTCCCATTTGAATGAGGGATTTTGTGATGTCTTTCCCATCAGATTTGTTAATGTTAGATGATTGCCATTGGATCGGCCAAATAAAACGATCCTTCAATTATTTCCATTTCAATAAATGTTAATGTAAAATTTGTGATAATGTTCTTTAGTATCCTCACTTATCTTTATTTCATTTAATATTATGAGAAAGTTAGTTATACAATATTTATTAGTTAAAATTTTAGGTTGTATAATTGAATGAGCGTTTATTAGGGTATTTAGAGTAATCACTGTATGTTGCTAAGTTCCTTCCATGAAATCTCTATCCACTAATGTTATGTTATTTTTCCTTTGGGTAAAAGATATTTACTAGCCTTTGATCCACAAATTTTATAATTCAAATAATACTATTGTTGTTAGGTTGTTTTTAACCATAGCGGTTAAAAGATAGATGCTTATGAAGATACTTTTCCCTTAAGTTAGAATAGATTAAATAGGGATTTTATTTGGGGGTAAGGTAATTGTGTGTCATTTGTATAGGTAAATTTAACGTTAATTTAATTTACTGAACTTAGTCTTAGTAGTTCAAAGGCTATATCGAATAGCTAACTCATAAAATAAAATAACGTACTTGTTAGCATAGGATGATAATTATTTTGCTATTCAATAGTCTTGGTGAGTATTATTCATATTAATAATATTTATTTATGGGGTTATTACTTTCCTTGCCATAAAGTTATAAATGCTTAGAAAGCCTTACTAATAACACTAGTAAATTCAAACTACTAGGGTAGGGATCTAGAAAATAGGCATTTTTGTATTACTCTTGAATTAGATTAATCGGTCGAATTATGAAAAAGGTAATCTGGATGGTGTGGTTAATTAATTTATTGTTTGAAACAAAATAAAGAATGTTTAATAAGTAGTTGTAATTTATATTAATTGGATTGTTGCATTTAATTAGTGGTTTTAATGTTATTTCATAGTTGTCTTCATTTGCATTAAACTTAGTAGGATTTGTAGTTTTAACTCTGGAACTTAATCATACGGCGTGAGTTAAGAGATCTTGTCGTCGTAAGAGTCGTGTTGCGAATGACCACTCCAGGGGTTAAGTATGTCGTAGTGGAGTTTTAATATTGTGGTGTTATACAATCTTGTGGTTTTTGGTTGGTATAAAGTTTAATAAAGTATGAGTTAAAGTGTTTTGCAAGCAATATTCTCCAGATGAGGTATTTCACCACTTGTGAATTTAAACTGTTTTGTCGTAATCGTCGCATGGAGAGACCTGTAAATCCTGAAGGTCCAATAAACCTGGTTGCTATGGACATTGAGTGAAGAGGTTGCCTTATGATTATGTTTGGTAAACAAGTGGGATACTGCCTTGCTATGTTCGTATGTATCTGTGGGATGATGTATCTGTCTTATTGATAGTTAGGGTTTACTAGGCGCTAGTAAGGAGGGTGGCTTTCAATGTGGGGCCGGCGCCCAGAGTGGCAGTCAGGATAACCCATTGAAAGTAGATTAATTAAGTGATAACCTAAAATGAACTAGGGGGTTAAGGGTAGAATTCACATTTAACAAGACTATTGGATTTCCTCACCCAGGCCTGTAGCGCTCGTTTAGGCTAAGGATGGGTTGAGAAGGCTTGGTCGGCATGATTGACTTCCTTGTCCTCATGAAAGGAAGGTCGGTTCCGCATGTGTCACCCTATGGGGCCGGCGCCTAGTGAGAGGCTATCAGGATAACCATAGATGGGGGCCGGCACCTAGTGAGAGGCTGTCAGGATAACCCATGCTAGGACTGTGCGATGACACTCTCCCTACTGCTACCTAGTATTCCTTGTATGGTCTCTCCATTCATGTCATGTGATGCCTCTGGAAGTTGTGTTGGGTTGTTGTCTTGTGTTGAATTGAAGCTGGTCATCCTTCATTCCTGTTAGTCATTGTCTACCTGACTGTTGTTTGTCGTTGGGACCTCATGTTAACTCCTAGCTCAGGGGGTGGACCTTAGGGTTCCACATGGTCGGGTGGAAGAGCTATCTTATCCATTGGTTGTTCTTGTCGGAGTTCATGTGCAGGGAAGGATTATCTCAAATTCAGACAAATAAACTTGTACCAGTTAAGAAGATAATTGTGCACCTGATTTGTATACCAGATCATTCTTAATGTATGTAATTTGATATGGATAGAAGATGTCAATGATGTAATGATGTAATTATGTGTAAGGGAAAAACATTGCAGTTGTGTAATTAATCATGAGCATTATATTTTGATGACATGCAATGAATTTGAAGATGCTAATTAATCATGCATTGGTTTTAGATTAGTTACTGATGTAGCATTATGTGTTATCATGTTGATTAGCGTGTAAGTAATGCCTCCTTGAATCCTTAGAGACATGTTGCAGTTCAATGGAGTAATTAGTTAAATTAACATTGCTTGTTATCTTAATCAAACAAAAAAAAAAAAATTTCTCTAGTATGAATGTATTTTCTCTAAGGTGTTCAGGGTTGGGTGTTACATGGGTTACTATTAGAATTGGGGTAAGAATTAATTACAGTTGTAATTAGGAATATAATGAGGGTTTGAAGTATGGTTAGAATTAAAATTAAGGTTAGAATTAAGGTGGGTTACTATTAGAATTGGGGGAAGAATTAGAGTTACAATTAGGGTTAGGGTTAGAGATACAATTAGGATTAAGGTTAGGGTTAGGGTTAGGGTTACTGTTATGGTTAAAATTAGGATTAGGGTTAGGATTATAATTAGGGTCGGGGTTTGGGTTAGGGTTAGAATTAGGGTTACAACTATAATTAAGGTTAATGTTAGAATTAGAGTTAGGGATAGAGTTACAATTAGGGTTAAGTTTAGTATTAAGGTTAGGGTTAGGGTTTTAATTAGGATTAGTCTTAGGGTTAGAATTGAGGTTAGGATTAGAATTAGAATGAATTTAGGTTAGGATTATAATTAGAATCAAGGTTACTAAATTAGGGTAAGCATTAGAGTTACAGTTAGGATTAGGGTTAGGGCTAGAGTTAGGGTTAGAATTAAGGTTAGGGTTAGGGTTAAAATCATAGTTAGAATTATCAAATTTGACTTTTAATTTATTTTTGTTTTGTTTGTTTTTAATACATACATACATATGTAATTTACGTGTATATCTATATATAGACCTATGGTAAGAGTTAAGGTTGGAATTAGGGTTGGAATTAGTAATAGAGTAAGGGTTAGGGTTAGAATTATGGTTAGACCTAGGGTTAAGGATAAAATGAACATTAGAATTATAATTGGATTTAGGGGTAAGGTTACAATTAGGGTTAGAATTAGAGTTTAGATTACATTTATAATTAATGTTAGAATTAGGGTTAGGGTTAGTGTTTAGGTTAGAATTAGGGTTTAAACTATGATTAGAATCAGGATTAGCTTTGGGGTTAGAATTAGGTTTGCTATTAATAACAATAATATATTATTTTAAAAAATATATACTAATATAAATTATATTATTTTATATTATATTATATTTATTATTATATATAATAATATAATAATAAACATAAATATTAATATAATATTATTATATTTAAATGTAATAATGATATAAATATAATTTTATATTATAATTATAATAAATAATTATAATTAAGTAATTTTCTTTCTTATATTTATTACTATATGTATTATTATTTTTATTATTATAAACATTCTCTATAATAATTTAATAATATTATAATAATATAATAATATAAATATAATATTATTATATTTACTAATGTTTTTGATATAATAAGGTGGCAAAACAAGGGGCTAAACCCTTCCAAAACAACCCAAAAAGGGGAAGAAGGCTCATGAACAAAAGGAGCCACATACAAACAACAACATTGACAGCTAAAAAATAGTAGAAAAGACCAAATGCAGCCACGCTGTAAGGACAAGAACGTAGAAAAGACCAGGAACAGTAGAATGATAGCACAGGCATAATAGCCTGACTGGAGAACAAATACCAAGGATCTACACAACACCAGATCTCGACCTAGAACACCTAACACCTTTTCCACTAGGGAGAAAAGGACCTTTCTTCCTATGATGAACCACTGTCTAGTAGGGGTCAGAAGGAACAATAGAAAGAGAAGAGGGCTCACAAAGAACCCCAACAACCGTCAAAGAATCTAGACTTGGGGAGGTTGAGCCCAAAGAGGGCAAACCCAAAGAAGAAGAAGTTGGACCAGAAGAGCTAGGCTGATTTGAAGCCAGAGAAGTGGTCAAATGAGAAGATAGACAATCATAAGAGTCCAGAGTGAGCGAGGGAACTGAAGCAACAACCTTCTCCAACCCCTCAACAACATACTCCGTAGGGAGCTCAACCTCCTCAGAGGAAACAACCCCCTAAGACGAATAGTCCTCCAGTGAAGCACTAATGGTTAGGTGGTCCACGAGAGCATCCTTCCACCAAGTAGCAACCCCCTTGCGCCATGAGAGAGGGCAACCAAAGGCTAAATGCCTAGTATAAAAACATTGTCTGCATCTAAAAGGAATACCCTCGTAATCCAACAGTTGTTTCTAGGGTCTATCGCCCACCATCAAGACCACATCCCCATGAAAAGGTCTAGATAAGTCAATATCCACTAGGATTCAAGCCACCATACAGTGTCCCATAAAAGATGTTGTAGAATCAACCTTGAGGAAACGACCAATAGCATTAACAATGCTCTCGTAGCAAGTATCCTCCCGAAATTGGAGAGGGAGATTTGGGAGATGGACCCAAATAGGTCTGATGTTAAGCAGCTCAGTTAGGGGATTGAAGGAGAGAGTCCAAGGCTTGATGGAGAGGGAATGCTCCCCCCACAACCAGACCCTGCCATCGAGCTCGTTGCTCCGAAGAAGCAAATGTCACAATAAAAAATCCTCGTGCACAAGGAAACAACTAGATCTTACCTTCAACAAGAGGCTTCCAAGACTCCATGGCCCAGTTGTGAAGAGTGGGCAAAGATGGCTAGAGTCCATTAAATTTGCAGATCACACCAGTGTTGTGATAAAATTCTTCATTTTTAGTGATCTCAGGTCCACACACCACAACAGGAGACTCCCGGGCACAAGGGATAGGCCGGGAACTGAGCCGGGGTGAGAGGGACTGAGCACCAGCACCAGTCACAGTAGTAGCAAAAGATTTCTTTGGGCCCTCAAGAGCTCGAAGCCCCTCAACAAGCCCTCCAACAGCATCAACCCCAGAAGAAGGCATGCCAACACCCACACCAGAGCCATTAATTTGTTCTGTGAGAGGTGGAGCCCCAAGCACAACGTTCCCAGGAATAGACCTATGCCCACCTGCAATAGTCCCAAGCAAATCACCAGTCCCCCGGGTGACCACTGCTTGCAAAACAGGAACCGCACCAGCACCTAAAAGATCAGGCGTTAACACCCCTGGCATCGAGCGCCTAGAAATCTACCCATCACAGTTTGAAAATTTTGTTTCCCACTCAATGCTTTGTGCCATCGCGGTTTTTTGCTTAGAGAGTATTTTTATCAATATGATGTTACTTATTGTATTTACTAATGTTATACAATATAATTATATATTAATTTAATGAATGTCTTACATGTTATACATATAATTATATATTAATTTAATTAAATTTATATTATTATTACATTATAATAATAATATATATTATTATATAATATATAATATAATATAATGATATATTATAGTATATATTAATAATAATATTATTAATATAATATTAATTATTTTAAATCAAAACTATATAGCATAACATTATTAAATATAATAATATTATATTTATATTATTATATTATTGCATTATTATAGAGAATGCTTATAATAATAAATATAGTAATAGATATAATAAAGAAAATTACTTAAATTTATAATATTATTTTATTATTATAAAAAGTTAATTAAATTAATATATAATTATATTGTATAACATTATTAAATATAATAATATTATATTTATATTATTATATTATTGTAATATTATTACATTATTATAGAGAATGTTTATAATAATAAAAATAATAATAAATATAGTAATAAATATAATAAAGAAAATTACTAAATTATAATTAATATTATTATTGACACAGTCGAGTGGGTGTGGTCTAGTGGTTAAGACCACTTGGTCCTTATTGTGGAGACCAAGGTTCAAATCCCCCCAAAGACATCTTGGCTTCTAAAATGGTTGTGGCTCAATGTAGGTGAAACATGGCACTCCGAGGTCCTTAAGTGGAGTGTGCTCGAATTCTGGTGTTCTCTAGTCTCCACAGCATTGGCGATCTGTGCTCCAGTTGTGGTGGCAGTTCTATGGGGAGGAGGTCCTCCTTGTGACCTCCACTGGAGTGGGCCAACCTAAAAATCCCTCACTTACCAATCAAATATATATATGTATATATATATATATATATATATATATATATATATATATATATATATATATATATATTATTGACACATAGGTAGAATAGGCATCTCTAGAAGGATATCTCTCAGGGTACCTTAAATATATTTTTTAAATATAGGTATACTAGTAGATAGAAAGTGTTGTTTGATTTTAGCAAATGTACAGGATTTATATCACAACAAATGGAAATCAAAATTTATAACAATTCAATCATAAAGGGCATAATATTTTGATGATGAGAGGAAGGAAGACATAGCTTTGTAATATTGAAGGCACTATAAAGAAATGAAAGAATAACAATTAGTTTGAGTCATATGTTCTTTGTAATCTGTAAGAAATGTTTATAGAAAAGCAGAAACTATTGTACCTTTCAGTTTTTTAATGTAAGTTGGTATTTGTACCATCAACTTCATAGATTACATTGTCCTAGTTTATTATAAAAGTCACTTGGATTTCAAGTCCTACATGTATATGATTGTGGACTTTTTTTCTATGTGCTCTTCATATTATACTTGTACTAATGCATGGAAGATGTTCTCTAGCATATATTTTTAATGATGCATGTGAAGACTACATTGTTTAGTGTCTTTAATGTGCAAGTAAGATACTATATGTAAGTGGTTGTACACAACTTCTTACATCAAAAATATTGTCCTAGACCAAGGGAGAATACACTCTAAGTAGGAAGATCTCATAAATATTTGTAAACACCACTAATCTATTTTCAAATACTAAAAATGAAAGGAATTAATTTTTAGATTATCAAATCTAATAAGTCAAGTCAATTTTGTGCATAGAAAGTTAATTTTATACTACACAATCAACCTAAAATGATTCCACACTAGAATTTCCCATAAAACAAGATATAATATGAAAGCATAGAAAAAATGTTGCATCCACCATGTGAAAGGTATATGATTCATACATAATTTTCTTTGTGTCGACAGACTTCATGAATTATTTAAATTCCATGTAAGTTGTAAGTTAAAGTATTGACAATGCTCTTGGCAAACACAATGACCGACTTAATTTTGGCATGTAAGGGAGAATGAGGAAGACTGGCATTAATCTGTGTAGAACAAAAAGTCTTTGCTATATTCCATGGACTTCCTTCATATGTTGACGTGTGACTCTACGCACTTAATGGGTTACTTGACGTGTTTTCGTCGTACAGATGAGTAGTTAACACGTAATGTTTTCGCTGGAGAAATGAGTATGAATTTGGAGTTAGAAATTTCCAAACATGTATGGGGAAGATTCATTCGGTACCATTAAAGTGAGTTAAATCCGTGACTCACGACAAGCCCCTCTGAATAATTTGATGTTCTGTTGAAAACCAGCTGGAATGTTCTTAATATTTAATTGATCTTATTTTATATTTAAATTAATTTAAAATTTGTTATATATTAGTTATTAGTTTTGTTATGTTTGTAAGCATTCTTTAAGTGAGGAGCACTTAATAAATATATAAATGAATGCAAAGATTAAAAGGATTATGATTAAAAAGATCGTGTTCATCAAATTTCTAATGTCACCATCGGTGTTTCACATTAGTTATTTTTTCGCACTAGTTGGAATTTTTGCCACACACCAGATTCTGAACACAACACACTAAAGATATGTGGCATTCACATCTTGTTAAGTGTTAGGGGGTCGACGATTTGATTTTCTTAGCAACTAGATCAACAAATATAACTAGCCAGCAATCGCCATCACGCCCACGTCAAATAATGCACTTGAAGCTTTCCCTTCTCAAAGATCAGGTCACTAAGTTTTTGTCTGGAGATTGAAAGTTTGTGGTGGAAGAGCTTCTCTCCCCTATTATACCATAGGCTATTGAAAAGAAATGTGACAAATTGTTCTCATGACCTCCCCATTTTGGGTGGATAGCATCGATGAACTCCAAACCCCAACTCCATTAAGATCTTCGTATCATGTAGATTTAAGGTTTCCTTATCTCTCTTATTTAGCCTAAAATTTGAATTGATTTTATCTATAGATCTAATATTATTTGCATTGTAGGACATTTGTGGGTACTTGTGATTTAGAGGGGCGGTATGTACAACTCGAGGTTTTAGATGCTTATCACCTTCAATGTAAGAAGTCTTGCAGAATTTATTCAATTATACTATGATTTCTTCTTTTTGGTGAAGAACCTATGTCTGTGTTCAATTCTTTTAGAGTTTATATCCTCAAGTTAAATGGTTCACTATATATAGATAGCAGAGAAACTAGAAATCTACTTCCAATCTATGAATTTCAACCCATCCTAGGATCCACAAACCCAAGTTTAGGTCTATACAGTGTAAGCCCAATTCTATCCTCTTTCTTTTAGGTCTTAACATCTCTAATTGGAAGCATATAACAAAGGCGAATTAATTTTGTAGGTGTGATGAACACCAGTATGTTCTCTAAAACATTCTAAAATTAAACTAAGGAAACACCATAATTTTTTTAAAAAGAAAACATAATTTTAAGTCATAAAACATTAAGGAGAAACATAAAGAATTATCTCATTTCAAAATCATTTACAACAAATGAATATACCATCATTCATAAAATAAATATTACATAGTAGCATCCACATCTGTATACTACATTTTCAAGTTTACAAGTTTTCAAAATAATACATGTATCATGTCATATACAAATAATATCTCTATGTAACCAAGTCTTTGGCATTCTTCAATTGCAAGAGGGAGAGCATCACCGAATGCTTTACCTCCAACCACAAACCAGCAGTCACCTGCACACCTTCCTATAGGAAGTGGCCCTACCCTTCATGAGGGTAGTAGATAAAGGAAATCTACAAGTACATCATGCCATATGAGAACTAGTATTGTGTCTAATCACAAACAATCTGTCATACGACTCTAGATTCCCTCTAGCTAGGTATGACACAATCTGAAGGTTATGCAAATAAGTAGACACTGTGAACTGAAAATGCAAGTAGTGATTTTACATTACTTTGGCCAAAGATTTAAAATATCAAATACACATTCCAAAATTGAGTTGTGTGTTGTATTTTCACACACATCTATCTCAAACTTGTTAACACGATTTATTTAATACACTTCAAGCAAACATAAAGGTATAATATTCCCACCATAAGCATATATATATTAGGTAAAAGATTGTTGGCAAGAGACACTGTATGGCTTCATGAGTGTTTTCATTGATGGTAACAAAGTCTATCCCACACATCCACAGTACATAGTATGCCTATACCAGAAGTCAGATTAAAGATTGTTTTGGTCCGGTGAACAAGAACAAAGTATGCAACAAGGTTAAACAATCAGGTCCGGATCTCTTAGATGGTGTAACTCAGCAAGTTGCGGACTTGGATAAGTCAAGAGGGTATCATGACTACTATATTCTAGAGATTTAGCCTCTGGTTGTAAAGCATGGAAAAGCTATGAGCATCTGAGCATCAGGTTCCAGTCAAGTAGAACAGTCAGAGGAAGAACTGATCGGCATAGCATCAGACTTCAATCTGGATGAGTAAACGGTGTTGATCAAGAAATTTGTGGGATCATACATTGTTGGCCGACATGATTAATGACTTCTATGCCTATGCTTTTGATACGCATCACAAATCAAGCATGGATTCAGCCGACAGATCAGTAACCTGTAAATATCTTGACTGTTTAAGTTGATGAAATCCTTGATGCGGATATAAATACCAAATGGATTCCAGCATGTAGTATATGTGGAATACACAAGTGATGAAATAAAGTGCGAAGAAAAGTAGGGACAAGTGTGAATGCAGTAAATCAAGTCTAGTATGTGACAGAGCAACAATATCAAAACAAAGGAAGAATGAAGTGCATCAAGTCAATGTAATGTGCCTAACCAAAACTAAACTCGTGCATTTGTAGATGCCTCTCATTAGTTCAAACACCTGATTATCTTCTATAAGTTTTGTAGACAGTGAGTCTCTTGTAGATAGTGTGCCTCTTCTGAGCAGTGTGCTCAAGCAATAAGCCCTAATTGGAAAGTACCATTTTGTAATCTTTAATTCTTTTAATAGAGAATACAATCTTGGGTTAGTCACCCCGTGGTTTTTCCCTTAACAGGATTTTCCACATAACAATCCTTGTGTTATGTGTGTTGATTTCATTTCTGTTCTTATGACCACATATGCTTATATGTTTTGATGTTTCACTAATTATTAAAGGAGAAAAGAAAGTTAAAGACATTTGAGATAACTGATTCACCCCCCCTCTCAGTTATCTGCCTTGTTTCCAACAAAGATACTCCTATCATAGGCTTGGCTAGTTGTTCATAAATTTTTATTTCACTTACAACTCGCCTAGACAAGTAGGTGATAGAATACTATCTAAATAGTGAAATAATAATGGTACTATTGTGCATTACTATGCAATCCCAACATTTAGTCAATCTGACCATCATATTGAAACCTCAAGACTCATGTCCTTGTTGATAAAAAATATAAGGAATTACCTTCATTATTGTTCAATTATGAACGTTCAGTTGTTCTCAAAGTTCATAATTCTCTTTTGTCCCTATTTCCAAATTTTCTATGTTTCCGTTTCAATGTTGGCATGTATAAATCCACCTTAAAATAATTAAGTTTAAACATATTCAGAAATATCTTTACTCAAAAGAATATACATCACTCTGCTAGTTACACTAGGATATAGTTTGAGCTCTAGAATATATACAAATATATATGATAAAATCCCATATTTTCACTTCACTTTGCCCTCAACTTTTTTGAATCTTAATAAGATAAAATAATTCTCTTTCAATAATTCAAATGCATATTTATATATGTATGTATGTATTTTTCATATATACATATATAAATATGCAAATTTTAAATATAAAATAGAATAACAATACTGAGTGAACAAAGTAGTCTTTTGTTCACAAATAGTTTTATAAGCATTGACCGATATACAGTCGATGCTTATAAAACCCTTCATGTATAAAAGCCTTATTTTGGCCTAAAATAATTATAACAATTTATTTTTAAAGTGTAGAGCATGATGCATAGATTAGGGTCATATACTATTTTTTAATCAAAATTAAAAGTTGTTAAAAAGACACGAAAGTACACTTTTCTTATTTTATCAAGAACTATGTTTGGAAAATCATAATCTTTTTATAAATTTATTTAAAATTTTAAAAGTTCTTATAATTGAAAGTAGACATTTTCCTCTATAAAACCCATTAATTTCATAAAACTATTAGCAATATAAAGTTGTCATTCATATAAATCAAAGTGATTTTTTAGTATTAACCATATATCTAATCCATTATGACTAGATATCTAGTCTATTGAGACTAGAGTTCAAACTTTTTTAGAAATTTGATGCTACCAGCTATTTGGCAAGGCTTGGGTGTCAATATTGAACAAATGCACTCTACACCATGCAAGATTTGGTTGTGAAGGTAGCCACCTAAGATCTAGGAGCTTCATTGAAAGCACAAGAAAGACTCAACATGAAGGAATAATTATACTCTATCAAAGGATGTGAATATGCATACATTATGCATTATTACAATGATAAGCACTTGGTTATATAAGACAACATAATATTATGACTTTTGTCTTAATCTTATGACTTGAGACACAAAGAGATAACTATCCTTGGTGTAATATAAGTATTCCCCAAGTAAATTTAGCTAGACAAATGTGAATAGGACCTAATCTAGAACCAGTTAGATAAAATACCCTATTCATACCAATATCCCCCTTAAGTGAAACTTAGGAAGAATGAGAAAATATGAAAATGATGCAAAGATGCAAAGATGGGTCTTGACTACAAGGCCATGTTATGTACCCATGTATAAACAATCTCTCACAAATAGAGAAAAGGAGAAAAACCCGTAGGAAAAAACCCCTCTCCAAAAGAGAGAAAATAAAAGATGCTCTCCAAAAGCATGAGAAGGATAAAACCCCATGTGAGAAAAAAGTCCCCCCATAAGATAGAAGAAGAGAGATCAAGTAGCCTTCTCTCAATGTAGAATCTCCTGCACCAATGGTAGATACTCAACAATGAATATTGAAGATGATCCAAGAACACCAAACAACATTTCTCCCCTTAGGAAGAAACAAAACCAAGGATGAATGAAGGATGTATTCCCATTCCTAAAAGGAATATGAGGGAAGAAAACTCAAGATGTATGATGTGTCTAAGATCTACTCAAGTGTCACCATGTTGGTTTCTAAAGGTGCTACAATCAAATCAAGAGTCCAATGCCTAACTAAAGAGTGTGATAATATAGAACTTAGTGGAAATGAATGTAGAACATGATCCAAATATAATGAAGGCTTCTCTAAATGCTACTCAAGGATATCCAAGCTAATGCCAAACTATGACAAATGAATAGGAGAAGGAACATGAGGGTCTTTAAAATGTGCCCTCATGATATTTGAAGAAGATAATGCAACTCCATTAGAGCTAACATCAAAGAGGAGATAAGTATCCTTAATGGTGTCCTCCAAGTTTACAAGATAACACTCACAAAATAAAAATGTAATGTATGTCAAGTATTCATCCCAAGTAGTTATATCTAGAAGACAATGAATATGATCCTACTACAATGAATCATTGGAAGCCTCATCGAAAGCAACATTTTAAACTCTGAAGAAGCAAAAAGAGATGATGGAGGAGATGGAGTGCTAGCACGTGTCTCTAGAACCTTAGTTGATGAAAGAACACCAAGATTCAAATGACCATACTGTATCTCCTCAAAAGTGTCCACTAAATGCTTGAGTGTGTACATCAATTGAAGGAACAATAGGAGCAAAATGTGAGAAGGTGTACACTCAAGATTGATGATTTACCTCCCAAACTTCAACAATATCTCTACTATGCAAATCCTAAATAATCACATACTCTAATGTGAACTCAACACTAATATACATATTGATAGATATAACTAAAATATAAATATCTATATTTTAATTATATCTATCAATATTTGTTATGAATTCCATATGTTATGATATTATAGATTGTGACAAATAATAACATAGTAATATATATTAATAGATATAGTCGAAACATACATATCTTTTATGGGATTTAGATATATTGAAATAGTTTCTATTGGGTAAAATACTACATTGATTTAATATTTACACAATTATTGTATAGACGCAAAAAGAGAGAAATGAACATATAATATGTGTAACGATGCATTCAAGTTTAACAAAAATAGGTGTCAACTTATTATTAGGTGAAGAGCTTGAATTAAATCTATTGAATTGTGGAAGTTCAATCACTATGTTTTTGAGTGAATTAATTTCAACAAAGTTATACTATATTAGTTTCTAGTGAATGAGTTTTGTCAAACAAAAGAGAGTGTTTTTGGGAAAACATACAATAAGTCCTTAAAAGAGAAGCTTCTTTATTTATTTGATAGGCCATTTACATACATAGGTATAGGTAAGTCACATCACAGCAAGTTAGAGGCCTCTTTATTTAGTTTAGAGACCATTTACATAGATACATATACACATGCTACATTGCAAAAAGATATAATACTTGTTCATATGTTTGGCAAGTAGAGCTCAAATGGGAGGATGATATCGGGGGTTATGTCATCTCCATAGTAGTGATCAAAGTATAGCTCCCTATGGAAAGTGCAGAATCCTTCCAGTGTAGCAAAGGTATCATCGAATGTCGACAATGTCTCTTGTAGTTTTTTGACATCCAATGTTTCAACAACATGTGTTGTTTGACACACATGTTTGAACTTATAGACAATATCATGGCAGTT
The DNA here is from genome assembly GCA_027924645.1 of Cunninghamia lanceolata. Taxonomy (NCBI): domain Eukaryota; kingdom Viridiplantae; phylum Streptophyta; class Pinopsida; order Cupressales; family Cupressaceae; genus Cunninghamia; species Cunninghamia lanceolata. The sequence goes on from BSBN01001430.1 coordinate 2,859,669, forward strand.
GCTCGTCACAGTCAAAGCGAGATGCTAGACATCACTTTGAAGGTCATCTAGTTTGTTAATTGATGAACACTATTCAAATGGCATGCTTGGGCCTTCAAACACTGTGAAGGGGTTCACTATGCTTTTGTTTGTATTTGTGCTATAGATTTCAATGGTATCATCGACATGTATGTGTTTATCTATATCATGAGAGGAGTGAATTAAAAAGAATGTATAAGTGGCAATGGAGATAAAATTCATTGTAACTTTAGCACTATTGTTTTTGTTAAATAAAAATAATATTTAATCACAATAAAAATATAATGAAACAATTCTAATAATGTCGGTGGGAAATAAATAACATGCCAATGGATTAGCCAAAGAAGTGTAAGTGGTAAATAATAGACAGAAAAAGGATGGCATGACCGTTTTAAAGTGAAGATAAAATATGTTGGTATTGCTATTGTATTTACAGATATGAGGTGAAAAGCCATTGAGTAGAATTTAGACCTTGAAGCATTACCAAAAATATTGTTCTATGGTTTTGAGGATTACCATGGTGTGGACATAGGTGTTGTGAGGGCAATTCATTATAACTCAAAGTAAAAGGACACACCACCCTATATATTAATATTTCTATATAAAAATATATAAATAATAGTAAACTATAATTTAAGTGTAAAAAAGGAAAAAATATTTGTAAGAAATATATATATATATATATAAAATTGGGTAAAAGTTTAGAACAATGTCACACTTTTATAAAGGAAATGGCCAACACAAATATATTTTCCAACTTAAAAGATGAAAAAGTCATAGGTATGTTTTGAATTTAAAATGACATAAACTAATCAAATGTAGATATTTTTAATGTAGTTTATGCTTATAATTTTTTAAAGTTTTTCAAAATTAGTTGGATATATTTTTTTATAAATTTAAAAGATGAATTTTAATTGTTGAATTTTTTTGAAAAAAGTGACATCGATAGGACATCAAGAAAAATTTAGCAAAATTAACTTTTTTTATTTAATTACTTTTCCTAATTAGACAATTCAAATATCTAGTGCATGGAAAAAATATTGAATATTTTATGAATAATAATTTTTAAAGTCAAATTTAATAACGTTATAGTTTTTATGGGATGTCAAATTTTGTACATTTTTTAATTTAAAAAAATACTCTCTTGGAGAAGACTCTCTCCTCTAGTGTGCCATATTTTTTTCAAAAATTTTAAATATATTTTACCTATTTATTTTTAATTTCTAATCAGCTATGTTCGATTATAATAACCTACTTTTGATAAATTTAAAAATAATAAATAGATTTAATTAAAATATTAAAAATATGTTTCTAAGTTCTAGACTCTGACATCTACCAAGGGCATTTTTAGAATTTCATGAAATGCCCTTTGGTTGGAGAAATTTACAGTTGAACTTGAAGTTTATTCAATTTGTTGTAAATGGGGGGTTGGTTGCCATATAGGATGCCACATAGACAATTTTGGGCAAGATTATACCACTGAAAAAGGTCTCGAGTAGAACATTCTCACCCAAAACCTTCAATGTAAATAAAAACGCTTTTAAAATTTTAAATTGGATTTTATATTTTCTTAAATTCGAGCAAAATTTTTTTGGCTAGAACTATTTACACCACACAATGCCATGTAAGTGCTGTGGTTCCAGGTGGAACTGTTTAGAGTGAAACCATTTCTTTAGCAACTATTTAGTTGGTTGAAAGTGTGACACAAGTTTGAACTTTTACCCAATTGCATGAACTATACTATCAATTTTAGTATAACAAATAGAATTTATATTATATATGTTTTATTTAATAGCGTAGTTAAAAATCATAGATTTTAATATCATAGTTAAATATATATTTAATATATATAGAATTTATAATATATATGTTTTATTAAATCATATATTTAGTTTATATATTAAGCCAACATAATGTTCAATAAATTACAGTTTTAAGTAACAAAAAAGATCGTACTAAATGTAATTTGTTTGTGCTATTATATTGAGATCCACTGACTAAAACTATCCTTACCGAGGTTGCTATTTCATTAATTCTATTAGGTTTATAATTTCCACCTATTTGTATGAACATGCTAAAAACCATTGGATACAGATACTACAAACACTACCATAGAGTCTAGGCACCTCTATAGATTGTCACACTTATAACCTAAACCCTACGTTCACTTCTATAGAAGACATATTTGTATAAAACACCCAATAGGAATTCATAAAGTCCTAAATTTAGCTTTACCGCATCACTAAAATATTAGATTGTATTTGGTTGTCTTTTACAAGAAATGTCTTGCTCTCCTAAAGAATCATGAGCCTTTCCTTTAGGGACATTATTGGGTGTAGTTGTGGATGAGTCAAATCTTAGGTTATGTCAATATCTTCTGCATTGCGGAAGATTTTTATAGTTTACCAACTTACCTCATAAGATGAAATTATTGAAGTATATTGATCAATTTACTTAACAAGCCTAAACTATTTATCTCTTCCTTTGCCAATTATACCTTGTAGTATTTGTTGATCAATTGATAATTTCTTGAGCATAGAACAAAACATGTTATGTGAAATAGGTGATCATTAAAACTACATACTTTCTAATTAAAAAAATATTGAAACAAATGGTGGCTACTTAAACTACCATTCACATGCCAAATAAATGTAATAAATTTAAACCTTTTCATCTATAAAATTTATAGGCCAAACTTCTAAAGGTTGAGATACACCCTCAAGCATGAAATGTATTAAGTTTATCCTAGCTCATATTGACGGTGTGTTTGTTTTTGTGTTAACAACTCTATTTTTACCCCTACAAACAATGAGAAAATGGAATTTATCTTTTGGAGAAGGCTGCAAATGCATGACACTCTCATGCCATTTATTCAATGGCTAAAGAGATTACAACAAGTAGGGGAAATCTAGTAAATCATTCACTTTTGAAAATGTTAGGCTAATGCACTTTCAAAACTTCAATTCACACCATTTATTATTTCATAGAAGTTTGGGAAAGTTTAGGGATTTGATATCTTTCTCCATGTTTACATGGAATGAGAAATAGAACTAAAACAAATCACCAAATCTCAAGTAGAAATAACCATGGAGGGTTGTACATCATGTAGGGATGGAGTATAGGTTGAAGGTTCTAGAATTGAAGCCTTTTTTAATAGAGGTTGATATTAAAACTATGATGTTCTATTACAAACAAGAGTAGACATTACTAAAGTTCATTTTCTACCATTTAATCCTATTGACAGGCGTACATCACTTACCTATGTTGATTCTAATGGAAATTGACATTAGGCTAGCAATAGAGGACCAAAGCAGGTAGAATCCAATGTCTATTTTTATATAAAACATAGTTTGAAGACAAAAAATTTAAAATAAGAAGTGCAACAACCATATTATGAAATCATTATCCTACCTTCTGTATTTTAGGAATGAGTTCTCTTCAATAAAAACAATAAAATAAGTATTCAAAGAAGAGAATGATTTCCATTCCTATAATATAAGTCTCAGTCTGAAATGCTCGTACGAGTTTGAAGAATATGAAATGCTGGCAAGAGTGTGGAGTTATTTATGTAGTGCAAAGGAATTAAACGTATAGTACTGAATGAAGAACTAAATGTAAATTATATAAGTTTTTGTTTTGCCAGATGTTTGCCACCCCACTAACGCATTCATAATTTACTAAACCGTACATAGGTGGCCATTCAGGTCCTTGGTTGGCAGTGAAACTCAATTAATGTCAAGGAAGGAAATATCTAGGACAATAAATTGGTAAGTGCAATGTTGTATTGGATGTCATGTCATCATGTCATACCATTAATTGGATTATATTTTTCCTCAAACAATGTAATGCTGTAGATTTTTCCTGCTTCTTCTTCACTTGTCATACAACCTTGTGTGCATTCTCCAAATGACTACATTTATGAGGATGCAAGTAACATTAGTGACTTGTAGAAATTGTTCAAATGATATGGAGGGGGATATCACAGTGATCCATTTAGCTTTAATGTTATTAATAATTGTGTAGACCACATTGTAAAGAGTGATTGCAAAGAACAAGACTTGGAAAATTTAATTCTTAGAATTGAATTTGGGATTTTATAGTATTTGTCTTTTTCTTTTTGTAATGAAGAAACATAATTTTGTGTTTTCCATATGCACGACAACCCTTACAAGTCTTATTAGCCCAACTCATTTCTCTAATGTCATTTTTGTACATTGTTTGGGAGAAATTATTCAATTGGATGGTTCAATGATGCTTCTAAGTTTAGAGGTGAATGATGAAGATTGAGTAGTATTATTTTCAATAATTATTTCTTTATATTTTAGGTGAAAATTTCTCTTTTTTTCTTTTCCTTTCATAGTTCACTGACTATATTATAACTAACAATTTTCTATCTTCCATTTTTTTCTTTTATAATTAATTGGAGATGTGTTGGTTTTCCGTATTCCAACCTAGCTGTACTTATCAATCCCATTGACTTTTTTGTCATTTATGGACATTAATGTACTTACTCTATTTTCTTATGTTTGGAAGATTTATTTCATATTCAAATGTAGGTTTATTTGATAGAGCTTGGAGGGTATATACATCATGCAGTTATTTGAGGCTTTTTACAAAATTCAATTTAATGTCTTGATGTAGTTATAATAATTTGGCACATATAACTTGTAAATTATTATATAGGAATAGTTATAAAATTCAATTTAATGTCTTGATGTAGTTATAATAATTTGGCACATATAACTTGTAAATTATTATATAGGAATAGTTATATTTAAATTGTTAATATAAGTGTAAATGTAAGGTTAATGTGCTCCATTAAACTTTCTAGAACAAACAAGTCTTCGCTATATTCCACAGACTTCATATGTTGACGTGTGACTAAGCACTTAATGCGTAATTTGAGGATGACTTTGGAGCTCAAAATTTCCAAACGTATGGTGAAGATTCATTCAAGTGACACACGACAAGTTCATGTGAATAATTTGATGTTTTTTTTTTTGCTGCAATGAAAAGGATTGTTAGGTATGTGACTTATATTTGTTTGGATTTGTCTTTCTGAATAGGGTGGTTATGAAACTTTGCCATTTTAATTCAAAACTCTTTTCTTTCTTTTTAATTAATCTTTTCAAATAATTTAAGTATTATTTATTAATTTGTTTGGGTATTTTAAATATTTTGAATTAAGTATCAAAGTTTTTGTATTTAAAGATAAGTTTTTAGTAGTGTAATATTATATTTTACTTAAGAGAGTTTATATCTTAAATGAAATATTGCAAATTTATTTTATTAAATTTTATTTCAAATAATAGGATATATTTCTTTTTATTCATCTAAGTAGTTAATAATGACACATGCCACTCTTGATTGATGGTAATTAGGTGGCAACTCTATCTAATCAAGTGCCACCTTTATCTCATTTGAATAAGTTAATCCTATCTTGATTGGGAGTTAATTCATGATCTCTTGGCGATCTGTCATCCTCACTCATTCATCTAAGAGGTCTATATATGTATACATTACTCTTTATATTATTGTTCGAGTTAATCAATGTTATGAATAAAATAATATTATTTTGTTTATTTGTTTTATGGCTAATTCATAACTATTGGGTCTTAGGTTATTTTATTTGTCACAAAATATAATATGGTATCAAGGCTAAATGATTCCCACTTTTGGGCGAAAATGAAAAATGCCAATTCAAATCAATGCTCAAAATCGCATAGGTTCAATCAAACCCAAGCACCACACTTGTGTCATTGTGTGGCATGCAATAGGGGGATAGAGTTTAATCAAAGCTAGTTTGATCAAAGCACCATCGATTGAAGCCCTTTTGAGATTTTCCTATAATAAATGGGGTTGGCTAATTGTTTTCACACTTTTTCCTACAAACCAAATAAAAATGTCCTTGTGCATTAAGAAAATTTGGTGCATAAGACTCAGTAGAAGTTGTGTCCACGAAAGTAAAATTCCATCAAATTAGGAATTTTACCCCAACAACCTATCATTGTTACTAGTTAGTTGACGTTAAATTTCAATTTGATTCATAAGCTTCACTTGTAACAAGTGCATGCAAGATAATGGATCCACTTTTTGGTCAAAAAGTGACAACTTTTATCATGAAAATCAGAGTTTATTATAGTTGGGGTAAAGATTTGAAATACTTCTAGATAGATTATCAACATAGCGTAAGAATATGAAATTATGTAAGTTTATCAAATTAGTGTAAGAATATGAAATTATACTTAGAATTATGGCTAGTATTAGGGATACAATTAAGGTTAGGGTTATAGTTACATTTACAGATAGCGTTAGATTTATGATTACAATTGTAATTAACAAAAAATAGGGTTAGGGTTAAGGATAAAATTAAGATTATCAATACAATTACGGTTATAGATAGAATTAGGGTTTGGGAAAGAATTAGGATTAAGTAGATCTAGGGGTAAAAATAGGGTTAGGGGTAAAATTAGGGTTAGGGTTAGAATTAGGGTTATTGTTAGGGTTAGAATTATGATTAGAATTAGGGTTATAACCTTGACCTTAACTATATTCGTAAACAATACCCTAATTCTAATCTAACCTTGGTTGTAACCCTAACCCAAACCCTAATTGTAATCATAACCCTCAATCTAAACCTAATTCTAATTCTAATCATAATCAAATGATTACACTTAGCATTGATTTATAAGCCTAACCCTATATCTAAATCTATTTATAAGCCTAATCCTAAACCAATCCCTAAACAAAACCATAAATCTAAATCTAACCTTCATTTGAACCTTAAAAAATAATATATAATTATTATATAATATATTATAATATATATCTAACCTATATAATTATATAATATAATATAATTAGGTTAAGACCTTTATGGTTAGGCTTAGTTTAATATAAAATATGTCAAGAGTTATATTATAAAATATAATCATAGTTACTATATATATTGTAATAATTATTATATAATATATTATAATAATATATCTAACCTATGTTGGGGAAGGAAGTTACAGAGGCACTGGAGGACTCTAGAAGCTCAGGTAATGTTTTGAAGGAGGTTAATAGCACCTTCTTAGCACTCATCCCTAAAAAAGAGAAACATGAAACCCTAGAAGAATTCTGGCCCATCGCATTATGCAACACCCTGTATAAAATTTTAGCCAAGGTAGTAGCTAATAGATTGAAACTCATATTGCCAGACATAATCGTAGAAGAACAAATTGGATTTGTCCTTGGGAGATCGACTTTAGATGGGGTAATCGTTGCATAAGAAGCCATTCACTCAGTGCAAAGAACTAAAAAACCAACAATGCTTATCAAGTTGGACATAAAGAAGGCCTATGATAGAGTCAATTGGAGATTTCTATTTAAATTTTTAGATGCCTTTGGTTTTGATAAGTTGTGGCTCAACTAGATCTTTGAATGGGTGGCTAGTCCTAAGTTCTCGGTTATAGTAAATGGTTCCCCTGAAGGTTTTTTCAATAGTTCAAGAGGACTTAGACAGGGAGATCCAATGTCTCCATTCCTCTTCATCCTAATGGCAAAGGCCTTAGGGAGAATATATCATAAGACAAAACAAGAAGGTCAGATTCAAGGTATTCATATCACCCAGGGGGTGCAAGAAGTTACCCATCAACAATTCGCTAATGATACCATGATTTTTTGGATTGCTAAAGAAAAGGAAGCCAGACATTTCAAAGTCATATTGGATCTGTACTCCTCAACCTCAGGATAAGAAATCAGTCAAATGAAGTCAAAGGTATTCTTTTTCAGCATCAATAGTGCAAAAGAAAATAACATTCTAAGGATTCTAGGGTTCAGAAAAGGGGAGTTACCATCTAAATACTTGGGATTACCTCTTGTAAAGGGTGTTAGGCCTAGGAAATTATGGGAAGCTTTAATTGAAAGAGTTAAAAATAAACTTGTCTCCTGGAAAAGTAAGTGGATCTCATGGACATGCCGATTAATGATGCTAAAGGCTATTATTTCTGTTATTCCAACTTATATGATGTCTTGTTTTCCCCTATCAAAAGCAGCATTCAAAGATTTAAATCAAAAAATGAAAAAAAAAATTCTGGCAAGGAAATTTGGATCAACATAAATATCCCTCTATTATAAAATGGGATCAGGTCTATGTGATTATAAATATCTAGCCTTGGGAGCTAAGTTGGTATGGGCGATCCACTTGAAGCAAGATCTTAAATGGATTAAAATTGTGAAAGCTAAATACTAGAGGAAGAAGATATCAGTATTTTCACAATGAGATAGCTGCCAAAGGGATCGAGAATCTGGAACTTCATTAGCAACTGTAGATTTTTTATTTCAAATCACTTAACCTAGGAGATTCGAGATGGAAGTAAAGCCCTCTTTTGGGAAGACTTCTGGAATGGGCAGCCCAAATTATTCAACAGGGAAGATCTAGAACAAATCAAATTAGTAACTAAATTAAGCTGGGGAGATTATGTCAAAGATTACATGGAACTCACTTCTCTTGGTCTTGGAGCAATAGCCTCCTAGAAAAATGTTAGGATTCTTGGAGTGGAGGACAGACTGGCAGCATCTTTTGAAGAGGTTCTGAGGGAGTGAAGACTAAGTTTAAGGACAGGCTCAGATGAATTAAGGTGGAACACTACTCCTTTAGGGCAGTATAGTGTTAGGGAAGGTTATAGAGCCCTCAAAGAAACCCCAAAAAGAGAGGTAAGCCTCCCAACCAACTTATGTTGGAACAAACTTTGTCTCCCTAAGGTAGGTATTTTCACTTGGGCAACATCAAGAGGAAGAGTACTCACATGGGACAGATTCAAAAAGTTGGGTTTTGCAGGACCATCAAGATGTGTCTTTTGCAAACAAGAGGAAGAATCAGGAGACCATCTTTTCCTTAATTGCATGAATTTTCTTCAAAATGCTGGTCTTGGTTGTGTGCTAAGCTTCTCTAGAAAACTACCTTTCCTATAAACCTCTTAGACTTTCTCCTCTCTTGGCCATCTCTATATAAGGAATCCATTTATGGGGGATTGTGGATTACTAGCCCTTCCTTGTTAATCTGGGAAATTTGGAAGCAAAGAAATAGAAGGATTTTTCAGGACAAAGAAATCCCTTTCCATACTTTCTTGAACAAGTCAGAGGTTAACATTGTTGAAGTTTTGAATGCAAGATTAGCAAAAGGAGGGCATGGAAAAAAGAAATTCTCGCTTTGGGAATCAGAAATGAGGAAAAATTGGCAAGGCCTTGTTTTGCATGCAGTAGATATAGTCAGTCAGGATTCTGCAAAGAATGAAAGGAACAAAGTAAAATGATCTTTCTAGAAATTGGATGGTATAAATTGAATTTTGATAGAGCTGCAAGAGGAAACCCAAGAGCATCAGGGGCTGGGTGCATAGTCCAAGATTGGAAGGGAAATACAGTGGGAAGACTGGCTAAGAGTCTTCTGGTAGGATCAAACAATTCAGCCAAGATGCAAGCTTTAATCTTAGGTCTTAGGCTATGTTGAGATCTCGATATAAAAAATTTGGAGATAGAAGGGGACTCCTTGCTAATAATTAATGGCCTCAGAACCAAGAGAATGATCAGTTGGAGACTAAATGGGATGTTAGAACAAGCAATTTCCCTTATGAATAACTTTGCTATGATACTAATAAATCACACCTTTAGAGAGGGTAATACAGATGCAGACACCCTCTCTAATTTGGGCACAGATGGTAGAAACCTAAAAGAGATTTTTGACTCTAAAAGACCACAATGATCAGGCTGGCTGAGTATGTGAGTGGATGGGTGGGAGACCTTCCACACACTCAGGTGTGGAAGGTTTGGGGGATGTCATGGCAGACATGGTAGCACATGGTGGATAGAGGGACAAGCTTTCCATGATCGACACCCGAAGTGATGGGACTTTTGGAACATCATTCACTAGACTGACAGCATATCAAGTGAGCCTGCTTTGCCATCTCACAACAGTGAGATAATAATTAGTAGGCATGCTTGCCTTCCTTTGGCTTTAACATCTAGAATAATCATTGGTCTTCGAGAAGGGGAGATTGTTATAAACCCTCTTCACCCCTTCAATAGCCAAAAATAGTGCACTCCTCATTCATTAATGGTAGGCAGAACTAGATTCATGGTGTAGGTAGCGAAGGAAGGAATTATCTGCCTTGGCATGGACACTCCAATCCATCTGGAGAGTATTGTCAAGTAGCTAGCCTTCAAGGGTGAAATCACAGATCACAGGTTGAAGAGGGTGCTTCGCCTAAACAATGACCTAGTATTGACTGCAATGAAGGTGATTCTCCGCAAGAAATTTGTGGAAGGTGGTGAGTTTTATAGGGTGGACACTATAATAGTCTCCCAATTCCTGGCTTCAATTTTGGATGCAGGTCTTCCTAAGGAAAGGGTAGAGCAATTGGTCTGAAAGCTCTTTAAGGACAAGCTAATTGTTGGATTGAATGAAACCATAAATGTAGCCTCTCTGGGGTTAGGGATTCCACAGCCAGCAAATTTTCACCTGCTACAAGAAGCAGATGTGGTCATCAGGTACTATCCCTTTCTACTTGATTTAAAGGGCATGGCTATGATATCTCATAGGCTGTAGGTTGAGGCAGGGATGAGTTTTCTGCAAAAACTTTTGCAGATGGAGCTGGACAATGGTAATTTCGAATGGGTGGCCAAGTTTAGTTCTCTTGCCTTCAATCTATGTTTTATGTGAAAGGTCTGTGAATTCTTCCTGTGGTTGATAGTGAATTATGTTAATATCATTATGCTGAATGCATTCCCTTTGTGAGCACTATGGGATGATTTGGCAAATCGATGGTTTTCATTGTTCAAGAGACGTGCAAGACAATTGCAGTGTCTTGGGTTGTTGGATTTTTATGCCGCCAGTTTTTCTTGTTACCATTGCCATTTTTTCCTTCTCCATCGCATTTGTTTTCCATTATTAACCGCATAAACAAAAGCTATAAATATGGGCGTCAACTTTAAGTAGCTACCCCTCAATGTGATCGAAGAATATGAGCAGAAATTCGTGGAAATTTTTGGTAAATAAACAAAATCTTTTTTTTTGTGGCTTTAATGATTTTTAAATAATCTTTTCACTTTTTCGGCCCCTCTTCCATGCACGTTTGAATTTTATAAGAAGATGTTAAAAAAAATTCATTTGGTATGACTTCAAATGCTAAGCATTTTTATGGTATACTTTATATCTAAGTTTTAAGAATTTTTTAACATTTGTTTTCTTAATTAAAAAAATATAAATAGATTTCTAAGTTATTATTATATAAAAATGAATATAATATTAATAAATGTTAAAAAAGTATTTACATATTAAATATTTAAATTATATATAACACATATATTATTTAAAATTTAATGTATATTATATAATTAATTTTTAATATTTTTCTAAATTAGATCTTAGTCTGTATATATAAGTTATTAAAATTAAATATATAATATTGTATATTAAAATGAAAATAAATATTAATAAATATTAAGAATGTATATGCATATTAAATATTTAAATTAAATATAACAAACATATATTATATATAAAATATAATGTACATTATATAATTGATTTTTAATATTTCCTTAAATTAGATTTTAGTCTCTATATATAAGTTTCTTATCACTAAATGGGCTCAACATGCCCAATAGTTTCTTCTGTATCTATGGGCATGGTTAGGAGATAATTTTTTCCTACATGGTCCTCGAAAATAATAAGTACATATAATATGACAAATCAAGGACTCCACATATGCTTTGAACCTTCCACCCATACCAAATTGAAAACATTTACCTAACCTAGACTTCACTTGCTTATAAAATTAGCAAGGGCACCTATGTGTGCAATGGGTTCGCTGAAGAGTTGTGGAAGTTCAATTGCTATGTCTTTAAGTGAATGATGGTTGTTTTTTATCCCTATGACCCATGTCATTTTTTCTAGAGTGTCATGAATTCAATTGCATAATCTTAATGAATTAATTTGCATAATCTTAATGGATTTCAAGATCCCTATATTTTGCTTAGTAGCTACTTCAAATATGTGTGCTTCCTTTCTAGATTCTTGTCCATGCAGTACACCTAGGCTCACTTGCATTGGATTAGTCATCACCTATGCACATTAATAATAGTGAATTTAATAATCATATATATATAATATATAAATTATATAATTAAGATTAATATTAATAAATTGGTTGATTTCATGTGAATTATTAATAAATATATAATAGTTAATAGATATATAATATTTAATCCTATTTTATTGAATATAAGATAAATAAAAAAAATTACCAAGTATAATTACTTAGTATTCCACATTCATTTTTGGTGTTGCAATAAAGGAGTCATTCTTATCTAGTATGTTTGTTATAGGTATGTCATTTTAAATTACAAATGTATATATAAATTCATTTATATCTATTTTAAATTATCAAAAAATAGATTTAATTAGTGTTAAGTTACATAAATCATTGCTACATACACTTGGGAATGTTTCAAATTGACTATTGTATATCATTATAAAATTGGCTTGTGCTAGTTCTCTAGTATTGGACAACTTTTCCATGCCAACTTTTGCTAAGAAATATTTTCATTAAGTGATATTCTTTAGAGCTCAAAGTAGGAAGATGTCAATGAAGACTAACTTTGAATAAGAACTCTAATACAACACTTGAATATATGCTCAAAATTGGCCTTAAAATTCAAAAAGAAAAGTTGGGACTTTCTTATGGCAATAATTCATAATATAGGATATTCTATATGTTTCCAAGTATTATTAATGGTATGAAGAAAAATGCCAAAATTTAAATGACTTTGACCGTTGTATGTTATACAATACCATTCACTAGTGTACGTGCTCCAAATTCTTTGAGAGCATTGGTGAAGGTTCACCTTAATCTTTATATGAGAATTAATTTTGGATTTTGTTTCAATCAAGAAAATCTCTATGGCCATGTACATACCTAACTACGAGAGTGATGCTAATTTTATCAACACTAGAAATAACTATTAATTTACATTGTGCATACAGCTATATGGTTCTAAAATAATTATATGAATAGCATAACATTACTACTGATATGGGGTGATTGTATATGATTAAGAGAAATGTTTGGTGTTTCGATATTTAATGTTGGTCTTTAATATGATGAATATTAATATAGCGGTTGATTTCATGTGAATTATTAATAAATATATAATAGTTAATTGATATATAATATGTATTCTTATTTTATTAAATATAAGATAAACAACATTTTTGTGCATGTATAATGTGTTTCAGAAAAATGGGATCTGAGCAAAAAAGAGTAGGGTAGGTCGAAGGAGAAGGATAGAAACTAGAAGAGGAAAATGCAAATAATCTCTATGATTTTAGGCCTGGTTCACAGATGTCCAAGGGAAGCAAAGATAACATCATTTTAGGGGAGCAAGGATCGCTCATAACTATAGACATATCGGAAGATGCAAGGATAGTATAGAGATGTTAACAAAAACCATAGTGATCTGTCGTTTCATAGGACCAAAGTTAACCAGGGTTCAAATAAGGAAATGGATCGAACAAAATTGGAAAGTCCAAAGTGCAGTCAAGTTTCTTCCTAAGGGTTTCTTCTGTGTGATTTTCACAGATGAGGAAGATAAAAACCATATAGTGAAAAGGAAGACCTGGTGGATGGGAGATTTTCCCCTTTACATTAGAATGTGGTCACCAAATTTTGATCCGACCCAACTGAATCCATATGATGAGCCCAAGTGGATTCATCTGTACAAGTCACCATTAGAGTTTTGGACGGAAGACTATCTGGCTAGAATAGGTTGATCCCTAGGCATCCTCACAAATATTGACACAGAGCTTCTCGACAAGGATTCATTTTACCTTTATGCCAGAATCCAAGTTGTTGCAATCAAAGAATTCCCCAGGAAAAATTCCCTTCTCTCATCTAATTATTTATGGATTCAATCTATTGAAATTGAGGAACCAAAACATTTATGTTTAAATTGCAGAAGCAAACAACACTCATCTAAAAAGTGCCCTAGATGAAACAAGGAGATAGAAGGTACTATACAACCTAATTCAGTTATAGCTCCAGGTGAGACAAAGAACCCTTAGCAAAACACGAGTCCACCAAAAGATGAGAAGTGTAATCAATAATTAGGTTTAATCATAATGATAAGTAATAAATCAAATGCTATCAAAAAATTAAAAAAAGACAAAATGCAAAAAAGAGCAGGTAGTCAGCGACAAAATAATATTATTAAGAATGCAAGAAATGAATCAAGGGCAGAGCACCCTTGCACCATTATACAGGGGAAGAAGAAGGTTTTCTATGGGAGCAGGGCTCCCCCTCTGCATCCTCAGGACAAACAGGGCTGGCAAACTGTGAAGAGTAGGAGGCAGTAGAGGGGAGTTAGGGCAGAGGCAACAGTAAGAGTAACAGCTCAAGCCAGGGTGGTAGGAATGTGGGCTATCCCAATAACCTCATCAATTCCAGCATTTGTAACTGGAGTAAACCGCACCACTCTAAGCTGGGAAAGAAGCTGAAATGCTCGACAACCCCCTGCTATCTCCTACCCTTCCTATCCAAGACAAGGATACATGGAGGGTTTTTCAAAACCAGCCCCCAAGCTCATTCATGCAAAGGAAAATTCTATACAGGAAACATATCAAATTTTAGGGCACCCCACCAATGGCAAATCTCTAAAAACCCTAAATTTGGCAACTTGGCTCCTAAAACTCTTTGGAAGGGCTTAGACCAGGCAACACTCCATGAACGGGCAAACCCTAGAACCCCTGGGTCGAGACCAAAAATAAATTTAATATATCATCAAAATTCTGAGGCCATGGAAAAGAAAGTATCAATCGATATGAAAAATATCTACACATATGGTTTGGGGATTCATTGTAAAACCCACGGTTTCTATATTTGATGGTGTGGGATAGGGCAGCCTGTGAAGGAAATTGCAGAATGGGTCCAAACCCTCTACAAAGACCGGGTAAGTATCACTATCACTTCTGAAGAATTCATAATCATTGCCTATAAGAGTGCAAACCTAAAAAAAGAAATTTTAAACGATAGAAGCTTGTTTTACAAAGGGCATAATTTCAAGTACTTAGACTAGAAACCTAATTTCGACCCTAGTAAACTGAAACTTAAAGTAGCTAGGTGGGTCAAGCTACCGAATCTCCCAGTCAAGCTCATCCATAGTAAAATCTTGAGGGAGAGGGAATCACCTGGGAGAGTTCATGGGAATGGAGGAGGATTTCTTATCTTACTCAGACGTTTTCCTATTAGTAAAATTGGATATTAGCACCAAAGACCTTGAACCTCTTGAAATTAATACTAACCTGGCCAATTACTGCATCAAGCCAGCTCTCCATCATGGACCTACCCTTAGAAACACTAACAACATAATTCCAAAAATGTCCGCTAAGGTGCACACCATTTTCCAGCCTGGGGGTGTTAACATCAGATTTAATGATAATAAAGGTGGATTTATTGTGGACTATCAGAGGAATAGCTCTTCTTCCCTTAAGGAGCACCTCAGTGGTAACAAGGAATTGTCTGGGCAAAATCAGAATCTGAGTATGGTAATAGCCCAGCCTAAGAGAAGCCCTAAATCTTCCCAACATAACAAAGAAAACACCTTGAATCACAATAATGAGGTTACTACACAGAACATGAATCCTGGTCAGGTCAGCTCGGGGAAAAAAACAATCATAGTGGTTAAGCCCCCGAATTAGAATTATGAACCACAGATAGGCAACGAGAGGATGGAACTAGAGGAGGGGAAAGTTCCTTCAGAAGCTACCAGAGACAGTAACCCCACAGTAGTAGAAGGAAGTATAAACCCATAGGTTTTAGAAACCCTAGAATGGGTTCCAAACACTTTCTAAATAGAAGAAAAATATAAATACTCTGAGAATCAAAAGAAATCCATAGACAAGGTCAGCCATTCGGATATAGAAGAGATCTGTAATGAGATCCTCGATAAGGCATTAGAGGAAGTGGTAATCGAGGAAGTTAACAAAGAGAAGGAAAAACTCATCACCAAGATTATAGAACTTGAAGAAGAAGAGGAAAGGCATGATAGAAAGAAAGAGGACCCAAAATATCAGGGAGATAGAGAAGTGGATGAAGCAAATCTGAGGTTGGGAATTGCCATAACTGATTTCAATAGGGATACCCCAGACTGTGCCAAAAGTAATAAGAAAATGGGTAGGAAATCACTATTGGAGCTAAGAGAGAACACAGGAGAGGCTACTGATCAAACTAAGATCACCATACTATTCTATGTAGGGAAGAGGAAGTGCCTTCCCCTGGGCGCCATGAGAGTCCACACCTAGAATGTTAGGGGTTTCAATGCCCCTAACAAATAGTGTATCATACAATGTTGTATAACCAACGCAAAACTAGATATACTAATGATCGAAGAAACTAAACTAAATAAAGAAGAGATTAACACTCTAAACAAGAAGTTAGGAATATGGGAGCTAGTTGGAGTTCCGGCTGAGGGTGCTTTGGGAGGCATAGGGGTAATTTGGGACCCTAGAGTGGTTTCATTTACAGTATTAAGCTGCAAGAAGAACTAGATGGTGGGGTACGTCAAAAGCATTAGAAGCAACCTACACTTTTTTCTCCTCAACATCTATGGTCCTCCTCAGAACCAGGATAAGAGAGCAGTTTGGACAGAAATAGAACAATTCTTGAGAACTTTACAAGATCAAGTATGTATTCTGGGGGGAGACTTCAATGCAATATTGGATCCTAAAGAAAAACTAGGAGGTCATGTTAGGTTATCTACAGCAACAAAAGACTTTAAAGATTAGGTTTAGAAGAATAATTTATTGGAAATTAAAACTACACAGGAAGGTTTTACATGGAACAACAGAAGAGAAGGTTTTAGCAATATTGCAGAAAAACTTGATAGATTCTTGTTAAGAGGTAATTGGGCCCAATTCCCTTATATTCTGATAGTAGAGATCCTACCATACTCGGGCTCTGATCACTACCCAATGCAACTGAGTATCTCAGAAGATTGCCAACCCAAACGTTGCCCCTTTAAATTTGAACAAATGTGGATCAAAGATAACAACCTTATTACCCTAATTGAGCAATGGTGGAAAGAAACTAGAATATCTGGATCTAAGCTTTTTTGTTTAGTATCCAAACTGAAAACTATTAAATGTAAGCTTCTAAGCTGGAATAAAACTAACTTTGGTAATATCTTTGAGTCCAAAACTAAGCTAGAAGAAGAACTAGAAAACCTAAACAGAATCATGATTACCAAAAGAATGGACTCTAAAATGTTTTCAAAAGAAAAATAGCTAAAAATTGAATATGAAGATATCCTAGCCAAAGAGGAAATCTTTTGGCGTCAAAAGTCAAGAGAAACTTGGCTAGAAGAGGGAGACAAGAACACTAAGTTCTTTCATAATAGCACCAAAGCACGCAGAAACGTAAACAGAATCCTCAAAATTAAAAATGTGAATAATGATTGGATCGAAGATCCTCAACAAATTGCACGTAAAACGATTAGGTACTTTGAAAATGTTCTTAATAATTAGGAGGGATCAAATTGCATGTACCAACAAGCCATTCTAGAAGATATCCCAAGGATTATTTCAGAGGATCAAAACAAAGCTCTTAATGATAAATTCACCAAAACTAAGGTAAAGCTAGCAATCTCTCAAATGTAACCAGATAAAGCTCCTGGTCCCGATGGCTTCCCAGCCTTCTTCTTCCAGAAATGCTGGCACTTCATAGGAGATGAAGTAGTCGAAGCACTAGAAGGGGTAAGAAATTTAGGAAGTATTCTCAAAGAGGTAAATAATACTTTCCTTACACTTATTCCAAAAAAAGAGAAGCTAGGAAGTCTAGGGGATCTACAGCCTATATCTCTGTGTAATACCAGTTATAAAATCCTCACTAAAACCCTGGCTAATAGGATTCAGACAATTCTTCCAGACATCATTAGTGATGAACAAACATGGTTTGTTCTAGGTAGATCTATATTTGACAGAGTTATTACAGCCTAAGAAGCCATTCATACCATACAGCAAAACAAAAAACCTAGCATGTTAATTACACTAGATATAAGTAAAGCCTATGATAAGGTAGACTAGCGTTTCCTCTGCAAAACCCTAGAGGCTTTTGGTTTTAATAAACAATGGATAAACCTCATTTATGCATGTATTTCTAATCCCAAGATCTCAGTCTTAATCAATGGAACCCCGGAAGGTTTTTTTAGCATTTCAAGAGGATTGAGACAAGGGGACCCTATTTCCCCTTTTCTCTTTACTATAATGGCAAACATATTAGGGAGAATGATCACAAAGGCTAGGGAAGAAGGAAAGATCCAAGGAATCAAAATCACTTTCAGTGTTGATCCTACAACACATCAATTGTAGATGACACTATGCTCTTTGGTAAGGGGTGCATAGAAGAAGCTAGGGCATTCAAAGATATTTTGAACTCTTATTGTAGGGCTTCTGGACAGGAGGTAAACGCTGATAAATCAAAAATTTATTTTTTCAACACGGATCCTAAAATTGAAAAAGAAATATGTAGAATCCTGTCCTTTAAAAAAGGGGAAATGCCTTGTAAATATCTACGTATACCGTTTGGTAAAAGCAATAAGATTAATGATCTTTGGGACCATATTACTTCCAGGATTAGGAATAGAGCAGAATCTTGGAAAGGCAAATGGCTCTCCTTAGTAGGCAAAGTGACAATGTTAAAATCGGTTCTCTCAGCTATCCCAATTTACCAATTATCCTATATGAATCTTCCAGTAGGAAAACGGGAAGAAATCAACAAAATTCTAAGAACTTTTCTATGGCAATGTTCAGAGGATAAAAAGAAAATGGTACTTGTGGCTTGGGAAAAGATTTGTAGACCAAAGGATGAAGGTGGCCTAAGCTTTAAAAACTTCAGAGAACAGAGTAAGGCTTTAGGTGCTAAACTTGTATGGAAAATGTATCAGCAACCCAATTCAAAATGGGTTAAAATCCTTAGAAACAAATATCTGAGAGGGGGGGAACTGGCATCCCTCTTCAGGATGGCTAACCCCCCTAAAGGATCTCACCTCTGGAATTTTACGATGGATTGCAAGAAGCTCATTATGGACAAATTGACTTAGAGTTTGGGAGATGGTAACCAAGCATTGTTCTAGGACGACTCATGGGGGGGGTTTGAGGCGATAAGTAGCTTGGATAACTTAGAGAACACTAAAGGGATCCTAGAATCCCATTGGGGAAAATATGTAAAAGACTATATAGATTTTCCAAATCATGTGGAGAATAAGGGTTGGAAATGGAAATCCCTAGATAATATGAACATTCCGGATAATGAGAAAATAAACTAATTGACATCCTTAACAAATGGAGGGTATCTCTCAAAGGAGACTCAGATAGATTAGTTTGGGATGGGGCTAAATCAAGAAATTATAAATCCAAGGATGGTTACAAAATTTTAATCAAACAACAGCTAAGACCAAAATCAGAAATACCACTGAGACTATGCTGGGATAAGAACTGTATCCCAAAGGCCGGGCTGTTTGCTTGGTTGGCCCTGCAGAAAAAAATCCTAACTATGAATAGGTTCACCAAGATGGGATATGAGGGGCCTAGCAGATGTTCCCTCTATGAAGAGGATCAAGAAATAGTAGACCATATTCTTCTTAACTGTCAATTCTCTAATAAATGTTGGAATTGGCTAAGTAATAAGTTGGGATGGATTACTGCCCTACCTAATAACATTCTGAACCTTTTCCAATGCTGGCCTGAGACTCACAAACAAAGCATCTACCATATGCTATGGACAATTACCCCTTCGATCATGGTTTGGGAGCTGTGGAAAGAAAGAAATAGAAGAATCTTTAAAGACAAAAAGCTAACTTTTGGAGAGTTAATTATTAAGATTGAGGTCATTATTATAGAGATAGTCAACAGTAGGATTCTAAAGAACTCCAAAAAATAATCCACAATGACTCATTGGGATGAAAAAATGCGGGGGAGATGGGTAGGACTAAAAATGCCCTCCTTTATGGGACCAGGTAACCACAACACCTCCAACAAGAGACAGGAATGTAAGCGGCAACCTCCTAAAGTAGGTTGGTTCAAGCTAAATTTCGATGGGGCTTCTAGGGGCAACCTGGGAGTCGCAGGAATAGGCTGCGTAATCCATGATTCTGAAACTAGAGAAATCGCAACCCTAGGCAAATCCCTAGGTGAAGCAACTAATAACATAGCAGAATTAACCACCTTGATTGAAGGTCTGAGAATTTGCAAAGACTCAAAAATTGAAAAATTAGAGGTCGAAGGAGACTCTGCGATCGTCATTAACGGCCTACGAAAAGGGAACATGCCTAATTGGAGACTGAATTCCCTGTTGGCTAATGCCCTTGACATCATTGCTTCTTTCAGAAGGTGCACATTCAATCATACCTATAGGGAGGGTAATAGCAAAGAAGATTCCCTTGCCAACAAAGGGGCTAATGGCTTCTGCCTTTCTACTGAAGCTAACACCGATGGAGATTAAAATCAAATTGAAACAAATGAGGAAAGTTGTTCTAAGGCCAATCAGCTCTTCACTTGCTCTAATGACATACCCTGGACCTTGAACTAACATTGAGCATCTAAAGATTCTAACCTTAAGTCAGCAGTGGAGTATAAAAGAACAATCAAGAACACTTCACAGATCCTCTCCTGGCTGGGTCCATCTCAGACCCCTTCAAGTTAGTTGCAAATAACTCCAAATTAAAGATTTGAAGCCTGACAGTGATTGGAAGTCCATTCATCAATTTAACTAGAGTTACTTTTAGACTTCTTTGTAACAGGGGGCAGACCATATTAAGAACTCAAACAAAGATTTCAGTTTTGGCTATTTTTAACAAAAAGCTTGTTAGAACTGCGACAACAGAGAAAGTTTTTGGGACTTAGTATGGTCTATTTTTTATTTCCTCTATAATAATATCTCTTATGTTCAAACATTCTACAGGCAGATTTAACTAAACTTGTTTTAGCCTACAACTTGCCCATATTTACATTAACAAATAGACTAAAATCTTTTGCGGATCCTAGTTCAAAGAAAGCAATTTTAATCTTCATATAAAGTCTAAAAGAAGAGCAATCTACTTAATTTATCCTTGCAGGAGATTAGAACAGTCAAAGCCATTGATTGCCTGATTGGTGTTTGGATGAGATAAACATTCATCAAATTTTTAAGGGCTATTTGGAGAGGCGGATGCATAGAAATCGGTGGCCTGAAATATTGAAGAAAAAGTATCATTCCTAACAGATTTTAAAGTTGGAAGTGCACTAATAGATATGTATGCAAAATGTGGTAGCATTAGCAAGCCGCAAACCCTATTGACAAAATGCGAAGATTGCAGATTATGTACAAAGTAGAGATGGGGACTATCGGCGAGAGCAAATGAATCATAATAAAACTTATAAGTCTGACCGAAGCGATACTCACAACGATGTCGGTGACATGTTGTGAAGGTCTCTCTGATAAGGAGTATAAAGGGCTATCAGGGAGATAACCACGATTGGCTGACTTGAAGAAGGTTACTCTGATAACATAGCTTACTCCGATAGCAATAAGGATTACACTCTTCGATGAGACTCTCCCTGATAATCCTATCGGTGACACTTAGGAGATCGGGGAAGAAGGTTATTTACACAGCGGTGAAGAAAGTCACGCCGATGATAACCTTGCCCACTCCTACATCGGGGAGATCTTGAAGATATCTAGCCAATACGAAGTCACAAATTAAATATAACGTCGAGGAGAGAATTGAAGGGTCACACCAATTTATCCCATCAAACTGAATGATAAGGGAGACCTATCGGGAAGACTTGTATGATCAGAGCGGAAGCTTTGGGTCCTGCCAACTACGTGAGTTACACCGATCATGAAAACCAAAGAGCTTTTGGTGACACTTAGGAGATCGGGGAAGAAGGTTATTCACACAGCGATGAAGAAAGTCACGCCGATGATAACCTTGCCCACTCCTACATCAGGGAGATCTTGAAGATATCTGGCCAATACGAAGTCACAAATTAAATATAACGTCGAGGAGAGAATTGAAGGGTCACACTGATTTATCCCATCCAACTGAATGACAAGGGAGATATGTTGAGAAGACTTGTATGATCAGAGCAGAAGCTTTGGGTCCTGCCGACTACATGACTTACACCGATCATGAAAACCAAAGAACTTTCGGTGACAGTCATACCGATGCATTAAGTAGTGAATGAAACATGTCAGGAAGATGGCTGTTTATCATAGAAATTAAGGGGGAAGCTTCTACTAATCTTCCAATAAAGGAGTGAAGCCATGAATTGAATTATGCCAACAACGCCCAGTGCCGGTTCAACTTCCAAATATTGTTGTGTCAATTATTGCAAAAAGTGAAGGGGAACTTTCAAACAAATACATATGGCAGGTGTAAAACTAGAATCCATAACCTTCGCCAGGATCCTCGCAGTTGTGTTCGAGCCAAGCAGAAAGGGCGAAAAGTGAAAATACACAAGAAACCCTAAAAATGAAAAACTCTAAATATTCCACCATTGAAAACTCATCGGTAAGAAAAGGAAATCGGAATGAAAATATTAAATCATAGCTATCTCAGGAGTCTTGCCGATGAATACCCTATCAGAGAGACATATGTAATCAGGCTGAGTTTCTCAAATCCCTCCAACTTCAGGAGTTACTCCGATGAGAGGAAAAAATAGGATTTCAAATGCAAGATGCACTTATAAAAATTAAATGACAAGATTATAGTAAAATAGAATATAAACCTCATATTTTGTGGAAGGAGATAGAAGTGAACAATTATTGAATATTTTTCAAAAAAGTAAAATATTCTTCCGAAAGAATTAAAAAGAATATTTTGCCATGAGATATTTTTTCACAAAGATATTGTCTTGTTATTCAAATTGAGGATCTATTCCATTTGTCAATACACACTAGCTGTCATTGTGTGATTTAGTTGATTGGTTCCCTCAAGCAGGGATTAAAAATTCTTTCAATAAGTCATAGTAACCTAGTAGGATCGAGTGGATCAATAAGTAGAGTCTAAGATTGTCTCGATGAAAAGGCTAGAGCTACTGATGTATTGAAGGAAACTTGAATCACAATTGTCATGTGAGAAGGTAAGAAATGAGAAAGGTAATAATGAGGCCTCGAGTCTACTTTGGCTATCATTTCAGCTCATTTGAGAGATTTAACTACTACGATTTGCATTATAATTTAGATTATTATTATAATGATAAAATATATATTAAATATCACCAATAAATATGTATCAAATATGATATATTCAAGTGGACCTTCTCGATGTTGATCATATATACTAATAGGACCTTTGGACTTGAGCTAATTAGATGAATAAAATTGTTGCTAACTGTCACAATAGCATACATGGTACTCACATCTTGGTCAAACCTATAGTTGAGATAAGACACATACTCAATTGGTTTTGACATGAATTTGGCATTAGGTCCCTTTCTCTTTGATAAAGCTATAGAATTTGCATCACCATTAGATATCATCATAGCAAAGTTAAAATATCACAATGCAAGTTACAAACTTCATGTTCAATTATATTTACTTGAGAGTGATTAGATTAAGACATATTTACATCAAGTCAAAATTGAGTGCCTTCGAGGGATGCAACAAGAATATTGTCCTTTACCTTGTAATATAGGGTTAAATATAAGGAGTGCCACGTAGTGACAAGTATGTGAATTATGTTTAATTGTGAAGAAGAGAATAGTTACTAATGAGCAAGTTCTCTTTGTGATTGTCCTTGATTATTTGGTATTGTAATTGAGTATTCTAAAAATGTTTGAAGTATTTGGTAAAAAATGAAATTGTAATATTTGATAAATAAATTGGATTGAAATGTCAATAACAAAATTCAAAGATTTTGTCATATTTTTGTTATAACGTTGAGAGGCCTTATACAACCAGAGCACGCATGAAATTTTTATTTCACCTATTTAATTTGATGTTTAGTTGGATGTCATATTGTAAAATAAAATAAAATAAAAACTATTACCTTAGGGACCCACTTACTAAACTAACGAATATGTTTATGTAGTTAGCTAGCAATGTCGTCAGGGACAACAAGAAGAACAAAATAATCCCTAGACATCTTCTACTTGCAGTCAGGAATGATGAGGAATTGGGGAAAATGTTGAGCGGCATCACCATCGCCCATGGTGGAGTTCTGGCAAACATACAACAGGTTTTTCTCCCCAACAAGTCCTCTACTTCAGACAAGGAGCCCCAATATCCCAAGAAGAAATAAGATATGATTTCTTTTAATGGCCTTGCATAGACAATTTTTCTATGGCGTGTTCACTTCTATATTAGGAAGTGAGAGGGTATAGAGGAAAATATTTGTTCCCTATATGTTAGGGGTTAGGGTTTGATCAAAGTGGATTTGAATAGGGTATTGGGTGTTGAAGCTTTGCTGCATATTCAAAAATCATTCCTATAATATCTCTATGCATTTAATTCATTTTGAGGGCTTTGGTAGGGTTTAAGGCTTTGGGAGTATAGTTTAGAGAATGGTTTCTTCAAAGCTTTTGTAAGTTGCCTTGTTCATTTTTGCTTTTTGGGTTTATAAATTTTTGGCAATGGCCATGAGTGTTTTGGGTAACTTAGAACCAATTTTGTTTTTTAGTTATAGTTTTATGGTAGGGTTTTGTGTTGGGTTTTTATGTGGCTTGGGTTTTAATTAGGTTTTCATTGTTTTGCAGGCTCTAGTGAAGTAGTTACTATTTGTAAGTGGTTATAGCCTACATCTATGGTTGTTGTGGCCTCTTTTGTGCAATATTAGTCCTCGCCCAATGTTGGGTTGTATTTTGGAAATTATTTTTGTTGAGAATCTTATAATGGTGACAGAGGCCTTGCTTCTCATGTTTGTAATGGTAAGAAATTCAGTACCTTTGGCTCATTGTATGGAAAAAAATGATTTTGAGGATTTGTTGGTAGGGCTACTTAGATTTACAGTTTTTTTTGTAGTTGCTTTATGTATCCATTAAGGCCATATTTTCTTTGTTTAGAAACTACTAAACAAGCTACTTTGTGTGGAGGGTGTTCGCTTATGTATAGAGGGTTTTGGTAGTAGATTTGGAGGCGTGTGAGGCTGTCCTTGATGTTGTGGCATCCCCATATGGGGTCGTACATCAAAAAATGAGGGTGTCACCCTCACCAGATCCAAGCACTTTAGTTTGAAGGCATTTTCTAGTTGCAACATGGATGTCTAAGGTGTATTTCATGTTGTCTACAAGTTTCACAAGGGACAAATGAAATCTGGTTGACTTTGGAAGGGATTTAATGTAGTTTCCAGACTGCTCTTGCATATCAGCCCTTTACAATTGGAAATTAGAAATTGGTATGCTTTGAATCTATTATTATTGCCTTCTAAACTTTTGGGTATTATCTATTTAAGTTTATATACTCTTTACACTATAAACTTCTATATTAGGAAGCGAGAGGGTGCAGAGGAAAATATTTGTGCCCTATATGTTAGGGGTTAGGGTGCAGAGGAAAATATTTAATGCCAATGTGTTTATTAAAGATAATTGAGTTATAGGGAAATGGGAAGAAAAATAGGCATTAGTTTATTGTGATTTTAGAAATCATTTTAATTGAGAAACTTGAAGTCTTGTAGTTTTAATTCAAATGCCCATTCCTTAAGTGCTTGGTGGTGTCTGCATATTTATTAAAGATATATGAGTTGTAAGAATATGTCAAAAAAATGGCTATTATTATTATTAAATATTGTATCCCATGGAGCTTCTTGAGGCCTTCTTTGTAAGGTCTTATTTATAAATAATGCAAAACCCATGGAACAATCATTCGTGCTCATTTGTGACCTGAAACAATTGTGTTGTGATTGCCTCCTATAGCCATGGCTTTTGTAAAAGTTTTTTGGGTGTATTGGTTTTTGCTTTTTATGCAATTTATGTTTTGACACTACCAATTGACTTGAATAATATGACTCTTGAAGATTATGTCAGTTACATCAATCCTCTGGCTGTACACAAGTACTAGGTCATATACTTTCTTCATTAGCTTTGTATTTGCATTCATGTTTGGTTGTTTCTTAGCAAGGTTAACTCATAACACAATGTTCATTAGCTGAGACAAAAGCTAAATAGATTAATTTTAATAGTAAATGTAGATACAGACCAAAAACATGTCATAAGTTGTATTTTTTTAATTTTCTCTTCCAGCATGAAAATGGAGACAATATACTCTATATAAAGCATAATGATCAGATATCCCTCCTTCCAGCTAACAAAAATAAGGTCAGGTTATATTCTTTATCTAAGTAGTTGTTTCTTTAGGGTTTGAAATTTTTTCTTAAAAGAACAAGGAAGAAGAATTTGAAGAGCTTGGTGTTTGTAATTGCAGACCGATTGGAGGAAAATGTGGATGAATGAAAAAATGAAACACTTGAAGAGTTGCCCAAAAGGAAGTATCTATGTGAGGAAAATAAAGCATGAACATGTTGAAAGAACTGGATCTATGGCTCAGTTCATAGGAATAAATAATGCTTGGGAATATATGATGGAAACAGAGGTGCCATTGTTTGGGACACTTTTTCTTAAAATAAGCAATAGACCATATTCAGTATTTTATATGTATTGCAATGTTTCTTAGGAATGACAATAAATTGTGTAAGTTTTCTTAAATATTTTTTTTCTGCAGTATGCCATGACAAGCCTCCTCTTTGGTGAAGGTGGCTTGTGAGATCTATAGGCACTGTAGGTTTTAATTTTGGCATCTTACCTTTATAGTTTAGGATGTCCTCAGGATAGCCAGCACCATCAAGAAAGTCAGCCATGTGCACATTTCAATCAATGGTAGCTATAATGCAATAAGAGTTATTTGTGTGGTTGAAGTATGTACAACTCTCATCTTCTTCAAGCTTCCTTGCAAATCCATTATGTGCATAACCTGCAATATGATGACATCTCTTTGAGGGATTCTGTCAAATAGTTTGCGTGCTTTTGGAGCTGAATTTCAGGTATTGCCTAAAATACTGGGAGTATTATTATATATCGAGCATCTAACAAGTAATCTATTTTTCTTTGTTTTTCTTCTTAGAGTTTTGTTTTGGTGTGGCTAAGTTGGTTGTATTTTTTTAGTGTTATTTTTCAGTTATATTTGCAATTATAAGTTTTATGTAATCATTTTAGGGTGTGTTAAATTTTAAAAAAGTTTTATTAAAAAATATTATTTTTTCTTCAAATTTTTGAGATGGTATAATATTATTTAAGTGAAATATTTCACATAAATATTTATTAATATGCTAATATATATATGGTGTATTGCAAGTTTATGAAGTTTGAGCACTTTTAATGTTGTGCTTGAATACCTAAACATTAAAATGACTTAAGATTATGATTAAGGAATACTCTGGACATCTATATTAAAAAGAAAAAATGACCACTTGATTAGATTTAAGCATCTTAATAGAAAACTAGGATATCTATTATCAACAAACATGTCTTGTGGAAATATTGTATTTATTAGATTTAATGGTATGCCTCTAATTTGTTATTAGATTGTGAAATCTTCATTGATATTGTTCAGAGAGTTAATAAAGAATGTCTTTATTAATATTAATGTTTATTATAATAATTTTGAGATTTTTTTTTTTTTAATTTGTAAAATAAATTTATTGAAAACACAAATTAATCATAGCAATTGGCTCGACTATGTTTAATTATACCATGCAAAATATGATAAGAAATTGTCAAATAAATATTAGTAACACATTAAGAATAGTTTAATAAAAATTACTAAAATATTAGTAGGCATAATTAACAATAGTTTTTATTTTGACAAATAGCAATTCTGTTTTGAGAGGCACTAGATTAGGGTGGTTGGTGGTTGCCTGGCCTATATTTATGTGATTTGAAGATTTGAATGTGTAAGTTTTCCTCTTCCCTTAGTTTTAATAAGGCATAAATTTTATTTATTTTTACTTTTTGTTGTTGCATTTTATTTTAGTGTGATATATTTAGTTTATGTAAATAAAATTATTTATAAGAAAAAATTGGACAAAATATTATGAACTTTGTTTATGATGAAATATAAGAAATATTATTTTCTACATATGATTAGAAATAATGTTTTCTACATTTTATCGCCTTAGTACTAAGTAAGTTTTTATTGTCAAAGAATTTAAATGTATTTTATGTAACTACACTTTTTTTGATAAAAGGTTAAAATAGATTACAGTTATCCAAAATAATAGGCTATTAAGGGTGTGGTTCGGTGGTTAAGTCGCTTGATTGTAGTGGTGGCCATCGAGTTCAAACCCCTGCTAGGCCAATGAGCTCATAGGCTTTACGCCTTCGTTGTGCCAATGAGCTCGTGGGTTTGAAGTGTTCTTTCTAGGGGATGAGGTCCCCCGTGTTTTGGCCTCACCGGTTCATAGTTCTGGGCTAAAGCATTTCCGTGGAGCCGAAGGGCGTGTTGCACCAGCGTCACTAATCACATTAAAAAGTTTACCAAGCGCATTATAAAAAAAAAATTATCCAAAATAATAGGATGTCTTGTTATATGAAACCAAATAAATGATTAATAAGAAGAAGATGAACTTTTAGTCATCATTTTGTAATATGGTAAGTTATTGCATGTATATATTTATGTAGTTTAAGGACTTGAATGGAGCAAATTTTCCTCTTCCACTGATTTTAATAGAGTTCTAATCTTATTTATAATCTTGTAAAAATGGAAAACTAATGGGATTGGCTAGGGTGCCTAGGATGGGTAAAGGATAGATCTCAACAAAGCACAAAACTCTAAAAGAAAATATAGAATAATGAAATAAAGATAAATAAGAATTTGAAATGACCCAACCCTAACCTAACCATAATTCTAGTTAAGGTTAGAATTAAGGTTAGGTTTAGTGTTAGTATTAGAGTTATATTTATAATTAGGTTTTGGATTAGGGTTGTAGTTAGGTATATAATTAGGGTTTGAAGCATGGTTAGAATAAGGTTAGAATTAAGGTGGGTTACTATTAGAATTGGGGTAAGAATTAATTACAGTTGCAATTAGGTAAATAATTAGGGTTTGAAGTATGGTTAGAATTAAAATTAAGGTTAGAATTAAGGTGGGTCACTATTAGAATTGGGGAAAGAATTAGAGTTACAATTAGGGTTAGGGTTCAAATTAGAGTTAGGGTTAGAGATACAATTAGGATTAAGGTTAGGGTTAGGGTTAGAATTAGGGTTACAACTATAATTAGGGTTAATGTTAGAATTAGAGTTAGGGATAGAGTTACAATTAGGGTTAAATTTAGTATTAAGGTTAGGGTTAGGGTTTCAATTAGGATTAGTCTTAGGGTTAGAATTGAAGTTAGGGTTGGAATTAGAATGAATTTAGGTTAGGGTTAGAATTAGAATCAAGGTTACTAAATTAGGGTAAGCATTAAAGTTACAATTAGGGTTAGGGTTAGGGCTAGAGTTAGGGTTAGAGTTAAGGTTAGGGTTAGGGTGAAAATCATAGTTAGAATTATCAAATTTGACTTTTCATTAATTTTTTTTTTTTTTAATACATACATACATACATATGTAATTTACGTTTATATCTATATATAGACCTATGGTTAGAGTTAAGGTTGAAATTAGGGTTGGAATTAGTAATAGAGTAGCGGTTAGGGTTAGAATTATGGTTAGACCTAGGGTTAAGGATAAAATGAATATTAGAATTATAATTGGATTTAGGGTTAAGGTTACAATTAGGGTTAGAATTAGAGTTTAGATTACATTTATAATTAATGTTAGAATTAGGGTTTCTATTAATAACAATAATATATTATTTTAAAAATATATACTAATATAAATTATATTATATTTATTATTATATATAATAATATAATAATAAACATAAATATTAATATAATATAATAATATTATAATAATGTAATAACAAAAATATAATATTATTATATTTAAATGTAATAATGATATAAATATAATTTTATATTATAATTATAATTATAATTAAGTAATTTTCTTTCTTATATTTATTACTATATGTATTATTATTTTTATTATTATAAACATTCTTTATAATAATGTAATAATGTTATTATATTTACTAATGTTTTTGATATAATAAGGTGGCAAAACAAGGGGTTAAACCCTTACATAACAACCCAAAAAGGGGAAGAAGGCTCACGAACAAAAGGAGCCACTAACAACAACACTAATAGCTGAAAAATAGTAGAAAAGACCAAATGCAGCCAAGCTGTAAGGACAAGAACCCAGAAAAAGACCATGAACAATAGAACGATAGCACAGGCACAGCAGCCCGACTGGAGAACAAACACCAAGGATCTACAGAACACTAGATCTTGACCTAGAACACCTAACACCTTTGCCACTAGGGAGCAAAGGACCTTTCTTCCTACGATGAACCACCATCCAGTAGGGGTCAGAAGGAACAATAGAAAGAGAAGAGGGCTCACGGAGAACCCCAACAGCTGTCGAAGAATCCAGACTTGGGGAAGCCGAGCCCAAAGAGGGCAAACCCAAAGAAGAAGAAGTTAGACCAGAAGAGGCAGGCTAACCCGAAGCTGGAGGAGCGGTCAAATGAGTAGATAGACAATCAGAAGAGTCTGAAGCAAGTGAGGGAACTGAAGCAACAACCTTCTCCAAGCCCTCAACAACATCCTCCGTAGGGAGCTCAACCTCCTCAAAGGAAACAACCCCCTACGACGAATAGTCCTCCGGTGAAGCACTAATAGTCAGGTGGTCCACGAGAGCATCCTTCCACCAAGTAGCAGCCCCCTTGTGCCATGAGAGAGGGCAGCCAGAGGCTAAATGCCTAGTAGAAAAATATTGTCTGCATCTAAAAGGAATACCCACGTAATCCAATAGTTGTTTCCAGGGTCTATCCCACACCATCAAGACCACATCCCCATGAAGAGGTCTAGATAAGTCAATATCCACAAGGATTCGAGCCACCATACAGTGTCCCATAAAAGATCTTGTAGAATCAACCTTGAGGAAACGACCAATAGCATTACCAATGCTCTCGTAGCAAGTATCCTCCCAAAATTGGAGAGAGAGATTTGGGAGACTGACCCAAATAGGTCTGACGTTGAGCGGCTCAGTTAGGGGATTGAAGGAGAGAGTCCAAGGCTTGATGGAGAGGGAATGCTCCCCCCACAACCAGACCTTACCATCGAGCACTAAGTCTCATTTGCTTCAAAGAAGCAAATTTCACAATAAAAAATCCTCGTGCACAAGGAAACAACTCGATCTTACCTTTAACAAGAGGCTTCCAAGACTCCATGACCTAGTTGTGAAGAGTGGGCAAAGACGGCCAAAGTCCATTAAATTTGCAGATCACACTAGTGTTGTGATAAAATTCTTCATTTTCAGTGATCTCAGGTCCACACACCATAACAGGAGACTCCCGGCACAAGGGATAGGTCGGGAACCGAGCTGGGGTGAGCAGGACCAAGCACCAGCACCAGTCACAGCATCAGCAAAAGATTTCTTTGGGCCCTCAAGAGCCCAAAGCCTCTCAACAAGCCCTCCAACAGCATTAACCCCAGAAGAAGGCATGCCAACACCCACACCAGAGCCATTAATCTATTTTGTGAGAGGTGGAGCCCTAAGCACAGCGTTCTTAGGTATGGACCCCTGCCCACCTACAATAGTCCCAAGCAAATCACCAGTCCCCTGGGCGACCACTGCCTGCGAAACAAGAACCGCACCAGCACCTAAAAGATTGGGTGTTGACACCCCTGGCATCGAGCGCCCAGAAATCTACCCATCGCAGTTTGAAAATTCTATTTCCCACTCAGTACTTTGTGCCATCGCGATTTCTTGCTTAGAGAGGATTTTCATCAATACGATGTTACTTATTGTATTTACTAATGTTATACAATATAATTATATATTAATTTAATGAATGTCTTACATGTTATACATATAATTATATATTAATTAAATTAAATTTATATTATTATTACATTATAATAATATTTTTTTTTTTATTCGTAATCAGAGATTGTATTATATTATATGAAAAAATTATAGTCCTCAGCCCTTTCATGGCTGGCAAAAGAGGTTGAGACCATTATCCCATTCTAAACTATTAACTTATACCAGGAGACCACGCAGGGTTAGAGCTATAGACACCCATACTAAACTATAGACATTTACTAAAGCCCTAAAATAACCAGACATACTAAAAGCTTCTGATAAGCAATAGGAAGCCAAGGAGACACTATCATACTTAACTAGCATACTCTTCAATCTTCTTCCTGAAGTCGTCCATCCACTAGAAGCCGTCGACCTCCACCAACCCCAGTAGCCTTCTGATGAATTCCACCGCAGTCGAAGCCTATTCCTTAAGCACGATCAGGTCAAAGCCCTTGGCATCCAGGATGAATAGGTATACTTTTATCACTGCCCCAAGATCCGCAAGAAGGCTCCAATCCTTAGGGTGAGGAATGCCGACACCTGGGCTGGCAACTTGTAGAGTTTTCCCCAAATCACCTAGGTGCTTAGGATAGAATATGCCTTGCATGATTGATTTCGCATCTGCCTTCTCCATTTCCATCTCCATCAACATTGCCAGGACCCTCGAGGAAATATCCGTGTCTACGCGATATCTCTCATCATTCTGCAAGAAGGTCTTTCATAGAATCAGTTTCACCACACCAACCAGAAGCCCTTCTGACTATCGCAACATCCTTTGCAGTCAAAGATCAGTAATACTTCCCAAGAAAGCCATTTGCCGCTTGGTGCTGACTAGCCAGATGGGGGTGTCCATCCCTCCACAGCGAATAGCATCAGCTGAGATGATTGTGACAAAGTGGGACGGCATTAGCAAAAGACTGAGAAAGGATTTGTAGATCAGTGGATACCACCTTCGTAGAAAACCTCCACACAACCTACCACCGAAGGATCTCAAAGGCACACCTCTTAATGATTGCCCAACTGAGATGTATCTAGACACTAAGAAACAATAAAACTACCTCCCATCGGCTCGTGCCGTCATGGATCGACTTCTAGTCATGAGTGCCTCAGCCTTGCCACCCATGATGGTGTGGCAAGGCTCCCTCCCAACCACCCACAAACCTTACTCATACTAAAGGAGGTCCTACCAAAGAGAGAATTTCTCTGACCAAGACCCCGTCTGCCCCAACATTGGACAATCTATCTACTTCTTGGTTTCCTTCTCTCAAAATATGATTGAATGTGACCCTATCAAATCCTTCTAACAGCTCCAGAGCTTGATCCAGAATAGCTTGCAGTCTCCAGTTAACTAATTTCTTACTCCTCAAGCCATTGATGACTATCATTGAATCCCCTTCAATCTCCAAATTTATGATTTTAAGCTCCCTACATAGCCGAACACCGAAGAGTAACACCTGAAACTCTGCCTCATTATTGGTGCCAAATCTAAGAGGAGCAACTAACTTTCCCACCGTTTCTTCCTTTGAATACTTAACAATACATCCTGCCCCTGACAGGCCCGGATTACCTCGTGAGGCCCCGTTGAAATTCAATTTTAGCCATCCAACCTCTGGGGGGGACCACCTAATATTTTCCCTTACTTTCTTCATTTTGTTTCCTCCTCCAATCTGGGAAGCTGGAGAGAGCCCCTTCCATCCTTTTAACATTTCTGCATCCCAACCTGTGAAGAGGAGGTGAGCTGGGTCTCAGTCTATAAGTCTAGAATTTACCACTTCCACTATGCTAGCTTCTATTTTACTAAGGAGAGAATGCCATGGCATTTCTTTATCTTGAAAGATTCTCCTATTCTGTTCTTTCCAAATCTCCCCAATCAGAATGGATGGGGCTGTGACCTAAAGACCACCAAACATCACTTTCTGGTGTAGGAGGGGCCAGGCTATCAACCATTCCAATAGATTTCTAGAGGGTGCTGACTTCCACTGAAACTTGTTACACAGCCATTGCCAAACTCTCCCCGTGAAGGGGCAATGCAGGAATAAGTGATCTCCATCTTCCTCCGCTTCACCGCAGAGTGAGCATCGTGAAGGCCGCTCAAAACCCATCCTTCTTAGTCTATCCACTATTAAGGCCTTACCCTGAGCAGCTATCCATAGAAACACACCTGCCTTAGGGAGGCATTGTTTGTGCCAACAAAGCTTAGATGGGTTCAATCCTAAGGGCTCATTCGTGACGGCTAAGGCCTTATACCCCTCCTTTACCGAGTACTCCCCGGATGCAGAGGCATTCCACCTTAGTCTATCCCTGCCCCTTCTGAACCTTATGTTGCGTTTAGCCAGCTCTTCGTCAAAACTAGAGATCAAACCAACATCAAAGCCCAAACCCTGGATACTTTTCCATGTGGGAAGATGACTGATTTCTGAAGGGAAGGATAAGTAATTGCACACTTTCTCTCCCCACTCCAGTTTGGTAACTATCATTACGGGGGCCAAGTCTTCACACCTCGCTAGAGCTGAGAGCCCCTCCCAAGAGTCCTCCCAGAACCTGGCTTCCCTACCTTCCCTGATTTCCCAAGTAAGGTGGTTAATTATTATATTTCTGCTCTTCTTAATAAAGTTCCATATCCTGGAACCATCTGGTAACTGTCTAGAAGTGAAGATACTATGTGCTTCCCTATCTAAGTATTTATTCTTCAACAACCTTACCCATTTGAGGTTAGGCTTTTCATGTATCAACCAAACCAACTTTGCCCCAAGAGCTTGATTTTGCCTTAGAAGATCTTTCACCCCAGCCCCATCCTTTCTTTCTGTTCGCACACTTGTTTCCATTTGACCAGCGAGAATTTGAACTGGTCCGATGAACCTTTCCAGAAGAAGTTCCTCAATAACTGATTTAGTTCCTTATACATTTTACTTGTCAAAGGTAAACATGACATCATTTAGATAGGAATAGCTACTAGAACTGTTTTGATGAGAGTCAGTCTCCCTGCCCACGAAAGCCACTTGCTCTTCCAAGATTCTAGTCTAGCCTTTATCCTTTCCAAAAGAGTATCCCAAGAATTACCAGGGAGAATCCCATTAACCAGTGGCAACCCAAGATATTTGTAAGGCAGAGAACCTTTCCCAAAGGACAGAATCCGTAAGATCCTTTCTACTCTACCAGGGGGTATTAAAGAAAAACACTTCTGATTTCACTTTGCTGACTTCCTGCCTAGACGCTTTGGAATATGAGTCCAAGATCCTTTTAAACCTTAGTGCCTCCCCTTCCTGTGCAGCTCTGAATAATAGGGTATCATCAGCAAATTGTTGATGAGAAAACCTTGGCATATCTCCTGTGATTTGTATACCTTTGATTTGACCCTCTTGACATGCATTTGAAATGAATCTTCCTAAAGCATCAACCATGATAATGAAAAGGAAGGGAGAGATAGGATCTCCTTGCCTAAGTCCTCTTGAACTGTTGAAAAAGCCTATTGGGGAGCTGTTAAGAAGGACTGAAAACCTTGGGCTTGAAATCCATTCAAAGATCCAATTTAGCCACTCTTGTTGAAAGCTGAAAGCCTCTAAAATCTTGAACATAAATCTCTAATTTACTTTGTCATATGCCTTTCGGATGTCCAATTTAACCAACATTGAGGGGAATTTGTTTCTTTGCACCGAGTGAATAGCCTCTTGGGCAATTATTACCCCATCCAGAATAGACCTTTCAGGGACAAAACCCGTCTGCTCCTCAGATATGATATCAGGAAGAATTCTTTTGACTCTATTCGCTACTGCTTTAGCCAAAATTTTGTAGACCACATTACACAGTGAAATTGGTCTAAAGTCTTCGAAAGGCTCTGGTTTATCTTTCTTGGGGATCAAGACTAAAAAGGTGTTACCAATCTCTTTTATAACCTTACCCTCCTTTCTAGCATCCTCATAGGCTATTGTGAGATCTTTTCCAATAAAACTCCAACATTTCTGGAAGAACGCTGCTGGGAACCCATCAGGTCCAGAAGCCTTATCCGGTCCAAGTTGAAAGAGAGTTTTTTTGATTTCCTCTTCTGAGAATTTACTATTCAACATCAGGTTTTGGTCTTCAGATACTAACTTCGGGATGAATCTTAAAAATTCTTGTTGGACCTGAAGGGTTGAACTCTTTTCTTCATTCAAAAGATCCTGAAAATAATCAACCGCTACTTGTCCAATCTCCTCTGGGATGTCCATGATCCTTCCCTCCTTTGTTTTGATAGAAGCAATTATGTTGACCTCTCTACAGACCTTGGTTGAATTATGCAAAAAATTGGTATTAGAATCACCACCCTTCAGCCACACCTCCCTAGATTTCTACCTCCAGAAGACTTCTTCTTTGGCCAAGATGTCCTCAAGTTTACTCATCAATTCTTTTTCTTTCAAAAAAGATGCATTATCCATTCCTTCTTTTATGATTTTCTCATTTAAAATTTGAATATCTGTCTCTATCTGTCTCATAGTTTCAAAAATATTCTTAAAGTGATCCTTATTCCACTGTCTCAAATTTGCTTTGATGCATTTCAACTTGGTTACTATATTGAAAAGACCAACTCCCTCAGGATTGCAATTTTTCCACCACTCCTCAATAAGAGACAGAAAGGAGGAGTCCTTAAACCACATATTTTCAAATTTAAAGGGACATCTTATTGGTCTCCTTTCACCCTGTATATCTAGACTTATTGGGAAATGATCAGACCCTGATTCCAGAAGAATCTTGCTATCCAAGCTGAAGGGAAATTGACTCAAGTCCCCTTCAATAAAAAACCTATCTAATTTTTCTGTAATGTTACAGAAGCCAAGTCTTCTATTGTTCCAAGTGTAGTTCCCATTACCCAATTGAATTTCTATTAAATTATTTCTATCAACAAAGGCTTCAAAATCCTTCTGAGATTGGAGTTTCCTTCGCACCCCTCCTAACTTGTCTTCAGCTCTCAAGATAGCATTAAAGTCACCTCCCAAGAAAATAAAATCACAAATCCTACTGTTACACACATGATCTAATTCTGCCCACAACTCCTTTTTTAGACTTTGAGAATTGGGACCATAAATGTTTATCAGAAGAAAACTTAAGTTTGATGCCAGACTTCTTACTTTACTAGCAATCCACCCATTACTGGAAGCTACTTCTTCTAGAAGAACAGTCTGCGGTCTCCATAATGTCATCAGACCCCCCGAGGGGCCTCTAGAGTTAACATTAGCCATCTTCCAATGCTTCAGGCTCTTGGCAAAGGATTGATTTTCACTTTCCTCTAGTTTGGTTTCTTGAATCATACAAATGTCTGGTTGAATCTACTTTAGTTTGTGCCTTAAGAGGCACTTCTTGTTAGGGGCATTCATACCCCTAACATTCCATGACAAAATCCTCATTGTTGTTCAGGAAGGGGGCCACCCTTCCCTACTTTCAACAAATCAAGAAGTTTCAGCTATCCACTTGCTTCTCCATCCCACTTCAGTTTTTCCCTATTAGGAATTTGACCTCTAGATTTGTGATCTCCACAGTCTGGAGATGTTTTAACACTATCTCTTTGGCCAATCCCTAAGATCTCTGGGGGGCTGGGAAAATCCTTTTCTTTAGTGTCCTTGAGAGCCAGAGAATTCACTTCATCTTTTAGTCCAAAATCTTCCAGCCCTTTTCTTGAGTATGACAACCAGTCCTCTGCAAGTGCTTCTTCATCCAGTCTGATTAAGCCTTCCTTTATGGCCTTTGCTATTTGAGCTAATTCATTACCTACTACAAACAAAGAATAAAAATCTTCCATTTGCATATTTGGTTTGATTGCCTCGATTGTATCTGAAATTTTTGTGTTAATGTTTTGGGTAAGATTTACAAATTCTTCCACCCTAGAAAGGTTCTGAAGTCCCTCTCTTAGAGCTTCTTCACTTGAACCCTGAGCCTTTTCAATCTCCTTCTCATGGGGAAACTCAACTTCCACCAAACCAGGAACCTGATCCGATGGGAAAGTATTAACCTTTTCCCCTTCAGTTTCCATTTCCTCCACTATTGTTCCTACCTCTTCAACCTGAGTTTCATCCTCCACCTGAGTATTCCTTTTATCTTTGACTTGGTCTTACTCCCAAGACCTCCATCCTATTGTACTCACCCAATTTCCAAGGGGTTCAGATTCGAAGATAAGAGGTTGGCTTAGGACACCCCAATCTATAAATATTTCAAGTTCTCTCCAGCGCTGATCAGGAAAAGGATTTTCAATACAAATTCTGATGTGTGAACCTTCTTCTATTGGATCCTTCCATTCTTCTGAATAGATATACCTTCCCAAGTAGTTTCTAATTTCTTCTAAAATCTTCTAGTTCCAAAATTCTAATGGTAGATTGGGCAATCTATACCAGTCCTGACTTCGATTCATTTTATACTTCTTTGGATCAAAGCCCACAAACCAGTCACATAAATAGAAACCAAAACCATTCAAAATCTAGATCCCTTCTAAATTTTCCTTTTTGATCTTGACAGAGGGGCAAAAAACAAAGAAGAAGCCATTCGCTAGGGTGTTCAAAGATAACTCCTTTCCCCATCTTTCCTGCTGTTAGTACTCATTTTGGTCTGGAGTTGGGCTTTTGGTGTTTGCAGGTTTTCTCTTTTGGTCCTATGTTTTTTCTAACTCCATCAGTGTGAGTTCACCTTTGTCTTGGCGACCATGTTCTTCACAATGGTATTTTCTTCCATCACCAAGAGTTTCTCTATTGGCAGCAGTGTTACATTTTCCACCGACAAGGATGGTCAGCCCGATGAGGGATGTTCAATGTCATTGGCGTGAGTATTGCTATCGACCGAGTTGTTTTTGGTTCCACCGACAGGAGGGGGTTACCCCGATGGAAGTGTTATCGGGATGACTTACATTATCGGTGCAGCAGTTTTTTGGTCGCTCCGACGGTTTGGTCTGGCCAATGAGGGCGTGTGTATGTGGTCGGCGAGAGCTTGGTCTATCAGCAGAAGAATTTTATGGGCCACCGATGTGAGGTGTCTGGCCGATGGGAGTGCCATCGGCGTAATGAAGACTATCGGCCAAGCAGTCAGAGGGTTCGCCGACGCTAAGGGTCTTACCGACGAAGTGTAGAGAGTTGTGCCATCGGCACGACATGGTGTATCGGATGGACCATGGAATGTTAAGCCGATGGAGATACTCTCGCCGACGAGGGGCTATGGAGAACCATCGGCGTGATGAGGGCTATCAGGTGAGCAGGTAGGTTGTTGGCCGATGAAGTGCCATCGGTGAGAGTTGGTGCATCGGCATGGGGGTTTTCAGTTGTGCCGACGATCGGGGTCTAGCTGACGAAGGTAGTTTGGATGTGGTCATCGGGGTGACTGGGTGCATCGGCGAAGGTGGATTGCGTTGGGCCGATGGTTATTTTCTTGTCGATCAGGAGGCATCGGTGTGACACTACGTATCAGGGAGGTTGGCGGAGTGTTCGCTGATATAGTTGGTCTGGCCGATGGAGGTGGTTCAGGGCCTTCATCAGAGTGACATGGTATATCAGAATTATGAGCTGGATTTTGGCCGATGGGGTAAGTCTGACCGACAGGGTTTGGTATCAATGGGAGTTGGGCAGATGGGCTATTTGTGGATGGTTCATGGGTCGAGTGGGGCAAAACGCTTGACACTTAGTATGCTAGCGGCCCTGCTTATAAGGTGTTAGAATAGTCTCCGCGGGGTGCATGTGGGACTAATGCTTCCTACATTTTTGAAATATAAGCATAATGCATTTTGACGGGAAGTTTTCAAAGGCACAGTTGCTGTATTTTCTGATGGTTGTGGGTGGTTGAAGCCTTTAATGACGGTTGTGCAGAGGTGTGGGCGATGGCGTGAATGATCAAAATGCTCGATCATGGATGAGGATTTCCAGGTGGTGGTGTAAGGCTCGAGTCCTCCCCTGTCTCTTCCCATACCTGCTGCATTTACTTTTGATAAGTGCCATTGTTCTCATGTACTGTATCTAGCGAATTCTAAGTGGCCATGTAATTAATTGCTGGGTATAGTTCCCTGTGGTATTAGAGGGACTCTGTTACTCATTTTGGTGGTTGGAAACTTGGACAATTTTTTGGTGCTGCAATAGGAATACAACCTTTTGGTGATCCTATTTCAGGTTTCTCTGGTAGTTTATGAATTGTATGTTGTATGTATTATGCACATAATTGTCAATTTCATGTTGACTTAAATGAATAATGTTTCATAACATGTATTTGGTTATTTGTCTCTAGACTGAATGTGTTTTTCTTCTGACTCTGAACATCTAAGGGGTGTTATAGATTCTAGAATATAGGTTTTCTATATTGAATTCTTAGTCTCTTACCTCTGCTCAAGGAGTAGATTGAATGTTTTGGACTATGTGTTGAGGAGAATACATTACAGAAAGGATAGTTGCAAGCAGAAATAACCTAATACTCTCTCTTGGGTATTGTCTGTAAGGCAGACATGTTAAAAACCCCTTGAAATCTGATGTTTTAGGTCTGTGCTAAACATTCACATATGTATGTCTACTGACTCCGAGCCCTAGATAGGCACCGATCTGTCTTGGTATCTCTGTTGTGACCCAAGGTCCAGGTTTGCATCCAAACATAAATCAAAATCAAACTTCAACCACAACCATTAGGACAGTAGAAGTAGTTTTAGGACCCAAAGTCCTCTGATTCACAACTGAACATAGGCCCGAAGCTAGCCCCTTTGCTCTTATCTCACAGTTTTGGTCTACTTACAGGAGGACTTATCTGCTTTGTGTCAACATCCCAAGCCAATCCATAAGCATATTCTCATGGGTGTTGAATAGGGAATACCCCCCTAGGTTTTACAGAGCTTGAAGAAGAAGAGGAGATAAAAATAGAGTCTATCTCCTACACTATTGGCCCCTAGCCCAGAGATCCTGTTGATCACTGATGGCTACTTGGTAGGGAAATCTGGGAGAAAGTATCCAGTCAGGGAAAAAACCAACAGAAAATGGTGACTCCGCTAGGGAGGTTGATTTAAAAGAAAAATATTTGTGGCCCATCCGAGTTGCAACAGAAATTGGCGACTCTGTTGGGGACTTTGTGAAAGAACCCTAATTTTTTTAAAAGAAAACAGTTCCTAGTTATAGGTGGCGACTCTGAAGTAATCTCCCAACTGGTCAAAGTGAAATTTATATGCAAGGGAGAAGATCCCAACGTAATCCTCTATTTGAAGAGTTACTAGTAGAAAGAAGGATGATGTATAGAAGAAAGGGAACCATCTCAGCCAGTCATGAGGGTTCCCCTAGGAATAATCATGATATTCAGGATAACCCTAGGCCATCAGGACAGCATGTGCCTTATTTTTCAAATGCAGAAGCTGATATTCAGGGTGCATATGAGAGGCAATAGGGTGGTAGTTTAAGAATGAGGTCAGAGGTGTTCCAAGAATGCCTTTTCTTAGACCCTGGTGAAAGATTTGAAGAGGCAGAATCTCTGAGGGATGATGAAGATGATGACCAAAATGGTATGATACCATCTACCTCCATGCTTAAAGAAGAACAGTTAGCTGAAGAAATCAAAAGCCTAAGAGCAGAATTAGAATATTTACAAGCAATGACAGTCAGAGATGACATGAGACAGAAAGTTCAAGCTCTGAGAGTTGTTCAGAATGATTCAGTTCCTACCCTTGAAAATGCAAATATGCAGAGACATCAGCATAATGATCAAAGATAGAATGTAAATGATGCTAGGATGCCATTAAACAATGTAAGAAATTAGAATGCAAACAGAAATATTAATGCTAATCAGTTTGATAGACAACCCATGCAGTTGGATAGATTCAGACAACCGGTGTTTGATGGTATTCCTGGGTATCCAAACCCCATTGACAAGCATGTAAGGCTACAAGTGCCAAAAATTTTAGGAAATAACACTGTGTTAGGGGAGGATCATTTGAAAGCTTTTCAAAATGTCATGGACAACTTTGAGGTTGAGCATGAGGATGTTTTCATGAAGTCATTCATGCAGTCTTTAGTAGATGAGGCTAGAGAATGGTATAAAAATCTGCCTGATCGGAGCATTTCATCATAGGATGATTTCAAAAGGATGTTTAAGGAGCAGTATGGTGACAAAACTGACCCTAGTTTTTTTGTAAATGAGTTCACCAGTATCACCAAAGGGTCAAATGAGCAGGTTGTAGATTTTAATGCAAGATTTACTAAAGTGTTGAACAAATTGCCACATCACATGAGGCCAAATGAACCAATGTGCATAATATTGTATATCAATGCTTTTGATGCCAAAACTGGATATGGGTTAAGAGATAAAGGTCCTGCTACTCTCAAGGATGCTTTCAAGATAGCAATAAACATTGAGAACAATAGGAAAGCATCAGGCAAGACAAATAGGAGGGATGATCTGAAAATTCTGCAAAATCCAAACAAACCTTAGAGTATTCAAGGTAATGCATCTGCTCCCAAGGATAAAATTGATAAACTGGCAAATGTTGTTAAGGACTTAAGCTATAGACTGGCTAGAAGTGAAAAAGGGATAGGTCATGATAGGCAAGTTTACCAAAGGCAGGAAAAGAGACCATCATTGCATGATATGCCATATAATACCAATTGGCACAATGGTAAGCCTGTATTTCCACATAACAACACAAATCAAAGAGCTCAACATACCAAGGAAACTCTTGATCCTTTGAAGAAAGCTATAAATATTGTTGATGATACTCCATGGTACATAATCTGCCAGATGCCACATTCACAGTCACAATGCATGATTGCTCAGTCTTTGTATGATAATGTTGTATCCTGTAATGAATGCAATGAGCCACATTATGTATAGGATGATGATATTAATATGCTATCCATAAGCAGTGGACATCCTTCTCATGATGCTGATGAGAGTACAGATGATGGGACTCAGCCCTGTCAATAGGTTTTTTATGATGAGGATAATGAAGATAGTTATGTGTACGCTCAGGGCTCACACAGTTTTTTGAGTAACCTGCAGAGACCTTCTGATGAGGAAATTAGGGCCCTCACAGCTGCAGCAGTGGCCAAAGTCAAAAGCAATTACAATCTTAGAGGTAAAGCTCAGGTAAGCAGCCCACATCAACCAGAGAATGCTCTTGCAAGTCAGCCAGTGCATGGTCATAAAGGGATTGAACCACAAAAAAGGTAGTGGGGTAATAACAAGCAAAATTTTAAGCAAAGAAGAAGTCATGAATCTCAAGGACCAGAAAATAGAATCCCCCAAGTTGAGGATCAAAGAAAAAGTTCCCAAAACAAGAATGACTGTCAAGTAGCCAT
This sequence comes from Cunninghamia lanceolata, assembly GCA_027924645.1. NCBI lineage: Eukaryota > Viridiplantae > Streptophyta > Pinopsida > Cupressales > Cupressaceae > Cunninghamia > Cunninghamia lanceolata. Next base: position 2,902,929 of record BSBN01001430.1, read on the forward strand.
AAAGACTAAGGCCGTATCAGTTCAAGATAAGAATAAAACCATGGAGCAAGCTACAACTGTCATACAAAGTTATGCTCCATTTGATATAGCTCAAGTCTTGTCTCAGGTAAAGGTTTTTGTCCCATTGATGGAACTGATGAAGGTTGAAGAAATCAAGAATAGGACAGTATCCCTAATTTCAGGAGTACCTTGTCAAGCTAAGCAAAATGTTTAGATCCAAGGTGAGAAGCATGTCTTATGTAATGAAGAAGATGAAGCTCCTGAGGTGTATTTAGGGGTGACCATGACAAAGTGCCCTTCACAAGTGGAGCCATTTTATGTATCCCTGGTTATAAATGGAAATTTAATTAGAAATTGTATGCTTGATTCTGGAGCATCTACAAATATCATGCCTTTAGCCATCATGCAACAAGCTGGATTGAAAATAGACAAGGCATGTGGCAAATGTTATGCTATGGATGCCAGAGAGGTACCAGTTATTGGAATCATGAAGGATGTGGATTTCAGACTAGCAGCATTTCCTGAAAAGAGCTACAAAATGAATATAACAGTGGTTGACATCAAGCCATAGTATGGTATGCTATTGTCAAGAAGATGGGCAACACTGATTGGTGGAAGTATGCAGTTGGACCTGTCATATGCTATGATTCCAATGAATGGCAGGGATGTTAAACTGATCAGAGAAGAAAGATCATCAGAGACGGTGGAGAATCAAGAATCAGAAGAACAGATATGCTTTGTGAACACTGACTGTGATAACTTCAAGGTTGTCTCAGATGATAAAGAGGACAAGGAGAAACATGTTTGCATTGAAGAGCTGGACCAGCATGGTCTATGGACCATGTATTTTGATGGAGCTTGTGCAAAAAAAGGTTCTGGAGCTAGAGTTGTTTTCCTATCTCCAAATGGTAAGCTCCTCAAATTCTCCTTCTTGCTAAGATTTGCTTGTACAAATAATATTGAAGAGTATGAAGCCTTACTCTTAGGCTTAAATATAGCTCTCAAACATGGAATCAAGATGCTAAGGGTATTTGGGGATTCTGAGTTAATTGTATCCCAAGTTAGAGATAGATATGCTTCAAAAAACAAAAGATTAAAACAATACAAACATGTTGTTTGGGATACAGTTGAATTATTTGATGCATTTTGAATAGGCTGGATAGAGAGATCAAAAAATGTCATGGCTGATTTCTTAGCTAATGTGGCAATAAGGCCAGATGATATCACTCTATCAGATGTTACAAATGTTGAAGTTAAAGTTAGACCTGCAGTACCAGAAAACATATGCAGTTGGCAAGTGTTCGATGATGACAAGGACTTGTTAAAATTTTTGCACTGCATAGATGAATATGAGAACCAAGAAATTGATTTTCAAGCTTTTGTAGAAATTGTAGATGGAAAAGAAACTCTTATGGGGAAAGAAATAATTCAGTTGAAGACTAACAAAATTCTTAGAGGGTTAGTAGCTTTAGAAAGAGCTTTTGACAGTAGAGACCAATTGGTCACAAAGACATCTCCCACAAACAAAGATGACTTAGAGGAGATAAATTTTGGGACATCTCAGGCCCCCAAGAAGGTATACATTGGTAAACAGCTCAAACCACACATTAGGAGCATGCTGATTGCATTACTGAAAAGATATAAGCATGTTTTTGCCTGGTCATATGAAGACCTCAAAGCTTATAGAGAAGACCTATTCCAGCATGAGATCCCTTTGAATCCTGGAGCTAAGCCATTTAGACAGAAGCAAAGGCCTATTAATCCTACCTTGGCTCCAAAAATGCAAGAAGAACTCAAAAATCTTAGGGAGGCTGAAATAATTGTGCCAATCAGACATTCAACTTGGGTGTCTAACCTTGTCCCAGTCAGAAAAAAGAATGGTGATATTAGGCTTTGTGTTGACTTTAGAAATTTGAATGTATCCTCCTTAAAGGATAATTACCCATTGCCTAATATGGAAGCTATGTTGCAGAAAGTGACTGGTTGTGAACTCCTATCCATGATGGATGGATTCTCAGGTTACAATCAGGTGAAGGTAAAGGAATCAGAACAATACAAGACTACCTTCACCACTCCATGGGGAACATATGTATATGTTATAATGCCATTTGGGCTAACGAATGCAGGTGCTACATTTCAAAGAGCAATGGATGTTGCTTTTGCAGGGTTGATTGATTCAATCTTGGTTGTTTATCAGGATGATCTGACTGCCTATTCAAAGAAGGAAGAGCAGCATTGTATGCATTTAGAATAGATTTTCATTAGAGCACTAGAGTATGGCATTTCTCTAAATCCAAAGAAGTGTGCTTTTGGGGTAGTTGAAGGAAAGCTCCTAGGGCACATTGTTTCCAAGGATGGAGTTAGGATTGATCCTGAAAGAGTAGCTGCAATTGATAGGATTCAGATGCCAAAAATAGTAAAAGGAATCCAGTCCTTCTTTGGACAAATAAATTTTGTTAGGAGATTTGTTCCCAACTTTGCAGAAACCACAAGAAACATTTCTAAAATGCTAAAGAAAGATGAGAATGTCAGTTGGGAAGGTGAAGCCAGCAGATCTTTTTAGGACATCAAGGAAGCAATCAAGATGGCCCCTATTCTTAAATCTCCTGATTTCTCTAGGCCATTTCAATTGTTTTCATTTGCTTCTTTCCACACTGTTGCTGCATGTTTGTTACAGAAAAATGAGGATGGTCTTGAGCAACCCATAGCTTTCTTCAGTATGTCCTTGCAGGCTTCTGAGTTAAAATATGATATTATGGAAAAACAAGCATATACACTAGTCAGAGCAATCAAGAGTTTCAGGCCTTACCTGGTAGGATCCTAGATAGTTGCATATGTGCCTCATGCAGCAGTTAAAGACATCTTCACTCAACAGGAGGTAACAGGAAGGAGGTGCAGATGGATAAACAAACTACAGGAGTTCAACATAGAAATACAAATTACCAAGTTGGTAAGAGGACAAGGATTAGCCAAAATGATGGCACAGTCAAACTTGGAAGCATGCCAAGTCAAAGCAGTCCAGAATGAGATTGTCAATGTATCTAAATCTGAATGGTATAAGGACATCATATATTACTTGCAAAATCTGAATTGGCCTTCCCATTTTAGTGACAGTCAAAAGAGAACTTTAAAACTACATGCAATCAGGTATGTTATTGTTCAAGGTGAGCTGTACTGGAAGAATCCTAGTGGTGTGCTGCTAAGATGTGTGGATGAAAAAGAAGCTAACAATGTTTTGAATGACATGCATAAAGGATTGTGTGGTGGACATTATACTACCCAAACAACAGCTCATAAGATCCTTAGGGTAGGATATTGGTGGCCCACTCTCTTTTCAAATGTACAAAGGCTGATAAGGAAATGTGACCCTTGCCAAAGGTTCTCAGGAAAGTTAAGATATGAAGGTGCACTGCCCCTTAGAACTATAACTATGGAGGCTCCATTTCAACAATGGGGAATTGACTTCATAGGGGAAATTGCAAAGAAATCAAGTGGGGGGTACAGTTAGATTTTGGTAGCAACTGATTACTTCACTAAATGGATTGAGGCCATTCCAACTAAGAGGGCTACAAGTAAGGTGGTGATGGATTTCATACTAGAAAATATTATCATCAGGTTTGGAGTACCATTCAAGATAGTCACAGATAATGCAATGTGCTTCAGATCAAGTGAATTTGTTGATTTTTGCAGCAAATATGGGATAAATTTATCATATGCATCACCATACCACCCACAAGGAAATGGTCAAGCAGAGTCAAGCAATAAAAGCCTCATGAAAATCATCAAGAGGATAGTGGATAAGAACAAGAGAGCTTGGGATTCAAAATTAAAGTTGGCATTATGGGCTGATAGGGTGACAGTGAAAAGATCAATTGGAAGGTCCCCTTTTGAACTGGTATATGGTGCATCAGCCAGGCTGCCTATAAACAATCTCCTACTAGTTTATAGATTCATCCAAGAGAATGATGAGGAGATTGAAGACTCCATGACAAGAAGAATAAACCAGCTAGTTGCACTGGATGAAAGCAGAAGGAAAGCCCACCAGATCAATCTCAAGAGACAACAAAGTGTGAAGTATCTGTTTGACAAGAGAGCTGCAGAAAGGAAGTTCCAGATAAATGACTGGGTGCTCATCTGGAATGCAAAAGGTCAGGACAAGGGCAAACATGGTAAGTTTGAACCCTTATGAATGGGCTCATATCAGGTTTGCAATACTCGTGGGGAGGATTCTTATGTCCTCCAAGCCCTAGATGGTGAGATGCTGGAATTGTCTGTGCACAGTCAATTCCTCAAGTTTTATTTTGCATAAATGATCTGCCTCTGTGCACATTTGTAAAAGTATGTCTATATTGTGAATATCTTGTACAGTTGGTGCTTATTTTTGTGTTTTGCCTGGTCTGCCCGGAGATCTGGTTCTCACTGCAGTTTTGCGCCTGCACGTCCCTAATCGGAGCCTATGTTAGTACTCATTTTGGTCTGGAGTTGGGCTTTTGGTGTTTGCAGGTTTTCTCTTTTGGTCCTATGTTTTTTCTAACTCCATCGGTGTGAGTTCACCTTTGTCTTGGCGACCATGTTCCTCACAATGGTATTTTCTTCCATTGCCAAGAGTTTCTCTATCGGCAGTAGTGTTACATTTTCCACTGATGAGGATGGTTAGGCCAATGAGGGATGTTCAATGTCATCAGCGTGAGTATTGCTATCGGCCGAGTTATTTTTGGTTCCGCCAACGGGAGGAGGTTACCCCGTTGGAAGTGCTATCGGGATGACTTACATTATCGGCGTAGCAGTTTTTTGGTCACTCCGATGGTTTGGTCTGGCCGATGAGGGCATGTGTATGTGGTCAGCGAGAGCTTGGTCTATCGACAGAGGAATTTTATGGGCCGCCAATGTGAGGTGTCTGGCCAATGGGAGTGCCATCGACGTAATGAAGACTATCGGCCAAGCAATCGGAGGGTTCACCGACGCTAAGGGTCTTACCGACGAAGTGTAGAGAGTTGTGCCATCGACACGACATGGTGTATCAGGTGGACCATGGAATGTTAAGCCGACAGAGATACTCTCGCTGATGAGGGGCTATGGAGTACCATCAGCGTGATGAGGGCTATCGGGTGAGCAGGCAGGTTATTGGCCGATAGCGCATGTCTGGCTGATGAAGTGCCATCGGCAAGAGTTGGTGCATCGGCATGGGGGTTTTCGGTTGTGCCGACGATCGGGGTCTAGCCGACGAAGGTAGTTTGGATGTGGTCATCGAGGTGACTGGGTACATCAACAAAGGTGGATTGCGTTGGGCCGATAGTGATTTTCTTGCCGATCAGGAGGCATCAGTGTGACACTGCGTATCGGGGAGGTTGGCGGAGTGTTCACCGATACAGTTGGTCTGGCCAATGGAGGTGGTTCGAGGCCTTCGTCGAAGTGACATGGTATATCAGAATTATGAGCTAGATTTTGGCCAATGGGGTAAGTCTGACCGACGGCGTTTGGTATCGGTGGGAGTTGGGCCGATGGGCTATTGGTGGATGGTTCATGGGTTGAGCGGGACAAAACGCTCGACACTTAGTTTGCTAGCGGCCCTGCTTATAAGGTGTTATAATAGTCTCCACGGGGTGCATGTGGGACTAATGCTTCCTACATTTTTGAAATATAAGCATAATGCATTTTGGCAGGAAGTTTTCAAAGGCACAGTTGCTGTATTTTCTGATGGCTGCGGGTGGTTGAAGCCTTTAATGACAGTCGTGCAGAGGTGTGGGCAATGGCATGAATGATCAAACTGCTCGATCGTGGATGAGGATTTCCAGGTGGTGGTGCAAGGCTCGAGGCCTCCCCTATCTCTTCCCATACCTGTTGCATTTACTTTTGATAAGCGCCATTGTTCTCATGTACTGTATCTAGCGAATTCTAAATGGCCATGTAATTAATTGCTGGGTACAGTTCCCTGTGGTATTAGAGGGACTCTGTTACTCATTTCAGTGGTTGGAAACTTGGACAATTTTTTGGTGCTACAATAGGAATACAACCTTCTGGTGATCCTATTTCAGGTTTCTCTGGTAGTTTATGAATTGTATGTTGTATGTATTATGCACAGAATTGTCAATTTCATGTTGACTTAAATGAATAATGTTTCATAACATGTATTTGGTTATTTGTCTCCAGACTGAATGTGTTTTTCTTCTGACTCTGAACATCTAAGGGGTGTTATAGATTCTAGAATATAGGTTTTCTATATTGAATTCTTAGTCTCTTACCTCTACTCAAGGAGTAGATTGAATGTTTTGGACTATGTGTTGAGGAGAATACATTACAGAAAGGATAGTTGCAAGCAGAAATAACCTAATACTCTCTCTTGGGTATTGTCTGTAAGGCAGACATGTTAAAAACTCCTTGAAATCTAATGTTTTAGGTCTATGCTAAACATTCACATATATATGTCTACTGACTCCGAGCCCTAGATAGGCACCGATCTGTCTTGGTATCTCTGTTGTGACCCAAGGTCCAGGTTTGCATCCAAACATAAATCAAAATCAAACTTCAACCACAACCATTAGGACTGTAGAAGTAGTTTTAGGACCCAAAGTCCTCTGATTCACAACTGAACATAGGCCCGAAGCTAGCCCCTTTGCTCTTATCTCACAGTTTTGGTCTACTTACAGGAGGACTTATCTGCTTTGTGTCAACATCCCAAGCCAATCCATAAGCATATTCTCATGGGTGTTGAATAGGGAATACCCCCCTAGGTTTTGCAGAGCCTGAAGAAGAAGAGGAGATAAAAATAGAGTCTATCTCCTACACTGTTGGCCCCTGGCCTAGAGATCTTGTTGATCACTGATGGCTACCTTGTAGGGAAATTTGGGAGAAAGTATCCAGTCAGGGAAAAAACCAACAGAAAATGGCGACTCCGCTAGGGAGGTTGATTTAAAAGAAAAATATTTGTGGCCCATCCGAGTCGCAACAGAAATTGGTGACTCTGCTGGGGACTTTGTGAAAGAACCCTAATTTTTTTAAAAGAAAACAATTCCTAGTTATAGGTGGCGACTCCGAAGTAATCTCCCAACCGGTCAAAATGAAATTTATATGCAGGGGAGAAGATCCCAACGTAATCCTCTATTTGAAGAGTTACCAGTAGAAAGAAGGATGATGTATAGAAGAAAGGGAACCATCTCAGCCAGTCATGAGGGTTCCCCCAGGATTAATCATGATATTCAGGATAACCCTAGGCCATCAGGACAGCATGTGCCCTATTTTTCAAATGCAGAAGCTGATATTTAGGGTGCATATGAGAGGCAACAGGGTGGTAGTTTAAGAATGAGGTCAGAGGTGTTCCAAGAACTTCATAGATTACATTGTCCTAGTTTATTGTAAAAGTCACTTGGATTTCAAGTCCTACAACATGTATATGATTGTGGACTTATTTTCTATTTGCTCTTCATATTATACTTGTACTAATGCATGGAAGATGTTCTCTAGCATATATTTCTAATGATGCATGTGAAGACTACATTGTTTAGTGTCTTTAATGTGCAAGTAAGATGCTATATATAAGTGGTTGTACACAATTTCTTACATCAAAAATATTGTACTAGACCAAGGGAGAATACACTCTAAGTAGGAAGATATCATAAATATTTTTTAACACCACTAATCTATTTTCAAATACTAAAAATGAAAGGAATTAATTTTTAGATTATCAAATCTAATAAGTCAAGTAAATTTTGTGCATAGAAAGTTAATTTTAAACTACACAATCAACCTAAAACGATTCCACACTAGAATTTTCCATAAAACAAGATATAATATGAAAGCATAGAAAAAATGTTGCATCCACCATGTGAAAGGTATATGATTCGTACAGATGTTTTCTTTGTGTCGACAGACTTCATGAATTATTTAAATTCCATGTAAGTTGTAAGTTGAAGTATTGACAATGCTCTTGGTAAACACAATGACCGACTTAATTTCAGCGTGTAAGGGAGAATGAGAAAGACTAGCATTAATCTGTGTAGAACAAAATGTCTTTTCTATATTCCATGGACTTCCTTCTTATGTTGACGTGTGACTCTACACACTTAATGGGTTACTTGACGTGTTTTCATCACGCAGATGAGTAGTTAACGCATAATGTTTTCACTGGAGAAATGAGTATGAATTTGGAGTTAGAAATTTCCAAACATGTATGGGGAATAATAATTCAGTACCATTGAAGTGAGTTAAATATGTGACTCACGACAAGCCCCTCTTAATAATTTGATGTTCTATTGAAAACCAACTGGAATGTTCTTAATATTTAATTGATCTTATTTTATATTTAAATTAATTTTAAATTTGTTACATATTAGTTATTAGTTTTATTATGTTTGGAAGCGTTCTTTAAGTGAGAAGCACTTAAGAAATATATAAATGAATGCAGAGATTAAAAGGATTATGATTAAAAAGATCTTGTTCATCAAATTTCTAATGTCACCGTCGGTGTTTCACGTTAGTTATTTTTTTGCACTAGTTGGAATTTTTGCCACACCAGATTTTAAACACAACACACTAAAGATATGTGGCATTCACATCTTGTCAAGTGTCAAGGGGTCGACGATTGGATTTTCTTAGCAACTAGATCAACAAATATAACTAGCTAGCAACCGCCATCATGCCCACGTCAAATAATGCACTTAAAGCTTTCCCTTCTCAAAGATCAAGTCACTAAGTTTTTGTCTGGAGACTAAAAGTTTGTGGTAGAAGAGCTTCTGGCCCCTGTTATACCATAGGCTATTGAAAAGAAATGTGAGAACTTGTTCTCATGACCTCCCCATTTTGGGTGGATAGCATCGATGAACTCCAAACCCCAATTCCATTAAGATATTCATATCATGTAGATTTGAGGTTTCCTTGTCTCTCTTATTTAGCCTATAATTTGAATTGTTTTTATCTATAGATCTAATATTATTTGCATTGTAGGACATTTGTGGGCACTTGTGATTTAGAGGGGCAGTATGTACAACCTGAGGTTTTAGATGCTTATCACCTTCAATATAAGAAGTCTTGAAGAATTTATTCAATTATACTATGATTTCTTCTTTTTGGTGAAGAACCTATGTCTGTGTTCAATTCTTTTAGAGTTTATATCCTCAAGTTAAATGGTTCACTATATATAGATAGCAGAGAAACTAGAAATCCACTTCCAATCTATGAATTTCAACCCATCCTAGGATCCACAAACCCAAGTTTAGGTCTATACAATGTAAACCCAATTTTGCCCTCTTTCTTTTATGTCTTAACATCTCTAATTGGAAGCATATAACAAAGGTGAATTAATTTTGTAGGTGTGATGAACACCAGTATGTTCTCTAAAACATTCTAAAATTAAAATAAGGAAACACCATAATTTTTTTATAAAGAAAACATAATTTTAAGTCATAAAACATTAAGGAGAAACATAAAGAATTATCTCATTTCAAAATCATTTACAACAAATGAATATACCATCATTCATAAAATAAATATTACATAGTAGAATCCACATCTATATACTACATTTTCAAGTTTACAAGTTTTCAAAATAATACATATATCATGTCATATACAAATAATATCTCTGTGTAGCCAAGTCTCTGGCATTCTTCAATTGCAAGAGGGAGAGCATCACTGAGTGCTTTACCTCCAACCACAAACCAGGAGTCACCCGCACACATTCCTATAGGAAGTGGCCCTACCCTTCATGAGGGTAGCAGATAAAGGAAATTTGCAAGTACATCATGCCATCTAAGAACTAGTGTTGTGTCTAATCACAAACAATCTGTCATACAACTCTAGATTCCCTCTAGCTAGGTATGACACAATCTGAAGGTTATGCAAATAAGTAGACACTGTCAACCGAAAATGCAAGTAGTGATTTTACATTACTTTGGCCAAAGATTTAAAATATCAAACACACGTTCCAAAATTGAGTTGTGTGTTGTATGTTCACACACCTCTATCTCAAACTTGTTAACATGATTTATTTAATACACTTCAAGCAAACATAAAGGTATAATATTCCCACCATAAGCATATATATATCAAGTAAAAGATTGTTGGCAAGAGACACTGTGTGACTTCATGAGTGTTGTCATTGATGGCAATAAAGTCTATCCCACACATCTACAGTACATAGTATGCCTATACCAGAAGTCAGATTAAAGATTGTTTTGGTCCGGTGAACAAGAACAGAGTATGCAACAAGGTCCGACAATCAATTCTGGATCTCTCAAATGGTGTAACTCGACAAGTTGTGGACTTGGATAAGTCAAGAGGGGTATCATGACTACTATATTCCAGAGATTTAGCCTCCGATTGTAAAGCATGGAAAAGATATGAGCATCTGAGCATCAGGTTCAAGTCAAGTAGAGCAGTCAGAGGAAGAACTGACTGGAAGAGCATCAGACTTCAATCCGGATGAGTAAAAGGTGTTGATCAAGCAATTTGTGGGATCATATATTTTTGGTTGACATGATTAATGACTTCTATGCCTATGCTTTTGATACGCATCACAAATCAAGCATGGATTCAGCTGACAAATCAGTAGCTTATAAATATCTTGAGTGTTCTTGTTGCTGACTAGAAAGTTGATGAAATCCTTGATGTGGATATAAATACCAGATGGATTCTAGTATGTAGTATATGTGGAATACACAAGTGATGAAATAAAGTGTGAAGAAAAGTAGGGACAAGTGTGAATGCAGCAAATCAAGTCTGGTATGTGACAGAGCAACAGTATCAAAACAGAGGAAGAATGGAGTGCATCAAGTCAGTGTATTGTGCCTAGCCGGAACTAAACTCTTGCATTTGTAGATGCCTCTCATTAGTTCAAACACCTAATTATCTTCTGTAAGTTTTGTAGACAGTGAGTCTCTTGTAGGCAGTGTGCCTCTTGTGAGCAGTGTGCTTGGGCAGTAAGCCCTAATTGGCAAGTACCATTTTGTACTCTTTCATTCTTTTAATAGAGAATACAATCTTGGGTTAGTCACCCCGTGGTTTTTCCCTTAGCAGGATTTTCCATGTAAAAATCCTTGTGTTATGTATGTTGATTTCATTTATGTTCTTATGACCATATATGCTGATATGTTTTGATGTTGCACTAATTATTAAAGGAGAAAAGAAAGTTAAAGATATTTGAGATAACTAATTCACCCCCCCTCTCAGTTATTTGCCTTGTTTCCAACAAAGATACTCCTATCATAGGCTTGGCTAGTTGTTCATAAGTTTTTATTTCACTTACAACTTGCCTAATCAAGTAGGTGAGAGAATACTATCTAAATAGTGAAATAATAATGGTACTGTTGTGCATTACTATGCAATCCCAACATTTAGTCAATCTAACTGTCATATTGAAACCTCAAGACTCATGTCCTTGTTGATCAAAAATATAAGGAATTACCTTCATTATTGTTCAATTATGAACTTTAAGTTGTTCTCAGAGTTCATAATTCTCTTTTGTCCCTATTTCCAAATTTTCTATGTTTCCATTTCAATGTTGGCATGTATAAATCCGCCTTAAAATAATTAAGTTTAAACATATTCAAAAATATCTTTACTCAAAAGAATATACATCACTCTGCTAGTTACACTAGGATATAGTTTGAGCTCTAGAATATATACAAATATATATATGATAAAATCCCATATTTTCACTTCACTCTGCCCTCAACTATTTTGAATTTGAATAAGATAAAATAATTCTCTTTCAATAATTCAAATGCATATTTATATATGTATGTATGTATTTTTCATATATACATATATAAATATACAAATTTTAAATATAGAATAGAATAACAATACTAAGTGAACAAAGTAGTCTTTTGTTCACAAATAGTTTTATAAGCATTGACCGATATACAGTCGATGCTTATAAAACCCTTCATGTATAAAAGCCTTATTTTGGCCTAAAATAATTATAACAATTTATTTTTAAAGTGTAGAGCATGATGCATAGATTAGGATCATATACTATTTTTTAATCAAAATTAAAAGTTGTTAAAAAGACACGAAAGTACACTTTTCTTATTTTGTCAAGAACTATGTTTGGAAAATCATAATCTTTTTATAAATTAGATTGAAATTTTAAAAGTTTTTATAATTGAAAGTAGACATTTTCCTCTATAAAACCCATTAATTTCATAAAACTATTAGCAATATAAAGTTGTCGTTCATATGAATCAAAGTGATTTTTTAGTATTAACCATATATCTAATCCATTATGACTAGATATCTAGTCTATTGAGACTAGAGTTCAAACTGTTTTAGAAATATGATGCTACCAACTATTTTGCAACGCTTGGGTGTCAATATTGACCAAATACACTCTACACCATGCAAGATTTGGTTGTGAAGGTAGCCACCTAAGATCTAAGAGCTTCATTGAAAGCACAAGAAAGACTCAACATGAAAGAATAATTATACTCTATCAAAGGATTCGAATATGCATACATTATGCATTATTACAATGATAAGCCCTTGGTTATATAAGACAACATAATATTATGACTTTTGTCTTAATCTTATGACTTGAGACACAAAGAGATAACTATCCTTGGTGTAATATAAGTATTCCCTAAGTGAATTTAGCTAGACAAATGTGAATAGGGCCTAATCTAGAACCAGTTACGTAAAATACCCTATTCACACCAATAGCCCCCTTAAGTGAAACTTAGGAAGAATGAGAAAATATGCAAATGATGCAAAGATGCAAAGATGGGTCTTGACTACAAGGCCATGTTATGTACCCATGTACAAACAATCTCTCACAAATAGAGAAAAGGAGAAAAACCCGTAGGAAAAAAACCCCTCTCCAAAAGAGAGAAAATAAAAGATGCTCTCCAAAAGCATGAGAAGGATAAAACCCCATGTGAGAAAAAAGTCCCCCCATAAGAGAGAAGAAGAGAGACCATGTAGCCTTCCCTCAATGTAGAATCTCCTGCACCAATGGTAGATACTCAACAATGAATATTGAAGATGATCCAAGAACACCAAACATTTCTCCCCTTAGGAAGAAACAAAACCAAGGATGAATGAAGTATGTCTTCCCATTCCTAAAAGGAATATGAGGGAAGAAAACTCAAGATGTATGATGTGTCTAAGATCTGCTCAAGTGTCACCATGTTGGTTTCGAAAGGTGCTACAATCAAATCAAGAGTGCAATGCCTAACTAAAGAGTGTGATAATATAGAACTTAGTGGAAATGAATGAAGAAAATGATCCAAATATAATGAAGGCTTCTCTAAATGCTACTCAAGGATCTCCAAGCCAATGCCAAACTATGACAAATGAATAGGAGAAGGAACATGAGGGTCTTTAAAATGTGCCGTCATGATATTTGAAGAAGATAATGGAACTCCATTAGAGCTAACATCAAAGAGGAGATAAGTATCCTTAATGGTGTCCTCCAAGTTTACAAGATAAGACTCACAAAATAAAAATGTAATGTATGTCAAGTATTCATCCCAAGTAGTTATATCTAGAAGACAATGAATATGATCCTACTATAATGAATCATTGGAAGCCTCATCGAAAACAACATTTTAAACTCTGAAGAAGCAAAAAGAGATGATGGAGGAGATGGAGTGATAGCACATGTCTCTAGAACCTTAGTTGATGAAAGAACACCAAGATTCAAATGACCATACTGTATCTCCTCAAAAGTGTCCACTAGATGCTTGAGTGTGTACATCAATTGAAGGAACAATAGGAGTGAAATGTGAGGAGTACACTCAAGATTGATGATTTACCTCCCAAACTTCAACAATATCTCTACTATGCAAATCCTAAATAATCACATAATCTAATGTGAACTCAACACTAATATACATATTGATAGATATAACTAAAATATAAATATCTATATTTTAATTATATCTATCAATATTTGTTATGAATTCCATATGTTATGATATTATAGATTGTGACAAATAATAACATAGTAATATATATTAATAGATATAGTCAAAACATACATGTCTTTTATGGGATTTAGATATATTGAAATAGTTTCTATTGGGTAAAATACTACATTGATTTAATATTTACACAATTATTGTATAGGCGCAAAAAGAGAGAAATGAACATTTAATATGTGTAACGATGCATTCAAGGTTAACAAAAATAGGTGTCAACTTATTATTAGGTCAAGAGCTTGAATTAAATCTATTGAATTGTGGAAGTTCAATCACTATGTTTTTGAGTGAATCAATTTCAACAAATTTATACTATATTAGTTTCTAGTGAATGAGTTTTGTCAAACAAAACAGAGTGTTTTTGGGCAAACATACAATAAGTCCTTAAAAGAGAAGCTTCTTTATTTATTTGATAGGTCATTTACATACATAGGTATAGGCAAGTCACATCGTAGCAAATTAGAGGCCTCTTTATTTAGTTTAGAGACCATTTACATAGATACATATACACATGCTACATTGCAAAAAGTTATAATACTTGTTCATATGTTTGGCAAGTAGAGCTCAAATGAGTGGATGATATCGGGGGTTATGTCATCTCCATAGTAGTGATCAAAGTATAGCTCCCTAAGGAAAGTGCAGAAGCCTTCCAGTGTAGCAAAGGTATCATGGAATGTTGACAATGTCTCTTGTAGTTTTTCGACATCCAATGTTTCAACAACATGTGTTGTTTGACACACATGTTTGAACTTACAGACAATATCATGGTAGTTGCTCGTCACAGTCGAACCGAGATGCTAGACATCACTTTGAAGGTCATCTGGTTTGTTAACTGATGAACACTATTCAAATGGCATGCTTGGGCCTTCAAACACTGTGAAGGGGTTCACTATGCTTTTGTTTGTATTTGTGCTAGAGATTTCAATGGTATCATCAACATGTATGTGTTTATCTATATCTTGAGAGGAGTGAATTAAAAAGAATGTATAAGTGGCAATGGAGATAAAATTCATTGTAACTTTAGCACTATTATTTTTGTTAAATAAAAATAATATTTAATCACAATAAAACTATAATGAAACAATTCTAATAATGTTGGTGGGAAATAAATAACATGCCAATGGATCAGCCAAAGAAGTGTAAGTGGTAAATAATAGACAGAAAAAGGATGGCATGGCTGTTTTAAAGTGAAGATAAAATATGTTGGTATTGTTATTGTATTTACAGATATGAGGTGAAAAGCCATCGAGTAGAATTTAGACCTTGAAGCATTACCAAAAATATTGTTCTATGGTTTTGAGGATTACCATGGTGTGGACATAGGGGTTGTGAGGGCAATTCGTTATAACTCAAAGTAAAAGGACACGCCACCCTATATATTAATATTTCTATATAAAAATACTTAAATAATAGTAAACTATAATTTAAGTGTAAAAAAGGAAAACAAATATTTGTAAGAAATATATATATATATATATATATATATCTATATATATATATATAATTTGCATGAACTATACTATCAATTTTAGTATAACAAATAGAATTTATATTATATATGTTTTATTTAATATCATAGTTAAAAATCATAGATTTTAATATCATAGTTAAATATATATTTAATATATATAGAATTTATAATATATATGTTTTATTAAAGTATATTTAGTTTATATATTAAGCCAACATAATGTTCAATAAATTACAGTTTTGAGTAACAAAAAGATCTTACTAAATGTAATTTTTTTTTGCTATTATATTGAGATCCACTGACTAAAACTATCCTTACCGAGGTTGCTATTTCATTAATTCTATTAGGTTTATAATTTCCACCTATTTATATGAACATGCTAAAAACCATTGGATACAGATACTACAAACACTACCATAGAGTCTATGCACCTCTATAGATTGTCACACTTATAACCTAAACCCTACGTTCACTTCTATAGAAGGTATATTTGTATAAAACACCTAATGGGAATTCATAAAGTCCTAAATTTAGCTTTACCGCATCACTAAAATATTAGATTGTATTTGGTTGGCTTTTACAAGAAATGTCTTACTCTCCCAAAGAATCATGAGCCTTTCCTTTAGGGACATTATTGGGTGTAGTTGTGGATGAGTCAAATCTTAAGTGATGTCAATATCTTCTGCATTGTGGAAGATTTTTATAGTTCACCAACTTACCTCATAAGTTGAAATTATGTATATTGATCAATTTACTTAACAAGCCTAAATTATTTAGCTCTTCCTTTGCCAATTATACCTTGTAGTATTTGTTGATCAATTGATAATTTCTTGAGCATAGAACAAAACATGTTATGTGAAATAGGTGATCATTAAAAGTACATACTTTCTGATTAAAAAAATATTGAAATAAATGGTGGCTACTTAAACTTCCATTCACATGCCAAATAAATGTAATAAATTTAAACCTTTTCATCTATAAAATTTATAGGCCAAACTTCTAAAGGTTGAGATACACCCTCAAGCATGAAATGTATTAAGTTTATCCTAGCTCATATTGACGGTGTGTTTGTTTTTGTGTTAACAACTCTATTTCTACCCCTACAAACAACGGGAAATGGAATTTATCTTTTGGAGAAGGCTGCAAATGCATCACACTCTCATGCCATTTAGTCAATGGCTAAAGAGATTACAACCATTCCCTAAGTACTTAAATTTTGATACTTAGAATATCATTGTACAATTTAGCGGGATACTGTACAAATGACAACTAACAATATTTCTAAAACATAAAATAGAAAAGACTCGTTAAAACATAATAATTTTAGAAATAAATGAAATGCACAGTTGAAACCATATTTTTAAATAAAAAATATTAAAGTCATAAAAATGAAACAATCAAGTTGCTAATTGAAGGGAATCTTATTCAATAAATCATATCATTTAAATCCAAAGCACACAGATGTGACATTTCATAATGTTTTTCAACAAGTAGGGGCAATCTAGTAAATCATTCACTTTTGAAAATGTTAGGCTAATGCACTTTCAAAACCTCAATTCACACCATTTATTATTTCATAGAAGTTTGGGAAAGTAAGTTTAGGGATTTGATATCTTTCTCCATGTTTACATGGAATGAGAAATAGAACTAAAACAAATCACCAAATCTCAAGTAGAAATAACCATGGAGGGTTGTACATCATGTAGGGATGGAGTATAGGTTAAAGGTTCTAGAATTGAAGACCTTTTTAATAGAGGTTGATATTAAAACTATGATGTTCTATTACAAACAAGAGCAGACGTTACTAAAGTTCATTTTCTACCATTTAATCATGTTGACAGGCGTACATCACTTACCTATGTTGATTCTAATGGAAACTGACATTAGGCTAGCAATGGAGGACCAGAGCAGGTAGAATCCAATGTCTATTTTTATATAAAACATAGTTTGAACACAAAAAATTTAAAATAAGAAGTGCAACAATCATATTATGAAATCATTATCCTACCTTCTGTATTTTAGGAATGAGTTCTCTTCAATAAAAACAATAAAATAAGTATTCAAAGAAGAGAATGATTTCCATTCCTATAATATAAGCCTCAGTCTGAAATGCTCGCAAGAGTTTGAAGAATACGAAATGCTAGCAAGAGTGTGGAGTTTGTAACACCCATCCCTGAACATCTTAGAGAAAATACATTCATACTAGAGAAAACAGGAAAAAAAAAAATTTGTTTGATTTAGATAACAAGCAATGTTAATTTAACTAATTACTCCATTGAACTGCAACATGTCTCTAAGGATTCAAGGAGGCATTACTTACACGCTAATCAACATGATAACACATAATGCTACAACAGTATCTAATCTAAAACCAATGCATGATTAATTAGCATCTTCAAATTTATCGCATGTCATCAAATATAATGCTCATGATTAATTACACAACTGCAATGTTTTTCCCTTACACAGAGTTACTTCATTACATCATTGACATCCTCTGTCTACATCAAATTACATATAAAAATGATCTGATACACAAGTCAGGTATGCAATTATCTTCTTAACTGGTACAAGTTTATTTGCCTGAATTTGAGATAATCCTTTCCTGCACATAAACTCCGACAAGAATCAACCAATGGATAAGATAGCTCTTCCACCCGACCATGTGGAACCCTAAGGTCCACCCCCCGAGCTAGGAGTTAACATGGGGTCCCAAAGACAAACAACAGTCAGGTAGACAATGACTAACAGGAACGAAGGATGACCAACTTCAATTCAACACAAGACAACAACCCAACACAACTTCCTGAGCTGTCACACGACATGAATGGAGAGACCATACAAGGAATACTAGGTAGCAGTAGGGAGAGTGTCATCGCACGGTCCTTGCATGGGTTATCCTGACAGCCTCTCACTAGGCGCCGGCTCCATAGGGTGACACATGCGGAATCGACCTTCCTTTCATGAGGACAAGGAAGTCAATCATGCCAACCAAGCCTTCTCAACCCATCCTTAGCCTAAACGAGCGCTACAGGCCTGGGTGAGGAAATCCATTAATCTTGTTAAATGTGAATTCTACCCTTAACCCCCTAGTTCGTTTTAGGTTACCACTTAATTAATCCACTTTCAATGGGTTATCCTGACTGCCACTTTGGGTGCCGGCCCCACATTGAAAGCCACCCTCCTTACTAGCGTCTAGTAAACCCTAACTATCAATAAGACAAATACATCATCCCACAGATACATACGAACATAGCAAGGCAGTATCCCACTTGTTTACCAAACATAAACATAAGGCAACCTCTTCACTAAATGTCCAAGGCAACACAGGTTTATTGGACTTTTAGGATTTACAGGTCTCTCCATGCGACGATTACGACAAGACGGTAAAATACCTCTTCTGGAAATATTGCTTGCAAAACTTATTAACCTTTAACTCATACTTTATTAAACTCTATACCAACCAAAAGCTACAAGATAGCATAACACCACAATGTTAAAACTCTACTACGACATGCTTAACCCCTGGAGTGGTCATTCGCAACTCGACTCTTATGACGACAAGATCTCTTAACTCACGCCGTTTGATTAAGTTCCAGAGTTAAAGCTACAAATCCTACTAAGTTTAATGCGAATGAAGACAACTATGAAATAACATTAATACCACTAATTTAAATGCAACAATCCAATTAATATAAATTACAACTACTTAGTGAACATTCTTTATTTTGTTTCAAACAATAAATTAATTAACGACACCCTCCAGATTACCTTTTTTAAAATTCGACTGATTAATCTAATTCAAGAGTAATACAAAATGCCTAGATCCTTAATTATGAATTTACCTATGTGCCTAAGATTAACTAAAAATACATTTTGCACTAACTAAAATTCGTGTGTAACTAATTTAATACTTTTCAACAAAAAAAACCTCAACCCGGTTTAATGATAATTTCTCCCCAATTTTTAATTTAAGAGATTACAATAATTCTATTAATAAATAATAAATAAATCCATTTTATACATTTAAAAATAGGCTTGATTTTCTCAAGAGTTAATTTAAATTACATCTACGAAATCAAAGCCTAAATCTAGCGGTGTGGTTAAAATTAAAATAGTTCGACCCCGAAAGTAAAGTCCACTATCGAGAAAAATATTAACAAAAATCATAATTCTACTCTAAATAATTTCCCCATGTAACTTAATCTATTCTCCAAATAATTTATTTGGCTAGGGCTTCTTCGTAACGTAATATAAATAACATTTCATAAGCAAGCTAACTTCACAAATATTTAAATATTCCAAAGATATGAGTGTATGAACCCTATTGTTTTGCCCAGGAACCCTAAACCTAATGCCACAGCAACATACAATTTTGGTTGGTTGAGCAGGGAGTGATATCTGAAGGAATTTACGTGGTTTACACAAATAGTTTTGTCTTCTAAAGGAATGCAAAGATTGCAGAATGCACAAATGAACTTATTGACCAGATGTGAAAACTCTCAAGAATCCGCACTGTTAAAATGATGGCAACGTATGCACAGAAATGGATTTGATGCGCAGACTGAAGAAGCTTTTGGCAAACGCGCTGAGCAGATTACAGTGTATGCACAAAATTGGTTCAGTTGGGCAGCGCTAGAACTTCAAGCAATCCAATTGGCAGGTTAACGCCAATTTTTCAATCATCTGCCAACGTCCTACCTGCCACGGACAGCGTGAAGCTTGGGCGGGGTAAGGACATCATCTTCCCATCTGCTACAGTGACTCTGCTCAAATCTATTGATTCGCTTATTCCAAAAGGACTACAAGAAGGCTTTCGTTCTTAGGACTAACCATGTTAGTAATGTATACGAGACTAAATTTGGGCGCCGGATGGCTAAATGCTATGGCTACCTGGTATGGCAGCCCAGAAGGAGATGGAAGCACCGGTACTCAGTCTTACTTAGAAATCTTTTACTTTTAAGAAGTAGAGCTTAAAAATGGTGTATTTTAAAAAGGATTAATAACAGGCAATGTGTTGTTAAAGACCGTCACAGATGTTAAAAACTGTCATATTTTATGACTTTAGTATTTCCTTTCTCCCATTACCAAGGCGTCAACAAAGATACTAGTATGCTGCGAAGGGAACTACATTTAGATGTTTAAATCTTTTCATCTATGACTAAATTGAAATTTCAGTATTGTTTTATATTTGGAAGAGGAAGCATCAAGGGGGTTAAGAACATCTAGAATACCTTTCAACCATATAAAGAAAAATGGACGATGGGGTCGTTGCCAAAAGAACTAAGCGTCTGATTTAAAAGAGGCCGCCCATATGAGGGGACGCTACAGGAGATAAAATACCTCTTTTGAGGCTCAACCAATATACCTTGTTAATAAAATGAATTGATTCATTTTCTTATGAAAGTTAGAACAAAGACATAAGGAATATTAGAGACACAATATCAGAAAAGCAAACTGTATTGAAGTGAGAAATAGAATGCAAAATTAAGGGAGTTAAAGCACCATATTCTTAGAGGCATAAAACTACTTTTTCTATAGGACAAAAGGGGGTGCTTGGACAGAGGGAAGGCAATGCCAAGGAAGGTAAAGGAGAAGGTGTAAAGCAACCCAGAGACATTTTGGCTCTAATATTATTCTTGTGGCAAAGAGGATTTTTTTTTCTTTGTTATGGTGAAGCTTGTCTTCCACTCCAATTTATAGAACTTCCATCAGATTTTGAAAGATTGATAGGAAGCTTGTTTGATCCTTATTTTTGTTCGTATACAGATATTTATTTTTTTTGTTTTCTTAGAACAGATAATTTATAAAAAGTCTGATGGCACGTTGCTTGAAAATGGGAAAGAGTCAGCTTCAAATTAATGCTTGACATTCACGGTTTGTTCATTGATTCTATAACACCCAAGTATGAACTACGTATTTGACACAGATTGTGGCACAAAGAATGAGGAGTACCTAACATTAAGGCATTTTCTCTAAATCATTAATAGGCCAAACGATGATAACCTGTGTACGAAATACTTTCCAAATATTATAGATACAAAGAGAAATGAATCATGATTCAAGACATACCCGGATTATTGGAGAATTTGTTTCCGCAATCTGAAAACTACCCGTTTCCACCTTTCCTTCCTCTGGATTTTTGAACCTCCTCCCCCTTCTCCAGGAAAGATCTCCCCTTTTAACATAATTAATTGGTAACCAATTTACGGGAACAAAATGACTTCCGCAACCCAAACTAACTTCATATTTATTAGGTCCAAGAAAAAGAATAGTTTGGTTTGATTAATTCAAAACAACGGTAAAGATATCCACACATTAATTATCATAAAATCAACTTAATAAATATGTATATTAATCTTTATAACTATACTTTATTAACAAAATAGCAACTTATTTACTAAACGTAATTTACGAATTTACAACTCAACTAACAATTAATTAATTTATTTAAATATCCAACCATGCAAGGTTCCCCACGACTAAAATTTAACAGTTTTTACGTCCCCAACATATAATTTATTTACCACAGTTATGATCAAATATCCAAATTAGCAATTATGTTAAGTTATTATATTTTCCGTTCATTAATTCTACTTAATGCACAACTCTAGCTTACCCATGAAAACACCTTCTGACCTTGCTAACCTCAAAGTGTGACATTCCTGCTAGCAATTTATGATCAGACGACAGACCAGACCACGAAGGTAACCTAACAACTCAGCAACAGTGACAGGGGACCCCACATTAACTCCATACAACCATTCCATTGGTGGAGGCACGCTCAGACCTGGTACATCAGGTGGAGTCGGTGCCCAGTTCCTGCATCCTGCGGCAAATACATGGTTAAACATAACGAGATATATATATCCACATGTAGTCATCTAGTGAATGGAAATCGCAGTGGGGTAGGGTACTCGAGAGCGAGTAATACAACACTGTCCCATTCACGTTCCTATATAAACAAGGCACAACATTTAAACAAGATACTAAATATAGAAATCAAAACATCGGAGATATCTAGTTTACTTATCAATTGTAAAGCAGGAAATCACAAGATCCAATATCACAACTAATATCATGATGATTAGTTCCATGATGAATTAACAAGACAACAAGTGTTCCATCATCTAAGATACTGTCAAAATGTTAGAATTCTAATAACCAACTATCAATCAAACTGATGACAAGGTGAGGGGCACTACATCCTCCCCCCCAAGGATCAGGCTTACTCCTGGAAGCCTACAAACAAATAAGGATATAACTCTCGCATTCGGGATGCATCCTCCTAGGTAGCTGAAGCCTCATCACTAGGATCCCACTGAACCCTTACCTGCTCTATGACTCTGCCCCTGAGAGCGAGTCTCCTGTGCTCCAAAATGCCTACAGGCTCTAAAGCTAGCTGCCCGTCCTCTACCTGCAAGGCATTCCAGTCGAGGACATGAGAAATATCTGGATGATAGGGTCTAAGAACAGAAACATGAAATACGTCATGGATGTGTGACAAGCTAGGTGGCAAAGCAAGACGGTACGCAACAGGACCAATTCTCTCCAAAATCTTGAATGGCCCTACAAAGCGCGGTGCAAGCTTAGAGCCTTTTCCGTAACGGATCGGACTCTTTCGCGGTCGCACCCGCAAGAACACCTAATCACCTACTAAAAACTGACGATCAAGCCTATGAGCATCTGCATATTTCTTCTGTCTATCCTGTGCTGCTACAAGATGCTCTCTAATGCGATCAACCTGCTGCTCCATCTCTTGGAGCATCTGAGGTCCAATGAGAACTCTATCCTCAAGACGATCCCAACTCAGTGGGGTTCGACAAGGATGACCATAAAGAGATTGAAAAGGAGACATGCCAATGGAACTATGGTACCCATTATTGTACGCAAACTCCACCAAATGCAAATAATCTTCCCAACGGTTTTGCTGATCCATGACATACATTCTGAGCATATCCTTGAGGACCTGATTGACCCTCTCCGTTTGCCCATCAGTCTCCGGATGATAAGCTGAACTGAAGTTTAACTGAGTTCCCAAAGTATGCTGAAGGGATGTCCAAAGAGCTGAAGTGAACACTGGATCACGATCAGAGATAATCTTGCGAGGAATCCCATGTAATCTGATGATGTCCTCCATAAAAGTTCTGGCTACAGATGAAGCATTATATGAAGATCAGACAGGAGAAAAGTGTGCTACTTTCGTAAGCCTATCTACAGTGACCATTATTGCATCATGGCGACGAGAGGACACGGGTAGACCAACTATAAAGTCTATTGAGATGATGTCCCATTTCCATTCCGGAATCAAATGTGGCTGGAGGAGACCTGCAGGATGCTGATGTTCTGCCTTAACCCTCTGACATTCTAGACATCTCGAAACAAAATCAGCAATATCTCTCTTCATTCCGGCCCAAAAATATATCTGACGGAGGTCGGCATACATCTTCTTGACACCTGGGTGAGCAGCATAAGGTGCCCGATGTGCCTCAGTCATGATTAAAGTACGGAGACCCTCTATAGAAGGAACATAAATGCGACCTAGATGCCGCAAGAGACCATCAGACTCGATGGAATATCCGACGAATCTGCCCTCCAAGGTTCTACCAGACTCCACTTCTGCTTTCACTTCCTGATACCATCAATCTACCGGGAGTGCTGCTAGGATCTGACCTCTCAAATCCACTCCAAGATTGATTGATGAAAGCTCGTGTTTCCGCCGACTAAGAGCATCTGCCACCACATTTTCCTTACCTTGGATATATTTTACCTCAAAATCATACTCACAAAGAAATTCCATCCATCGCCTCTGTCTCGCATTCAGGTTTGGTTGAGTAAAAATGTACTGTAAACTTCGGTGGTCGTTGTGTAGCTCGAACCGATGTCCCAATAAAAAGTGTCTCCATCTCACTAACGCATGCACAATAGCAGCTAACTCTAGGTCATGTGTAGGATAGTTCAACTCATGATCTTTGAGTTTTCGGGACTCATAAGCTATCATGCGACCCTCCTGCATCAAAACTGCTCCTAACCCTTCCAAGGATGCATCCGTACATACCACAAAATCTCTGGTAGGATCAGGTACTGCTAGAATGGGTGCACTAGTCAACCGCTCCTTAAGAGCCTGAAAGGCTGCTTGACATTGATCTGACCAAATGAACTTCTTTCCTTTCCTCTGAAGAGAAGTTATAGGGTGAGCTAGCTTAGAAAATCCCTGCACAAATCGTCGATAATAGCCTGCTAGACCCATGAAACTAGAACCTCTGAAACATTGGTGGGAGCAGGCCAATCCATGATGGCTTGTACCTTTGAAGGATCCACTGCAATGCCCTTGTCAGAAATAACATGTCCCAAGTATTTTACTTCTGTTTGAAAGAATTCACATTTAGCCAAATTTGCATATAACTGATTTTCTCTTAAACACTGCAGAACCTGTCGCAAATGCTCTTCATGCTCCTCCATAGACCTAGAGTAAATCAATATATCATCCAAGAATACAAGGACAAATTTATCAAGATAGGTACGAAATACACCATTCATCAGACTCATAAATACTGATGGTGCATTTGTCAACCCAAAAGGTACAACAGTGAACTCATAATGTCCATAGCGAGTACGAAATGTTGTCTTGTGGATGTCAGCCTCAAAGATGCGCAACTGATGATATCCTGACTTTAGGCCTATCTTAGAAAATACCTTAGCCCCCTTGATCTGGTCAAAAAGGTCATCAATTCGTGGCAAGGGGTATCGGTTCTTAACAGTCACCTTATTAAGCTGCCGATAATCGATGCACAACCGCAGAGATCTATCCTTTTTCTTCACGAAAATAACTAGTGCTCCCCATGGAGAGACACTAGGATGAATAAACCCCTTGGCTAGCAACTCCTCTAGCTACAACCGAAGCTCCTCAAGCTCCTGAGTAGTCATCCGATATGGGGCTCGAGAAATAGGTTCTGCTCCAGGAACAAGGTCTATCTTAAAATCAATGTCACGCTTACGTGGCATTCCTGGAATATCACTAGGAAAGACATCTGCATACTCCTTGAGAATAGGATGATCATTGAGGGATGTCTCCCTATTCTCCTCAAAATCTAAATCATTAACCGTTACGGCAAACAGCTTGCATCCTCGGTGCAGACATCTCTTCAACTGCATGGCAGAAATCATACGCAAAGAGATGGGTCTCTGAAAACCAACCACTTCTACCTCACTGCCAGAATCATCTACACACCTCACTAACTTGCGGCGACAATCTATCACTGCTTGATGAGCATCCAACCAGTCCATACCCAACACTATGTCATAGGATCCTAGAGGTGTAATGCGAAGGTCTACCGTGGTGGGTAAAGGGCCTATCCTCAACTCACAACCATATACCAGAGAGTCAACTGATACCCTAGATCCAGAGGCCAATTCCACCTGCCACTTAACATCTTGCTTTGCTGCCACCAACTTGCAACGCTCTACTATAGAAGGGGAAATGAAAGAATCTGAAGCACCTAAGTCAAAAAGAATAGAAACTGTAATACCTCGCAAGACACCTATAGTCTCCACAACGGTGCCTTGATGCTCTGCTTGGCGATTATCTACTGCCGCAAACACCCTATGTGACCTGCCTGCATCTCCCACAGTAGGCTCTGAAACTGCAGGCCTTTGACCAAAACCTGTAGTATTCTTACGCAGACACTGTCTGGCAATGTGGCCCTGCTGGCCGCAAGAGAAACATCCTGTTCCCCTACCAACACCTCCACCACCTACAGGGGCACTCGACTGCTGAAAACTTCCTCTGCTTGCTGCAGACTGTGTGCTCTGCATTGGCTGACTAGCACGTTCACGCCTAATTCTTTGCCAACTTCGATCTTTCCTGGATTGAAATCTACTACCTTGCTGATGTTGAGAGTTTCTCGATTTCGTCTGGGAATACTGTGGTTGTTGGCCACTCTTAGAAGGTACATGATGACTCCTTGAGTTACCTGCTATCTGAGACTGACTCCCTCGGAACCCAGAACCTACTCAGAAATCACTACCAATCTGCACACCAGTATGACCCCCTAAAGCCATAGTCAAATTCTCCTCCACCAATCGAGCCTTCTCCACTGCCACCTCCATGGTCTTCGGCTCAAAAACTCGAACTCCTCCACTGATCCGTGCATTCAGCCCTCTAATAAAATGTTGAACCAACATGGCCTCATCGTTTCCAATACCTGCATACTGCTTGAGTTCATAAAACCTGCGCTCGTATTGTTCCACTGTCATGGCCATCTGTCTCAATCCATGGAACTCGTCCGCTCGACGTTGCCTCCAGTGATCTGACAGAAATTGAGCTCTGAACCTCTCTAGAAATAGTTCCCAAGATATTGTGCCAATATCTAGATGCAACTTCTGTTCCTCTAGTCGCCACCATGTAGAGGCAAAGCCTCGAAGATGCATGATGGCACATCTTGCCTTAGTGTTGCTGCCATATGGATGCATAGCAAAACACCTCTCTAAATCAATTAGCCATGTCTCTGCTTCCAATCCACTACCAGACCCCTTGAAAGTGGGAGGACGGGCTCTCATAAGATCTCGCATGTGGCCTGCAAGGATAGCTTCTTGTTCAGCTGTGGTTTCTCTCCTTCTAGGAGATCGTTCTCTATCTCTTACTTCTGACTGATCCACCTCCTGCCTAGGGCCTAGACGAGCAAGGACCTCTTCAAGAAGTTGACGTAGCTGAGCACCCTCTGGCTGACCCTGATTCTCCTGATTCTCGCCCCCACCTTCTTGGGTACTTTCATGAGGGGAACTAGGAGGAGGACTATTAGTACCCCCTCTTCCACGTCCCCTACCTCGACCACGTCCTCAACCTCGACCCCTAGGCATCTCCCTGACTAAACACCCAAGAACAACTTTAGATTACTAGGTGAGGACTACTAAAGAAAATATCTTTCAGAGATTAACCAACTAGTATAGCTTAATGGGCTCATATAAACCCCGAGTACCCAGTATTAGAAACCCAGTTCTGATACCAGATGTAACACCCATCCCTGAACATCTTAGAGAAAATACATTCATACTAGAGAAAACAGGAAAAAAAAAATTTGTTTGATTTAGATAACAAGCAATGTTAATTTAACTAATTACTCCATTGAACTGCAACATGTCTCTAAGGATTCAAGGAGGCATTACTTACACACTAATCAACATGATAACACATAATGCTACAACAGTATCTAATCTAAAACCAATGCATGATTAATTAGCATCTTCAAATTTATCGCATGTCATCAAATATAATGCTCATGATTAATTACACAACTGCAATGTTTTTCCCTTACACAGAGTTACTTCATTACATCATTGACATCCTTTGTCTACATCAAATTACATATAAAAATGATCTGATACACAAGTCAGGTATGCAATTATCTTCTTAACTGGTACAAGTTTATTTGCCTGAATTTGAGATAATCCTTTCCTGCACATAAACTCCGACAAGAATCAACCAATGGATAAGATTAAACATAATTGAATTTAATTGTTAGAATTGAATTTGGGATTTTATAGTATTTGTCTTTTTCTTTTTGTAATGAAGAAACATAATTTTGTGTTTTCCATATGCACGACAACCCTTACAAGTCTTATTAGCCCAACTCATTTCTCTAATGTCATTTTTGTACATTGTTTAGGAGAAATTATTCAATTGGATGGTTCAATGATGCTTCTAAGTTTAGAGGTGAATGATGAAGATTGAGTAGTATTATTTTCACTAATTATTTCTCTATATTTTAGGTGAAAGTTTCTCTATTTTTCTTTTCCTTTCATAGTTCACTAACTATATTATAACTAATAGTTTTCTATCTTCCATTTTTTTCTTTTATAATTAATTGGAGATGTGTTGGTTTTCCTATTCCAACCTAGTTGTACTCATCAATCCCATTGACTTTTTTGTCATTTATGGACATTAATGTACTTACTCTATTTTCTTATGTTTATTTTCTTATGTTTTGAAGATTTATTTCATATTCAAATGTAGGTTTATTTGATAGAGCTTGGAGGGTATATACATCATGCAGTTATTTGAGGCTTTTTACAAAATTCAATTTAATGTCTTGATATAGTTATAATAATTTGGCACATGTAACTTGTAAATTAGTACATAGCAATAGTTATATTTAAATTGTTAATATAAGTGTAAATGTAAGTTTAATGTGCTCTATTAATTATATAATTTGGCACATATAAATTGTAAAATTTGTAGTGATAAATTTGAATTTTGATATGTTTTGAGTAATATATTTGCTAAATAACTTTAATATAAATTAAATATATATGATTTTAGAAATATATTCCACACTATAATTTCCCATAAAACAAGATATAATATGATAGCATAGAAAAAATGTTGCATCCACTGTGTGAAAGGTATATGATTCGTAGACAAGTTTTCTTTGTGTTGACTGACTAAACTCCATCGTAAGTTGACGTGCTATTGGTAAATACATAACCAACTTAAAGGGAGAATGCACTCTACTTAAATATCATCCATTTCAATGGTCAATCAGTCTTACACCTCATTCACAACAAAAAGTGGTCAATACTTATCCTATTTTTATTGACTAAAATTGATCTTTGACTGTTAAAGTGCATGATATTTAAGAATAAGGAAGAGAATAAGTCGAATTATGAAGACAACTGCCATTAATCTCTGTACAACAAACACAGAGTCAACAAATCTTTGCAGTGAAGTTTTCTGTGTTGGAGAGACTTCAAATTCCATTAATCTCGCCGTGTAAATGAGAATGAGTTGACGTATGAGGAAGACTGCCATTAGACTTTGTAGAACAAACAAGTCTTTGCAATATTCCACAGACTTCATATGTTGACGTGTGACTAAGCACTTAATGCGAACTTGACGTGTTTTTGCCGTTCAAATGAATAGTTAATGCGTAATTTGAGGATGACTTTGGAGCTCCAAATTTCCAAACGCGTGTTCGCTGTTCAGATGAATAATTTGATGTTTCTTTTTGAATAGGGTGATTATGAAACTTTGCCATTTTAATTCAAAACTCTTGTCTTTCTTTTTTATTAATCTTTTCAAATAATTTAAGTATTATTTATTAATTTGTTTGGGTATTTTAAATATTTTGAAATAAGTATCAAAGTTTTTGTATTTAAAGATAAGTTTTTAGTAGTGTACAATATTATATTTTATTTAAGAGAGTTTATATCTTAAATGAAATATTGCAAATTTATTTTATTAAATTTTATTTCAAATAATAGGATATATTTCTTTTTATTCATCTAAGTAGTTAATAATGACACATACCACTCTTGATTGATGGTAATTAGGTGGCAACTCTATCTAATCAAGTGCCACCTTTATCTCATTTGAATAAGTTAATCATCTCTTGATTGGGAGTTATTTCATGATTTCTGGGTGATCTGTCATCCTCACTCATTCATCTAAGAGGTCTATATATGTATACATTACTCTTTATATTATTGTTCAAGTTAATCAATGTTATGAATAAAATAATATAATTTTGTTTATTTGTTTTGTGGCTAATTCATAACTATTGGGTCTTAGGTTATTTTATTTGTCGCAAAATATAATATGGTATCAAGGCTAAGTGATTCCCACTTTTGGATGAAAATGAAAAATGACAATTCAAATCAATGTTCAAAATCGCATAGGTTCAATCAAACCCAAGCACCACACTTGTGTCATTGTGTGGCATGCAATAGGGGGATAGAGTTTAATCAAAGCTAGTTTGATCAAAGCACCATGGATTGAAGCCCTTTCGAGATTTTCCTATAATAAATGGGGTTGGCCAATTATTTTCACACTTTTTCCTACAAACCAAATAAAAATGTCCTTGTGCATTAAGAAAATTTGGTGCATAAGACTCAGTAGAAGTTGTGTCCTCGAAAGTAAAATTCCATCAAATTAGGAATTTTACCCCAACATCCTATTATTGTCACTAGTTAGTTGACGTTAAATTTTAATTTGATTCATAAGCTTCATTTGTAACAAGTGCATGCAAGATAATGGATCCACTTTTTGGTCAAAAAGTGACAACTTTTATCATGAAAATCAGAGTTTATTATAGTTGGGGTAAAGATTTGAAATACTTCTAGATAGATTATCAACGTAGCGTAAGAATATGAAATTATGTAACTTTATCAAATTAGTGTAAGAATATGAAATTATACTTAGAATTATGGTTAGTATTAGGGATACAATTAAGGTTAGGGTTATAGTTACATTTACAGATAGCGTTAGATTTATGGTTACAATTGTAATTAACAAAAAATAGGGTTAGGGTTAAGGATAAAATTTAGATTATCATTACAATTACGGTTAGAGATAGAATTAGGGTTTGGGAAACAATTAGGGTTAAGTAGATCTAGGGGTAAAAATAGGGTTAGGGGTACAATTAGGGTTAGGGTTAGAATTAGGGTTATTGTTAGGGTTAGAATTATGATTAGAATTAGGGTTATAACCTTGACCTTAACTATATTCGTAAACAATACCCTAATTCTAATCTAACCTTGGCTCTGACCCTAACCCAAACCCTAATTATAATCATAACCCTCAATTTAAACCTAATTCTAATTCTAATCATAATCAAATGATTACACTTAGCATTGATTTATAAGCCTAACCCTATATCTAAATCTATTTATAAGCCTAATCCTAAACCAATCCCTAAACAAAACCATAAATCTAAATATAACCTTCATTTGAACCTTAAAATATAATATATAATTATTATATAATATATCTAACCTATATAATTATATAATATAATATAATTAGGGTTAAGACCTTTACAGTTAGGCTTAGTTTAATATAAAATATGTCAAGAGTTATATTATAAAATATAATCATAGTTACTATATTTATTGTAATAATTATTATATAATATATTATAATAATATATCTAACCTATGTTGGGGAAGGAAGTTACAGAGGCATTGGAGGACTCTAGAAGCTCAAGTAATGTTTTGAAGGAGGTTAATAGCACCTTCTTAGCACTCATCCCTAAAAAAGAGAAACCTAAAACCCTGGGAGAATTCTAGCCCATCACATTATGCAACACCCTGTATAAAATTTTAGCCAAGGCAGTAGCTAATAGATTGAAACTCATATTGCCAGACATAATCGTAGAAGAACAAACTAGATTTGTCCCTGGGGGATCAATTTTAGATGGGGTAATCATTGCATAAGAATCCATTCACTCAGTGCAAAGAACTAAAAAACCAGCAATGCTTATCAAGTTGGACATCAAGAAGGCCTATGATACAGTCAACTGCAGATTTCTATTTAAATTTTTAGATGCCTTTGGTTTTGATAACTTGTGGCTCAACTAGATCTTTGAATGGGTGGCTAGTCCTAAGTTCTCAATTATAGTAAATGGTTCCCCTGAAGGTTTTTTTAGCAGTTCAAGAGGACTTAGATAGGGAGATCTAATGTCTCCATTCCTCTTCATCCTAATGGTAGAGGCCTTAGGGAGAATATGTCATAAGGCAAAACAAGAAGGTCAGATTCAAGGTATTTAGATCACCTAGGGGGTGCAAGAAGTTACCCATCAACAATTCGTTGATGATAAGATGATTTTAGGATTGCTAAAGAAAAGGAAACTAGACATTTCAAAGTCATATTGGATCTGTACTCCTCAGCCTCGAGACAAGAAATCAGTCAAATGAAGTCAGAGGTATTCTTTTTCAACATCAATAGTGCAAAAGAAAATAGCATTATAAGGATTCTAGGGTTTAGAAAAGGGGAGTTACCATGTAAATACTTGGGATTGCCTCTTGCAAAGGGTGTTAGGCCTAGGAAATTATGGGAAGCTTTAATTGAAAGAGTTAAAAATAAACTTGTCTCCTAAAAAAGTAACTGGATCTCATGGGCATGCCGATTAATGATGCTGAAGGCTATTATTTTTGCTATTCCAACTTATATGATGTCCTATCTTCCCCTATCAAAACCAACATTCAAAGATTTAAATCAAAAAATGAAAAAAAAATTCTGGCAAGGAAATTCAGATCAGCATAAATATCCCTTGATTATAAAATGGGATCAAGTCTATGTGCTAAAAGAGTTGGACGACACTGGATTGAAAAATTTGGAGTCACAAAATCTAGCCTTGGGAGCTAAGTTGGTATGGGCGATCCACTCAAAGCAAGATCTTAAATGGGTTAAAATTGTGAAAGCTAAATACCTAGAGGAAGAAGATATCAGTATTTTTGCAATGAGACAGCTGCCAAAGGGATCGAGAATCTAGAACTTCATTAGCAACTGTAGATTTTTTATTTCAAATCACATAACCTAGGAGATTCGAGATGGAAGTAAAGCCCTCTTTTGGGAAGATTCAAGATGGAAGTAAAGCCCTCTTTTGGGAAGATTCGTGGAATGGCCAGCCCAAATTATTCGACAGGGAAGATCTAGAACAAGTTAGATTAGTAACTAAATTAAGCTAGGGAGATTATGTCAAAGATTACATGGAACCACTTCTCTTGGTCCTGGAGCAATAGCCTCCTAGAAAAATGTCAAGATTCTTGGAGTGGAGGACAAATTGGCAGCAGCTTTTGAAGGGGTTCTGAGGGAGCGAAGACTAAGTTTAAGGATAGGCTCAGATGAATTAAGGTGGAATGCTACTCC
Organism: Cunninghamia lanceolata; assembly: GCA_027924645.1. Taxonomy (NCBI): domain Eukaryota; kingdom Viridiplantae; phylum Streptophyta; class Pinopsida; order Cupressales; family Cupressaceae; genus Cunninghamia; species Cunninghamia lanceolata. The sequence goes on from BSBN01001430.1 coordinate 2,935,957, forward strand.
TTCAGGGCAGTATAGTGTCAAGGAAGGTTATAGAGCCCTCAAAGAAACCATAGAAAGAGAGGTAAGCCTCCCAACCAACTTATGTTGGAACAAACTCTGTCTCCCTAAGGTAGGTATTTTCACTTGGGAAACATCAAGAGGAAGAGTGCTCACATGGGATAGATTCAAAAAGTTGGGTTTTGCAAGGCCATCAAGATGTGTTTTATGCAAACAAGAGGAAGAATTAGGACACCATCTTTTCCTTAATTGCACGAATTTTCTTCAAAATGCTAGTCTTGGTTGTGTGCTAAGCTTCTCTGGAAAACTACCTTTCCTATAAATCTCTTAGACTTTCTCCTCTCTTGGCCATCTCTATATAAGGAATCCATTTATGGGGGATTGTGGATTACCAGCGCTTCCTTGTTAATCTGGGAAATTTGGAAGGAAAGAAATAGAAGGATTTCTCAAGACAAAAAAATCCCTTTCCATACTTTCTTGAACAAGTCAGAGGTTAACATTGTTGAAGTTTTGAATGCAAGATTAGCAAAAGGAGGGCATGGAAAAAAGAAATTCTCGCTTTGGGATGCAAAAATGAGGAAAATTTGGCAAGGTCTTCTTTTGCATGCAGTAGATATAGTTGGTCAGGATTCTACAAAGAATGAAAGGAACAAAGTAAAATGGTCTCCTCTAGAAATTGGATGGTATAAATTGAATTTTGACAGAGCTGCAAGAGGAAACCCAGGAGCATCAGGGGCTAGGTGCATAATCCAAGATTGGAAGGGAAATATAGTGGGAAGACTAGCTAAGAGTCTTCTAATAGGATCAAACAATTCAGCCAAGATGCAAGCTTTAATCTTAGGTCTTAGGCTATGTTGAGATCTCGATATAAAAAAGTTGGAGATAGAAGGGGACTCCTTGCTAATAATTAATGGCCTCAAAACCAAGAGAATGATCAACTGGAGACTAAATGGGATGTTAGAACAAGCAGTTTCCCTTATGAATAATTTTGATATGATACTAATAAATCACATCTTTAGAGAGGGTTATATAGATGCAGACGCCCTCTCTAATTGGGCACAGATGGTAGAAAACTAAAAGAGATTTTTGACTCTGAAAGACCACAATGATCAGGCTGGCTGAGTATGTGAGTGGATGGGTAGGAGACCTTCCACACACTCAGGTGTGGAAGGTTTGGGGGATGTCATGGCGGACATGGTGGCACATGGTGGATAGAGGGACAAGCTTTCCATGATCGACACCCAAAGTGATGGGACTTTTGGAACATCATTCACTAGACTAACAACATATCAAGTGAGCCTACTTTGCCATCTCACAACAGTGAGATAATAATTAGTAGGCATGCTTTCCTTCCTTCAGCTTTAACATCCAGAATAATCATTGGTCAAAGAGTCAAGAAGGGGAGATTGTTATAAACCCTCTTCACCCCTTAAATCGCCACAAATAGTGCACTCCTCATTCATTAATGGTGCGCAGAACTAGATTCGTGGCATAGGTAGTGACAGAAGGAATTATCTGCCTTGGCATGGACACTCCAATCCATCTGGAGAGTATTGTCAGGAAGCTAGCCTTCAAGGGTGAAATCACAGATCACAGGTTGAAGAGGGTGCTTCACCTAAACAATGACCTAGTATTGACTACAGTGAAGGTGATTCTCGGCAAGAAATTTATGGAAGGTGGTGAGTTTTATAGGGTGGACACTACAATAGTCTCCCGATTCCTGAGTTCAATTTTGGATGCAGGTCTTCCTAACGATAGGGTAGAGCAACTGGTCTGAAAGCTCTTTAAGGACAAGCTAATTGTTGGATTGAATGAAACCATAAATGCAGCCTCTCTGGGGTTAGGGATTCCACAACCAGCAGATTTTCACCTGCTACAAGATGCAGACGAGGTCATTAGGTACTATCCTGTTCTTCTTGATTTAAAGGGCATGACTTTGATATCTCATAGGGAGCAGGTCGAGGGAGGGATGAGTTTTCTGCAAAAACTTTTGCAGATGGAGCTAGACAATGGCAATTTCGAATGGGTGGCCAAGTTTAGTTCTCTTGCCTTCAATCTGGGTTTTATGTGAAAGGTCTGTGAAGTCTTCCTATGGTTGATAGTGAATTATGTTAATATCATTACACTGAAGGCGTTCCCTTTGTGAGCACTATGGGCTGATTTGGCAAATTGATAGTTTTCATTATTCAAGAGATGTGCAAGATGATTGCAATGTCTTGGGTCGTTGGATTTTTACGCTGCCAGTTTTTCTTGTTACCATTGCCATTTTTTCCTTCTCCATCACATTTGTTTTCCATTATTACCCTCCACATAAATAAAAGCTATAAATATGGGCGTCAGCTTTAAGTATTTACCCCTCAATGTGATCGTAGAATATGAGCAAAAATTCATGGAAATTTTCAGTAAATAAGTGTAGTGTAATTAAACAAAATCTTTTTTTTTGTGGCTTTAATGATTTTTAAATAATCTTTTCACTTTTTCGGCCCCTCTTCCATGCACGTTTATTTTATAAGAAGATGTTAAAAAAAATTCATTTGGTATGACTTCCAATGCTAAGCTTTTTTATGGTATACTTTATATCTAAGTTTTAAGAATTTTTTAACATTTGTTTTCTTAATTAAAAAAATATCAATAGATTTCTAAGATATTATTATATAAAAATGAATATAATATTAATAAATGTTAAAAAAGTATTTACATATTAAATATTTAAATTATATATAACACATATATTATTTAAAATATAATGTATATTATATAATTAATTTTTAATATTTTTCTAAATTAGATCTTAGTCTGTATATATAAGTTATTAAAATTAAATATATAATATTGTATATTAAAATGAATATAAATATTAATAAATATTAAAAATGTATATGCATATTAAATATTTAAATTATATATAACAAACATATATTATATATAAAATATAATGTACATTATATAATTGATTTTTAATATTTCCTTAAATTAGATTTTAGTCTCTATATATAAGTTTCTTATCACTAGATGGGCTCGACATGCCTAATAGTTTCTTCTGTATCTATGGGCATGCTTAGGAGATTATTTTTTCCTACATGGTCCTCAAAAATAATAAGTACATATAATATGACAAATCAAGGACTCCACATATGCTTTGAACCTTCCACCCATGCCAAATTGAAAACATTTAGCTAACCTTGACTTCACTTGCTTATAAAATTAGCAAGGGCACCTAGGTGTGCAATGGGTTCGCTGAAGAGTTGTGGAAGTTCAATTGCTATGTCTTTAAGTGAATGATGGTTGTTTTTTATCCCTATGACCCATGTCATTTTTTTTGGAGTGTCATGAATTCAATTGCATAATCTTAATGAATTAATTTGCATAATCTTAATGGATTTCAAGATCCCTGTATTTTGCTTGGTAGCTACTTCAAATGTGTATGCTTCCTTTCTAGATTCTTGTCCATGCACTACACCTAGGCTCACTTGCATTGGATTAGTCATCACCTATGCACATTAATAATAGTGAATTTAATAATCGTATATATATAATATATAAATTATATAATTAAGATTAATATTAATAAATTGGTTGATTTCATGTGAATTATTAATAAATATATAATAGTTAATAGATATATAATATATAATCATATTTTATTGAATATAAGATAAATAAAAAAAATTGCCAAGTATAATTACTTAGTATTCCACATTCATTTTTGGTGTTGAAATAAAGGAGGCATTCTTGTCTAGTATGTTTGTTATAGGTATGTCATTTTAAATTACAAATGTATATATAAATTCATTTATATCTATTTTAAATTATCAAAAATAGATTTAATCAATGTTAAGTTACATAAATCATTACTACATACACTTGGGAATGTTTCAAATTGACTATTGTATATCATTATAAAATTGGCTTGTGCTAGTTCTCTAGTATTGGACAACTTTTCCATGCCAACTTTTGCTAAGAAATATTTTCATTAAGTGATATTCTTTGGAGCTCAAAGTAGGAAGAAATGTGTCAATGAAGACTAACTTTGAACAAGAATTCTAATACAACACTTGAATATATGCTCAAAATTGGCCCTGAAATTCAAAAAGAAAAGTTGGGACTTTCTTATGGCAATAATTCATAATCTAGGATATTCTATATGTTTCCAAATATTATTAATGGTATGAAGAAAAATGCCAAAATTTAAATGACTTTGACCATTGTATGTTATACAATACCATTCACTATTGTACGTGCTCCAAATTCTTTGAGAGCATTGGTGAAGGTTCACCTTAATCTTTATATGAGAATTAATTTTGGATTTTGTTTCAATCAAGAAAATCTCTATGGCCAGGTACATACCTAACTACGAGAGTGGTGCTAATTTGATCAACACTAGCAATAACTATTAATTTACATTATGTATACAACTATATGGTTCTAAAATAATTATATGAATAGTATAACATTACTGTTGATATGGGATGATTGTATATGATTAAGAGAGATGTTTGAAGGCGTTTCAATATTTAATGTTGGTCTTTAATATGATGAATATTAATATAGCGGTTGATTTCATGTGAATTATTAATAAATATATAATAGTTAATTGATATATAATATGTATTCTTATTTTATTAAATATAAGATAAACAACATTTTCGTGCATGTATAATGTGTTTCTGCAAAATGGGATCTAAGCAAAAAAGAGTAGGGTAGGTCGAAGGAGAAGGATAGAAACTAGAAGAGGAAAATGCAAACAATCTCTATGATTTTAGGCCTAGTTCACAGATGTCTGAGGGCAGCAAGGATAACATCATTTTAGGGGAGCAAGGATCACTCATAACTATAGACATATCTGAAGATGTAAGGAGAATATAGAGATGTTAACAAAAACCACAGTGATCTGTCATTTCATAGGACCAAAGTTAATCAAGGTTCAAATAAGGAAATGGATCAAAGAAAATTGGAAAGTCCAAAGTGCAATCAAGTTTCTTCCCAAGGGTTTCTTCTGTGTGATTTTCACAGATGAGGAAGATAAAAACCATATAGTGAAAAGGAAGACCTGGTGGATGGGAGATTTGCCCCTTCACATTAGAATGTGGTCACCAAATTTTGATCCAACCTAGCTGAATCCATATGATGAGCCCAAGTGGATTCATCTGTACAAGTCACCATTAGAGTTTTGGACGGAAGACTATCTGGCTAGACTAGGTTGATCCCTAGGCATCCTCACAAATATTGACACAGAGCTTCTCGACAAGGATTCATTTTACCTTTATGCAAGAATCCAAGTTGCTGCAATCAAAGAAATCCCAAGGAAAATTTCCCTTCTCTCATCTAATTGTTTATGGATTCAATCTATTGAAATTAAGGAACCAAAACATTTATGTTTAAATTGCAGAAGAAAACAACACTCATCTAAAAAGTGCCCTAGATGAAACAAGGAGATAGAAGGCACTATACAACTTAATTCAGTTATAGCTCCAGGTGAGACAAAGAACCCTTAGCAAAACACGAGTCCACCAAAAGATGAGAAGTGTGATCAGAAGGCAGGCCAAGTGCACAAAGTAACCTAGACATTTAGCCATCCTATTTCAAATCCCCAAATGAAAAAAGGGGAGAATTTTTAATGATAATGGGGGTCACGATGGTTTTGGATATGGTAGTAGAAAGCACAACATTACCTAACCATGGACAAGAGACAACGCTAAGCAACATCGAGGCAAAATTGATAGAATCCTTTTAAACAGAAGGACCAACAAAGAAGCTTGGAACTGATGAACCTCCTAGGCAAGGGAAATCTCCCTAACAGCTTGGCAATCTCATCAAAGGAACCTCAGTATCATATCTTTTAAAAATGATAAGGGATGGATCCATCCCCCAACAAGACAAATAGGAATAAAGGTCCTTTGGGGTAGCCTTAGCCCAAGCATGCCCCATCTCTAGGAAAGGGCCGGAACTAAAAAAGGTTAGTTCGATAATAACAAGAAGTATAATGATCTGGAGGCTAGGCCAGACCCTAGGGGATGAAATGGACTTTATGGGAGGGTCAGGTACAATAATCCAATCTCCACCATTAAAGATTATGACGATAATGTAGTATGAGTCATGATAGTGATACTAATGGTTTCTTTAACATGGGGTAAGGAATACCATTCCGATTTGGGAAGGAAGCTTTAGAGGATTAATGAATTTGATAATTTAACATAAATGGTGCAAAGGACGTGTGATAGCTAGACAATCTCCATTGAACTGTAAGTGCACTCATAATGTCTTTTAGCATGGAGGACCTAGGTGTGGTAGAGGTGCTGGGGAGAGTAATTATTAGGAATTTCAGCCCAAGGGAGCATATACCAGAAGATAATCTAACGGAAGAGTTTTCATAGCTAACATTTTAGTGCTAGGGAAGATAGGGATGGAAGGAAACTAGTAGCTAGAATTATTAAAGGTGGGAATGCAGACCTGAAGAGCCCCTTTTTGCATTCCCTGAGGAGGAGATCAGAGTTAGTGTAGTATGTGTGAGCATTGTTAATTTTTTTGGTAGTAGAGGCTTAGCTCAACTCATTTAAAGAGCCCTAAAATGTATTTTACTACCATTGTGGCACTAGAGTAGAATAGTGTTGAAAAGCAAAGTGGAATATGTGTCATCTAAAATCCAAGTGGAATTTGTAGATGGGGAGGAGGTCCCCCTTGTGACCTTCACTGGAGTGGACCATCCTAAAAATATTCACACTTATCAATCAAAAAAAAATAAGATAAACAAAAATAAGTTACCAAATCAAATATGCCTATATATATTATTTAATATTCCACAATCATTTTGGAAGCTACAACAAAGGAGGCATTCTTGTCTAGTATGTTTGTTATAGGTATGTCACATTTTAAATGTACAAATGTATATATAAATTCATTTATGTCTATTTTAAATTCTAAAAAAATAGATTTCATTAATGTTAAGTTACATAAATTATTGCTACATACATACACATGTAATTGTCAAATATTGAAAATATATATATTTAGATGTAAGAAAACTTAAAGTGTCATTCTTCGGCCTTTAGAATTCTTAACCGTTATATTCATGAATCTAGATTTCATGAAGTAAATGTTCACTTTTGAATCCTTTGCATACAAACATAGGCATCACTTGCAATTAATAGACCTATATATATCATCTTAATGAATGCATGTATCTCAAGATCTAGATATATATATAGAGAGAGAGAGAATATTATCTTAGTAAAATATGCATTTTTTAATTTATATTTGACTTACCAATTAAATTGAATAAGCAAAAACCAGTAATTTTGGAGAGCCTACTAATATATATTTCCATCCCATGGCCACAAATATGATTAAACTCTTACCTATCATTTTTTTTCTTTTAAAAGTTGAATATAACGATTATTCAACCTAACATTTCATTATAGAATGAAGGAAAAAATAAATAAACCCTAGATCCTTTTTTAAAAATGGCACCGAACAAATTTGTAAAGAACTACATTTATTTATGTTTGCGAGCATCGAACAAACCACGTTCATATGCTATAATCCACAATTTATAATCTATATTGCAAAGCTTTATCAAACAATCAAAATATTGTTTGAGCTTTGCATAATGGAAGGGGGGTTTTTGTTAGATATTATAGTTGGAAATTAGGGCTTATGTTACCACTTTGCAAATAGAATCATGGAAAATTTCCTCTGCACAAAGAGCATTTATTCATGTCTAATGATGTAACATGATGACATGACATCCAATACAACAATGCACTTATGAATTTATTGTTGCAGTTACAAATTTATTGTTGCACTTACAAATTTATTGTCCTAGATATTTGCTTGTAGATGTTTGGTTGTCATTTTAAGCTCCCATCCACCATCTTTGAAATTGATATGGAATGAAAGTTGTGTTCTCAAGCACTTCTAAGTGGGCTAATGGTGGAGATCTTGTGCTTTAGTGGGGGAGGGGGAGGGGGAGGGGGAGGGGCAGGTTTGAATCCAGAGGGGGATAAAACTTGTGTGCCCCATAGTCTAAGTGCAATCAGGTGCATGGGGTGGTCTCATATGCTGTGAAAGTCACCATGTTACATGTCTATATATGTTAATATCTATATTAAAAATATAGATATTTATGTCAATTATATTATCTTAATTCTTACATATTTAGGTCAATAATATTACCAAAAAATATCAATGCTTTGATTTAATAAAATAGGTTTTCACAAGATTGGTGGATAGAAAGTAAGCCATTGAAAGATTTTCCTATGTTCAACCCTTTGATCCAATATTTTGAATATTGTATGTATCTCTTTAATTTGAGATAAGTCTTTCATATTAATTTAATTCATAAAATATAGTGGCATTAAATGATATAATTAGATTTGTACTATGAATTTATTTCAATGCAAGATTTTTACATTGCCTCTTTCCTAATTTTTTTACATCCAAAACTATTCCCTTAATTCTTTAGATAAAAGGGTTTTTAAAGAAAGATCAGGCAGTTTATAATTTATATTTTTTAAGTAAAATGAAGGTAACCATACTAAAAAACTGGGATGCAATGATACAGATTGAAGAGATCTAAGTCCCATGGAACCCTTTTGTTATACGATGAATTCTCTATATAGATTTTCATTACAACTCTTAAGAAAAATTGAGTTGTGGCCTTTTGTTTTGGTCTTTATGGTTATATTATGCTAGCCTTGTGGAAACAATTGTCTTTGAGTTAAAGAACATTATACATATTTCACCAAATACATATGCTTCAATTGACCCAATAAACACTCATATTGCTATATGATTCTAAAAAGAATTTCCATTGTATCAAATAGATATACAATTTAACAATAAATATTATATTCTATATAATATTTTTTTATATGTTATAAGTTTAATTTTAATATTATACATATAATCATTTACAATTACAAACCCTATGAACATCTTAATTTTATTATAAACATATTTACTTTTTAATAATTTAAACTCAATAAAAAAGGAAAAATAATTCATTCTCTCAATACGAACATTACAATAGGTTACATTATTTTCATTTTAATATATGTATTTCACCAAATAAATTTGCTTCAATTGACCTAATAAACAATCATAAACTATATGACAAGATTGATGTTTTAGTTAAAATCAAAGTATATTGATATTGAAGAGTTAAAGAAAATTAACAAGAACACGAGGTTGCTTAAGAAGTTTTAAGCAACACATTCTATGACTTCTTGGTATTCATCTAAACAAGAAACAAAAATTAGCCACTGTGATGTAACACCAACAACCATTTGATAATAAAGTCAATCAAAACAAAGCCACAATCACATGAACCAATTAAAGGAAATTTTCTACAAAGATAAAAAAATGTTTCTTGGCATGTATTTCAATTCAAATAAGTACACCAAATAGTATTATGTAAATTGACGCTCAACAGAAGATTCTAAATATGACATTAAGGAATGTTGTCAATATGCTATCCATGGTATCTCGAAAGATGCCCTTTCTTGTACCATACAAAACCGTTTCACTCTATACTTCAATCTATCCAGAGTAAGCTTGTTTTGTATGCATAAATGGTTTACATAAGAAGCAATATCAAATGATAGGTATCGTTCAATCTACTTGCTTGCCCTACAATCCTGCATCAATCTCTGACTACTATTGTATACGCCTAAAAATGACACGATTCACATTCTTCTAAGTTAATTAAATATCAAAATATTTAATTATCTCTTCTAAAGTCAAAATTAAATAAAATCCTTTATTTAATTAAATTCTTCCAAGCAATTAAATAATTCTTAATTATTTAATTAAATCAAATCATTCTTCCAAATTTGAATAAATCAAACCAAATTTATTTAAATCCTCTCAAATATCCAAAAATAAAATACAATCAAATATTTTATTTATTCTTCCAAATCATGCACAACAATTAAATAAATTTATTTATTTAATTTTCTTTCTTATCTTCTAAATTAAATAATCCCAATTACTTAATTGTTTTCTTCCAGTAATATCTTCTCTAAATTTAAATAAATCAAATATTTATTTAAGTTGCTTTTTCTTCTAAATTGAGTTATCTCTAAATATAATTCAAGCTTTTTGCACATGCAATTAAAGAGTCCGAATATTTAATAAAGCAAAGTATATTCTTATTCTCATGCAAATCCCTTCTTGTTTTAAATCACTTAAATTGATTATTATATTCTTTTAAATGCTTTAACTCATTCTTCTATTCTTGTTAATTCCTCTCATGCAAAAGAAAGCAAGACATATGTCTTCTTATTCGTGGCACGTTTCTCATCTATTCTATACCGTTGATCTTCTCAAGTCTTCTACACCGTTGATCTTATTTCTCTCAAGTCTATAAATTTAACCTCATTCTTCCATTCCAATCATCCAAGATTTAAGTATTGTTACTCTGCAGGAATTACAGCGCGCCTTTGGCACCCACGTCATTTCTTCATTGCTTGTGATCACATTCATTACTACGCACTACTACCATTGTTGTGAAGCTCCTCTTCATTGCGACATTACCACAACCATTCTCAATTGACATTCTTGAACAAAGCAAAGGAGTGCACTCTCTGAGGGTCCTATTTCATACACACAAGGACAATTTTGATAGGCAATCAATGGAAGTTTTGATCTAAAGGAGGTTTGCTTTGTTATTTGATTCATTGTTATTAGATTTCCTTAGTTCACTATTTCATTGAAGTTTTGGGTATTTGATATTTGATATTATTGCATATTCATTGTTGATCTAATTTACCCTTTTGGCGCCCACCGTGGTGCCTAGCCCCAAATTCATGTTTTACAAAGTCATACACAGGATGAAACAATGCATCTATCACATCCTAACACGCATCTATTGTTGTCACAGCGCATATGTTCCTACAGTGCATACAGACTCTATTATGGCACATTTACCCTCTGATACAACGCATCTATTATTTTGGTGCATACAGTCTTTGTTTTAGCACATCTGACCTATGATACAGTGCATTTACTGATTCTGCGCATTTTTTACATCCTGCGGTGCATCTATCACATCCTGTAGCGCATATGTTACATCCTACAGCGCATTTATTTTGCAGTGAATTTTTAGAATGTTGTTTCAATGCATTTGATCATTCTTTCTGTGCATATGTCCTCTGATTCAACGCATCTGTAAAGCTACACATATGTCCTCTGATTCAACACATCTGTAAGGCTGCGCATATGACCTCTGTTTCTACGCATATGTTCTCTGAAATGGTGCATCTATTTTACGCAGTGATTTCTAGGGTTTTCTTAATTTTTTGCTAACGCTGACATCTTTGCAGGAACACTCTTGATCTGTTTTGCAAGTTAGGCACTAGTTTAGATTCATATAGTTGCACTTGTTAGCTCACACTTCGATTTCTAAAAAGATAGTAAAATGGATGCTCATGCAAATCTCACATAGTTTTTAACTAGGAAAGCGGTAATTAAATCATTGCTATCTTGCATTGCAACATTGCTATCTTTTCAAAGTTAACATCTCATTGCTATCTAGATAAAATTGAACTCATCATTGCAATCTGGGTAAAATTGAACCATTGCTATCTCGATTGACCATCATTTCAAAGTTAACAACTCGTGCTATGTGGTTAAAAATTAAACTCATCATTGCTATCTTGGTTAAAACTGGACCATTGCTATCTTGTTATCACTTCAAAGTTAACAAATTTCTGTGCTTGCCCAAGTAGATAGCTCATCTAGTTTTTCTCATTTTAACTAGGGGAAAAGAACAACTGTATTCTGTGTTTTGGGAATGATACCAGGCCTATGCTCTCCCCTATCTTGGGTGACCAAAATGCCAGACATATCATTTTCACATATGTTTTTCCTTTAGAGGGGCCTGCTCTTGGATACCGTTCATCCAAGTAGGAACGACCCTAAGTGGTAACAGGCTAGACGCCAAGCCCTTCCAAGCCACTATAAATAAATTGTGTTTGGAGCGAAAGCTTCAAACAACGAGTGAAGTTATGTTATACCGATAGCCAACCTCCCCCAAAACCCTCCAAGGCACAACTCTTGCATGTTGGGAGACTCCATAATGGAGAGTAGTGCTGTCGCATGTATAACCACTCGAACGGTTGCCTTTATTACTCACCTTTGTTCTAGTGACCAAAAAATGCTTGTAAACCATTTAAAGCCTAGGATTTGTACTTGTTCTTTCTTTTTAGTCCAAAAAGAGTAAAAAAATTAAAAAATTAAAAAAAAAACCATAAAAATATTCTGTGTTTATTGTGTTCTCTTGCCATAAATTCAGAAAATTAGATCAGAGAAACCTTCTTGCAACCAAAGTACTGAAAACATCAAAAATTCCAAAAAAATTGTAAAAACATTGAAAAAGCCAGAGCGGCGCATCCGTCCTCTATTCCTGCGCATTTGTGCCGACCTGTGGTGCATCTGTTCCGACCTACAATGCTTTTACTACTTGTTGCAGTGCATTTACACTTTACCAGTGTAGCACATTTGTGCCGACTTACAGTGCATTTATCAGTTTCTGCAGTGCATCTGTTCTGGCGCATGTGTGACAGTGAGCCCTTGCACAATCTTTGAAAGAAAATTTTTAGGTTTTCTAGGTACCCATTTCAGTCTTGTGTCAGTTTCTGTTGAAATGACAAACCAATTAGAAGTAATTGCTCAAGAACTCCAATACCTACGAGAGCAATTAGACTTCAACGCCTCGCCCCAAGATCATATAGCAATTGCTCAAGAACTCCAAGTCATACAACAAGAAATGGCAATCTTACAAGCTGAACATGTCAGTACTAGCTACACCTCGCCCCAAACTCATACATATGTTTCTTGTCTTAATGATGCTCATGACAAGGCAAGCACCACCTCAAGTTAGAAATCATATACCACTCTGTCTACTAATCCTCCTTCACCATCTTCTAAGACACATATCCCAAAGCATACCAATCCTACACGAACACCGCCATTGAGTTCCCCGAGCTCTAAATGGACAATCAAAAAAGCCTCAGATGATTTTTGGGAAAGATGTTTTCTAGATTTACACAACAAAAGAAAAGCTATGGAGAACTCCAAACCCACTCATCCATTACCTCACTCCTCTACCTATGCACCTACCAAGGATGTGATCCAAGGGCTACTAGCAGAGAGTCAACCATGTCCCCAAATTCTGGTCCTTGACCTTATCAAAGAGTCTCCAAATAGGTCAAATCCTACAACCCCTTCATGTAACCTGCAACCCCTTGAGCATATTAAAGAACCTCCTCCCATGCACCAAAGTCAAGGTCCATTGCACCTTCATGTTGTTGACCAAGAGCCTATCCAAGAGTCTTCTACCTCAACTTCAATTCAAACAACCCAAGAGTTATGTCAAGAGCACACTTTAGAGCATGTGGAAACATCAACCCCTTGTTTAAATCAAGATCAAAGCACTCCCATCCGACCCTTACATAACCTATATCTCTTTTATGATCAAGATACTACCTTTGATGAAGAAGCTATCCACGAGAAACTTGATCCTATACATGAACAAGAGATCAAATTCCAACCTCTCCATGGCCTATATCCTTTCCATGATCAAGATATTATCGTTGATGAAGAACATATACAAGAGCACCTTAATTCCATCACGCTAAAGCCTATCTATGATCAAGATCTCATCTACGATCAAGAGCCTATCTATGATCAAGCAAACCATGATGATCCTCTCAGCCCACTTTATGCGTTCCATGGTCCCGAGCTTATATCCCCATCTAGTCCCATCCAAGATCCAACAACTTCCTCCTCCTTTGATGAGACACTTGCCTCCCAAGCAAGTATAGAAGATCAAACCAGTAATAATCCCCCGTCGTCTATTATCGACCATGCTGCAAATTCCCCACCGTATATCCTTGGTCTTACTACCTTCATTCATGAGTGTTCCTCCTTAGAACACGAGCCACCATTATCCTCTATCTCATCTTCTACATCCAATAAGGAACTTGTGTCTAGTGTTCCACCTACACATAATCCCATTGTCCACCGCATACTCCAACATATGAACTATCAAGGTAAAGGCTTAGGCCTTCGCGAACAAGATATTTTGGAGCCCGTCCATCTCAATGTTCCTCCTCCTTCATATGGCCTTGGATACACACCCCAAGGTGAACAATCTCGAGATGTTGGTACTTCCTCCACTCCTCCAAAGTCCACAACTTTCCATCACAAATCCTATCATATCCCCAAAACATATGTTGCCATTCTACCTCCATCATCCTATAATCATCAAAAGTATGTGACCATACACCTTCCACCACCCAATCTACCTCCGCTACTTCCAACTCCTAATATCCCTCCATGCATTTTACCACCACTTCTTCCAACACCTTATCCATCCATCTATGAATCCTCTAACAATCCCAATCATGACCAACCAATGCACGTGTTGTCTAACAAAGGGCTTCCTCCAACTTCACTTCCACCATCTCAAGAGAATTCAACAATAAAAATCTAGATGCCTCTACTTATAAACTCAAAAATCCTAAGAGTCCTCATTACCTAGGATACAAAAGCCAAGAATCAAAGAAACATCTTTCTCAAGAGCTACATACACCCACACACCTATATGCCAAGATGAAAAAGGCATGGGTCCGCACTCGACAAATGATTATTCCAAAAGCTACAAAAAAGCTTCATAGACCCAAACCCATACCTTCACAAGTACTATCTAAAAATAAAATGGTTTCGATACCTAAGCAAAAAACCCTCAAGTTACATGAGGCATCTACCTCTCAAGAATCTCAACCATCCACGTTCTCCCATTCCATCCAAAAGTCTCAAATTCTTCCATCCCACATAACAAGCAAAAATCAGCAAAATACTCAGTCTATGTGGATCCCTACATGCCTAAGTCATTTATCCACAAGCAAAAGTCTCTGTTGCTTCCTACACTACTTTCCCATCTCTAGCTTCAATGTTTATCATGGTATGTGCAACCGTTGGTCATGATTCCTTTCCATTCTGAAACATTTTCATATACCTCCATCTCCCCTTCCTTCCACTATTATCCTACATATCTTCTCCATCCTACTCCTGTGGTCCATGCTTTTACATAAGCCTTCCCTCCATATTCTACATCATCATCCACTATCGCACCCTTCCATAAACTGTTATCTACCATTCTCCATCTCACTTTCATGCAATCCCCTACCAACATCTATGGGAACACTTGACATGGTCCATGCGATGACATCCTTCTAGCGGGACTATCACCTTTCAAGAAACTAGATACTTGAGTCTCTCCCTTCTGTATTCGCCTTCTCCTATTCCAAAAAAAAAAAAAAAAGAAAGAAAAAATGAAAAAAGTAAAGAAAAAACCCTTCGTCCAATGGTGATAATCTAGCAAACAGGCGCCTTGGATAAGTACCATGATGAAAACCTGGCAAACAGGCATCGTGTGTAAGTTGATCTTCTACGTCACCTACACTTGGGGGCACCTTGTCTCATTGGCATATCACTCTTCTCCTATCAGTTCCCTTCCATACCATTCCCTATCCTATCCTTCTATCCATTACATATCTATACTGTCTAGTCTATCTATCCTAATTTTCCATTCCTCTACTTTCTTTGGTCTTGATAAAGATTGGGGGCACAATGTTGAAAAATGTTTTAGATGTCTCTTGACATACCTTATCCCTCCTAAACCAAGCAAATCCTTCATTATCCTCTTATCCTCGTGTCATCATAAGCATTGCCATGAAAAATCCTAAGTATTCTACTTATAATGGGGCACATTATTCTTATGCGACATAGTCCTTGGAGATCACATCCTTGTTTCCTTCTATCCACTATTGCCCATACTCATACCTACTCGTTCTATTCTTTGTCACCCGTACATCTACCTGTCCGTGGTGTTTCCTTGTCATCAGTATCATCTGTTCCATATCTGATCCATATCTGTTCCATATCGTGTCTTATATGTTCCATGTCTGATCCATATATGTTCCATATCTTGTCACATCTAATTCATATCTTAGGTCCATCGAAGTCACCGTGAACAACAAGGTCATTTTCAATGTGCCCCCGAGGCCTTCCTTGTCCATCCCATATCTTGTCATCTATCCTCTAGTCCATCCATGGTCCAAGTCCATGAACTATGTTGCCTCTACGTCATCGCGTAGGCAAGGCCATTTAACAATGAGCCCCCAAGGCACTAGGTTAGTCCCTTAGGGTCCGTCTCACAAATAAAGATTGTGGAATCTTCTCACCAGACAAGCAAGCGCAAGCGAAACCCGCTTTCAAGCAGAAATCCCGATGCAAGACCTTAACCTATCTAAAGCAAAGCAAACAAACACCTAAGGCATTCTAAATGATTTTACCCAAATTATGGCAAGAAACAAACACATCTAAATGCAAGAATGTTTTGTGTTGGTTAAGTTAACTTACAGAGTCTTGATCTATGCTATCATGCCTTACTATGCTACTCGAGGATGCCAAAAGCTAGAGATGCTATGATGGGGGCTTGATTATTTTCTTTGTTTGTTGTTTGTGGATTAAACTTTAATAATGTGAAGCCTTGTCTAAGGACATGATCAGCAAAAGATCATCGAGGACATCAAAGGTCTAACATGAATGGGGGCAATCCTTGTTTGTTGATACGCAAGCAATACTCAGGTCATCTCGGTTCAATTATACCTCGATTCTTGTATTAACTTGCTAAATCAAAATCCATGTAAGCAATGCTTAGGTCATCTCAGTTCAATTATACCTAAATGCTTGCATTAACTTACAACATTTAGAAAAAGTACCAAAAAAAAAGAAGCCCAATGATGAAACACGCACTTCAAAATACTTGCACCATCAAGATGTCAAAAGCAAACACCATTCGCATCCATCATACATCTGTTATACATCTGTACATCCATATCCCATGCAATAAAAGATCCAAAACGCAGAGTATCAAATAAAAGCTTGTGATTCCTTCTATCGAGTCATTCTTCTATCAATCAGTATTCTATCTATCATTGTGGTCCATTCTTCTCAATCCAGTCAATCTGAGCAATGATCCAAATGTAGGTCTATCCTTAATCCATGCCAATCAAGTCAAGTCAATCTTGTTGAATGATCCAATCACAATCAGTGGTCTTGATCCTTGTCTGGTCGTAAACCAACTTGATCGGTTAGTCAATCAATTGTCTTATATAGGATGTGGCACTGTCGAAATTAGACCAACACACGCATCTTACATGACATGTTCCATTTTCCTTAAACTAGACACTATCCTTCATGTTTTCTCTAGGGATCTATCATTCCTCACCATGACAAGATGCATGCCGTGTTGGTCTTGGGAATATCATTCCCCGCCATGAGAACACTATTGTATATCATTATCTGTATATCATTGGTTTTCCACTCGACAGGGGAAATACCTTGTTTGCTCTTGTATCATTTGTGCACACTTGCTTACTTGCTTGTGTGTGTTATTATTCTATCTTGCATAGCATATCATTCAGCTCTTTCTTCACTGTCTTCTTCATGAGATTGTCCATCTCATGCTTCTGCCTTCTTCCCGTCCAATCTCCCGAGGGGGCATCCTATTGTCATAACCTGTACCAGGGGCAAACTGGGGCATGTATCATTATCAGACTATTTATTTCTTTGAAGTAACACCGTAAACTGCATTGCATCAAAGAGGGGCAAAATGTATACGCCTAAAAATGACATGATTCACATTCTTCTAAGTTAATTAAATATCAAAATATTTAATTATCTCTTCTAAAGTCAAAATTAAATAAAATCCTTTATTTAATTAAATTCTTCCAAGCAATTAAATAATTCTTAATTATTTAATTAAATCAAATCATTCTTCCAAATTTGAATAAATCAAATCAAATTTATTTAAATCCTCTCAAATATCCAAAAATAAAATACAATCAAATATTTTATTTATTCTTCCAAATCATGCACAACAATTAAATAAATTTATTTATTTAATTTGCTTTCTTATCTTCTAAATTAAATAATCCCAATTATTTAATTGTTTTCTTCCAATAATATCTTCTCTAAATTTAAATAAATCAAATATTTATTTAAGTTGCTTTTTCTTCTAAATTGAGTTATCTCTAAATATAATTCAAGCTTTTTGCACATGCAATTAAATATTCCAAATATTTAATAAAGCAAAGTATATTCTTATTCTCATGCAAATGGACCTTCTTCTTGTTTTAAATCACTTAAACTGATTATTATATTCTTTTAAATGCTTTAACTCATTCTTCCATTCTTGTTAATTCCTCTCATGCAAAAGAAAGCAAGACATATGTCTTCTTCTTATTCATTGCACGTTCCTCATCTATTCTATACCGTTGATCTTCTCAAGTCTTTTATACCATTGATCTTATTTCTCTCAAGTCTATAAATTCAACCTCATTCTTCCATTTCAATCATCCAAGCTTTAAGTATTGTTACTCTGCAAGAATTACAGTGCGCCTTTGGCACCCACGTCATTCCTTCATTGCTTGTGATCACATTCATTACTATGCACTACTACCATCATTGTGAAGCTCCTCTTCATTGCGACATTACCACAACCATTCTCAATTGACATTCTTGAACAAAGCAAAGGAGTGCACTCTTTAAGGGCCCTATTTCATACACGCAAGGACAATTTTGATAGGCAATCAATGGAAGTTTCGATCTAAAGGAGGTTTGCTTTGTTATTTGATTCATTGTTATTGGATTTCCTTAGTTCACTATTTCATTGAAGTTTTGGGTATTTGATATTTGATATTATTACATATTCATTGTTGATCCAATTTACCCCTAACAACTATAGGTATTGTTCATGTGATACATAAACCTTCTACTTCTTCATAATATACATGGTTGTGCAAAATATATGCCTTCCTCTTCACTGTGTATGGATGTTAAACCTTGCACTCAAAATAATCCACATATCTGAAATTTCATAACCTAGCCAAAGCAAGCTATAGAAAAACCAAACACCATAGAAAGTGATGTCCTTCGTCTCACCTCAAATGTTCCAAGGAAATTTCATGAGATTCTTTAGAAAATCAAAGTTGTGTGCCTAAAAAACATATTGATATATTGAACATCACAAAACTACATTAGACATTGCCAACATTCACCGATAACTGTGCAACATTGGTAGGCCTCCATAGTTTCCTTGCGTAACTAAAGTACGATCATTACTATTCATATGCCGCAACCCATTGTTGTTGTCCTTTCAATCTTACTACATACACAAGTAATTATTTTCATCTTAACATATACATTTTATATCATACATAACATTAACAAACCTGCAAGATCCACCAGATTGAATCAACAAATTCAATAACACTTCCAATTTCGGCGTACCCATTGCACACCAACGTGCGATTGCTAGTAAGTAAAGTTATGTTTAGTAGGTAATGGGGGGTGTGGATAGGCCCTGCGTGGCCCTATGGATAAGTTTCATGTAGTTTTTTGGACCCTGCGTGGTCTTGGGTGGGATATGTTTTAGCAGGGCATTTTGGTATAAGCCCATAGTCTCAAACTGATAAGCCTATGAGGCTCACCATGTATTTTTGATGCTTGATTAATATAAATCTTATGCTTATGAATTAAAAAAATATATATCTAACCTATGTTATAATATTATATTATAGATATATAATATAGTTAGAATTATGTTTGTCGTTTTGGATGCTACTAGCATACCTATATTTCAAAAATATATCTAAAGTACGTCATCATTCTCGAGGCGTCTATTTTTTAATCACCAATCATAACAATAGGCACCTCAAGAAGCATATCTCTCGGCCTACTTTAGATATATTTTTTAAATATAGATATGTTAGTTTATTTTAATACCCATATGATTAAAGTTGGTTAAATGAAGGATATATATTTTTTAAATATAAGTATGTTAGTTTATTTTAATATCCATATGATTAAAGTTGGTTAAATCAAAGATGTACAAAAGTGACATTTTTAAATAAATATGTCCGAAGCCAAAACATGTACATGTGAAACCCCAAAAAATAGTAAATGAAATTATTTTTCAAAATCCTTATGTAAATAAGTACATAATGTTGAAGTTTGGTTTGAAGTTTTCTCTGTGTTGGACTGTGTTGGACGGACTTTAAAAATAATTTAAATTCCATGGTAAGTTAAGTTTAAGTTAAGTTGAAGTATTGACTCTTTACAAAGACAATAAACACAATGACCAACTTAATTTGGGCGTGTAAGGGAGAATGAGAAAGAGTGGCATTAATCTGTGTTAAGGAGGGTTTTCATATAGTCTAAGACTCTAAGGATGCCTTTCCCAAAACTAGTCAAGATGCTTATCTACTTTTTCTACGCGCTTTCGTCCATAAACCCATTTCTGCTCTCCTTCCATCAACAAATATTATCCACTCTTTCTCTGCCACGCACGATATTAACTCGACCTTTATAGTTGTCGTGTTGTTGCCAGGAAATAACGCGGAAACACAGCCCGCCAAATTTGTCTTCGTTGACTCGGTCATTGACAATTGCATTCAACTACCACCCATTTGCGCCCTCTTGGTGAAGATTCATTGAAGTGACTCACCACAAGTTCATGTGAATGATTTGATGTTTTTGTCCAAAACCAGCTGGAATGTGTAGTGGGAAAACGAATGCAAACAAGATTTTGAATAGGATTGCTATGTGACAGATTTATTTGGATTTGCCTTTTGAATAGGATTATTATGAAACTTTGTCATTTTATTAATTCAAAACTTCTTTTTAATTGATCTCTTCCAATAATTTAACTATTAATTTTAGATATTTTAGACTGAATGCAAACAAGTTTTTGAATAGGATTGTTATGTGACTTATATTTGTTTGGATTTGTCTTTTGAATAGGATTTTTATGAAATTTTATTCAAAATGTGTATGTGACTTAATGCAAACTTTACATGTTTTCGCCGTGTAGATGAACATTAATGCATAATGTTTTCATTGGATGACTTTGGAGTTGGAAATTTCCGAACATGTATGGGGAAGATTCATTCGGTATCATTGAAGTGAGTTAAATCCGTGACTTAGGACAAGCCCCTGTAAATAATTTGATGTTCTGTTGAAACCCAGCTGGAATGTTTTAATATTTAATTGGTTTTATTTTATATTAAAATTTATTTAAAATTTGAAACATATTAGAAATTTATTTAATTGGTTCGATCAAAGCACCTTTGATCAAAGCTCCTTCAAGGTTTTCTTATAACAAATAGGGTTGGCCAATTGTTTGGCACTTTTGCTTGCAAACCAAATTAAGGACCTCCTTATGCATTGAGAAAATTTGGTACATCAAACTTGATAGATGTTGTGTGCTCAAAGGCAAAATTTCATCATATTAGGATTTTTTTCCCAACCATCTAACACCGCTACTAGCTAGTTGGAGTGAAATTTTGATTTCATCCATGAGCCTTCATTAGTAGCATTAGGGGTTCAATCCAAGCAAGCTAGTGGAAATTCAAGGTCGAGTAAAATAGGTGAATAGATGTCCCTTCATGGATATGCTAAAGAACCTATTATATTCTCATATTCTAATAAGACTTCTTTTGAAGAAGTCATTCTCTTTTTTGTAATCTGTCAAAAATGGTGTAAAGCCTAGATACATTTACACCATCTTAAAAATTTTCTCAAGTTTTTCAATTATATTTGCACTAATTAACTCATCTTGGTACAACTCTAGACATAAATAACATAGTGTCATGCAACCTATTTCCATGGAAGTTTTTGATATTTACAACTATGATTGGTGTAAAAAAATCATCAATGACTAGACTCTTTGTTTCTTCTAAAGGTGTTCAAAGTGTACACATTTTGGAAGTAATGATAATTATTCAATGTAGGTTCTTGCATCTCTCTTTTCTTGTGATATTTACATCTTAGTCTCTAAAGAGATTTAAGATGACAAAGGTGCTTACTATAACACCCCATTTTAGGCTATCCACATATCAGAGCCATTTTCTAAAATTAACACTAAACTAATATTCATATTATCTATAATAAAATAATGATATGTTTTGATAGCCATAATTTCCTTTGGTAATTCATTATGAGTTTCTCACATAATAATATTTCAATTTCTCAATTTATGGATTACATTGAGCAAGAGATATCACTTTAGATTCAAATTGTTTGGGTTCTAATGGTAGGAGATGAAGATGAGAAAAGATTAGTGGACAATATAAACATGAAAGGAAACTAAAAATGAAGCATTATACCTTCCAAATATCCTCCAAGCTCCTTCACTTGTTGATAAGGTTGAGTAGAGTTGCACCCATGGATTCTCCTAGCTTTACCAAAGTTGAAATAGTGAATGTGGATTGTTCTTATATCAACACAATGTGATGAGGGATGTGATAAATGATTTGGCTATAGATTGAGAGATTATTTAGATATGGATATTATGCTTGAGGATGAAGATGAAAGGCTAGAGGTATTTTGGCATTATGAGGATATGGGAGATTAGTTTGGGAGATATTTTGGCATGGTAATGTTGCTAAGAGATTGTGGTGAAAATGGCTTGGGTTGGACTTGTATTTATAGGCAAATTTGAAGGGATTTGAATCAAATGGATATGATTCAAAGTTGAAATCAAGGGTTGAGATGAGAGGATGAGATCAAGGGCTAAGATCTCATCAACAAAGATGGAGAGTTGGGATTAAAAGTTAATTTTAAATTCACCTTGGGAAGGATGAGGAGGATTATAAATGAATTAAAAATTCATCTTGGGAAGAGTTGGATTAAGACATGTCAATGAATTAAACATTTATTTCCATGGGAGAGTATTGAATAAAAAATTAGGATTTATTGAGAAGTGGGATGACATGTGACACATGTGTCTTTTTGGAAAATAATGTGTGAGCTCTTTGCTTAAAAAAGAGCTCTTCCATGGAAATAGAAAGGTGAGGTGGAGGGGTGTTGTGTGGTTACACAACACGCCCCATTTTGACTTGGCAAAACAGGGACCCAACTTTTTGGCTTGGCTTGTGTTGTCTGCTTTCTGGCGGTTTGGTAAAAGTAAGTCATGTGCATCATCATGAAGAGTCAAGATGAGGTAAGTCATCATCATGATGTTAGTTCGTCAAAATTTGTATTTTATTTTTGTGACCTTATATTTGGAAAGAGCATTAAATTCCATGCAGGTTTGCCTTTTACATTACCTTGATATTCATCAGGATGTGAAAGTTATGAATAGTCAAAGTTTTGGTCAAACCTGATATTCGCAAGAGGAGGATCATATTTTATGACCTCAATTATGTTACGAAAAATCATCCTGATCTTGGTATATCACCCGATAAGTCTTGCAGCCCAAATATCAAGACGTCAACTTTAAGCGATGGTAAATCTTCCCCGTCAAACAGTATTACATATCGCAAGCGTCATATTTCCAAATGTAACCCGATATTTCTTAATATCCTCCTGCCGCGAGATATCACCCTAAGCCAATATCCTGATGATGTCATCCAAATCTGATAAACGAAGAAACTAACATGACGATGACATCATCATCACATTTACCTCTCGGCAGGATATTTTCTGAACATGATCATGTTCGCGTAACATGACGATGACGTCATGATGCCTTTCCGATACAATGAACGAATATCTGGATGACGTCACCCTGATATCTCGAGAGTTAGAAAAGAATGACTTTGGTCATCATCATCATCTAAAAAGCACAGCCTGATATTTTTGAATATCCTCCTGACATTTAAAGAATAGTCTAATGGCGCGAACATCACCTGATATCTAAACATGACCCGACATTTTCAAATATCATCCTGCCGTTTAGATATCACCCTGCTCCTGTTGCCGCCATTAGCATTAAATGCGTGCAGACATGGTAGGTGGTTCCCGCCGATGATTAAACCCGATGGAACACCTAGCGAAATCCTGACTTGCCGTACAGAAAATCAATGAATAAAATCCAATTTGTCAGGATTTGCCCTAAATTTACCCTAATTACAAGGTTAAAAGGTAAATCTAACGCCATTTTCACATTTACCTTGCGAAGAAATTACTTTTTACAGAGCACAGCTTCCATATCCTCCTGCAGGTGATACTACAACGAGCGAAGTTTGTAGGCAGCAGAAAGCGCGTGATCATCAGCAAGAATTAAAGGCACTTTTAGAATTCCATTGGTATAAAAAGAAATCAGTATAACCAGGTAAGTAAATGAAACCCTCATCTTGTTATTTTTGTAACAGTCAGGTATGATGTTGTGAGTTCTGGTTTATGCACCACCCATGATGGGCTTAGGCTGAATGAACGTAATATGCATAATGAATATTAAAGATCAATTGTTATATGCATGCATGTGTATACCCATTGTAAGACAGGATTTTGCTATTTGTAGGTACCTATGGCTGACAAAAGGTTCGCTAAGTGTCAAGAAGAATTCAATAGGCCCATGTTCTCGTCTCAAAGGGGTGTCCTGTTTAAATACAGTGCAATTACAGATACCCATCAGGGGAGCACCAATTTGGAAGCCTGGTCAGCTAGACTAAATGGTGAGAATAACAAGAGTCCTGTGTTGGATGCAGTTTTTGTATCCGAAATGTGGAACGCTACCGGTTTTCCATACTCCATGGAATCTCCGGAGCTGGTCATCGAGTGTGCTCGGAATTATAACCCAGAGACAAGGCAGGTGATGAAGCATGGGAGGATATATGCAGACCTATCCATTAAGGGTCTCTCTCGGACCTTTGGATTGCCTTTGGGTAGCAAGGTCAAAAGTGTGGACCTGAAGAAGTCAGAAAAGGAATATGAAAACAACAAGAAACAGGCCAGGAAGAACATGTATCAATGGAGGGCTGAGAACAACACATATCCTGCAGCAGCCAAACTTCCTGTGCACCTATTTAAATATGATTTTGCTGATGAATATCAATATATGATTGCACTACTGAACAGAGTATCAGGCTAGCCTGATGCTGGTAGTTTTAAAGACTGGAGGTATGGTATAATAATGATGTGTTTATATCCAGATATCAAGCCACTGTGGGGCTAGTTAGTAAGTGATGCTCTGCATGAGCAGCTGATGAACCTAGGAGGTTCAAATTGTGCTTTCTACATGACTTCATACATTGTCTACTCCTGTGCTTACAAAGGCACATTTGACGCACTGGTCACAGATGGGAAAGTCACAGGAACAGTAAATGCTGTGCATATCTAGGATCATCATCCCTAGCTGCAAAGAGCCAATTACCTCCAAAACTACAAACTGGTCAATGATGCATTCTCTATGCATCTGGTGAGGACCATGGAGGAAGACAGAACAAAGCGATTAAGCATGGAGGCTCAAGAGATGATTTACAGGCATGGAGCCTGGTACATACAGTTTGCCACCTTTTCATACATAAGAATTGAAGGTTTTGAGGGACATCCTCTCATGCTGCCAAGGTATCCCACTGATGCAGTAGTACTAATGGAATTCATCAGGCAGGGCTCCACAATGATAAAAACATACAAGGATGCCAAGAAGCTGCCACTAATTTTGTTTCCAGTCACCATTGGCTGGGACATGTGCCCAGATTCAGAGCACATAAAGAAGGTGATGGTCACCTTGAATAAAATGAATTTGCAGCCTTTTCCACTAATGAGACCATATGATCCTTACGGTAGGATGCAGAAAATAATAGGGAAGCCTATTCATCAGAGGCACCTAGAAGACTTCTGGGCCGACTGTGAAGATGAGGCAGAGGTAAGAAGAAGAAGATATCAAAGGTTAACGTTGAACCAAATAAAAACCTTTGATTGCATCCCCATCCCCCAACAATTGAAGAAGGATGATGGCAGGATAATTGCGGATGAGTATGAGCAGAAGAAAATATATAACGATACCATCTCTGCACCTAACCTCACCATACAGGAGGATATATCCTTAGACCCCTTCATTGCCAGGACCCTACAACTAACCCAAGCTTGGGTTGATGAACAGATAGAGGCATTGAAGAAGAAAGGTGTTGCCATTACGATGGACAACAAGAAGAAGGGGCAGCATATTCCCGGGGATGAGTATGATGACTTCCTGAATGAAAAAAGGAAGACTAAGGGAGATAGACTCCCTCCACCACAACAACAAAGCAAAAGACCCCCAAGGGGCAAGAAGGTAGACAAAGAACCCAAAGAGGTTATTATTGAAAAAGCAGTTTTTGTAGCTGAGGAGGCAGCAGCATCAGGATCTAGATCAGAATTAGCATCCCCTCTAAGGACAAGGCAAGGAAAGTCCAAAAAGAGTAAGACAGCAGAGGCTGGAATTACTGGGACCCTAGAAGAGGGTCAATCCTCAAGAAAACAGGGAGAAGAGGATGTCCTCATGGAGGAAGAGCCTGAAGAAGAAGAGGCTCATTTGGTAGTAAAGAGGAAAAGAAGAGCTCCACAGGTGGTGGTGTCTACCCCACCTAAGAAACTGAGAACCTCCATGAGGGGTGAAATAAAACAACCCCCTACATTGTTACAAGGGGCAGGTAGTGAAGTACCTAGGGAACTTCAGCATGATGTTCCACTTCCTACCATCGTCAAGTTCAAAACTAAACTTGCGGAAGAACAGATGAAAGAAACTTCTCAGACACAAGCAGGACACATCTTGCTAGATGAGACAATAAATTTGTCTGATGATGAAGTTGTATAGGAAGTAGCTGCACAAAAGATGGAAACACTTGCTGCTGATACAAGCATGACCCCTCACAAGCCTCCACCAGTTCAAACTATACTGGAGGAGATGAAGCAAGTGGAAGCAGAACAAGAAAAGAGCCTAGAACAGATAGCCCAAGAAATGGGACTAGATACATTAATTACAGAGGTGACAAGTCCTGCAGTAGTGGACTTGATAGGGAAACAGGATGCAAGTCTTGGACATCCAACAGGATCACCTGACAAAGGGCACCCAACAAAAGAAATAAAGATGACAGAATCAGAGGGCCATATTCTAGATTTGGGCCAACAAAGTCCATAGGATACATCAGCAGAACCTGCTATAGTGGAGGTTCAAGAAATGAAAGCTGATGAAAAAGAGAAAATAATAGAAGATCCTACTGCCAAAGCCCAGGAGGTTGATAGTAAAGGTGCAGAACAAATAATGGCTTCAGAACAAATGCCAGCACATCAGGCAGAATCCACAGTATCCAGTGCGGTGGATATGCAACGGGGGGAAGAGTTGAAGATAGATTAAGTAATGACAGAGAAAGATCATGATCATCATGATCAACATACCGATACACCACAAGATTCCCCACCCCAAGAAGATGCTCCTCCGGAGAAAGAAGTTCTAGAATAGGAGGATGTGCCACAGGATCAAAAACAAGGTGAGCATTCGGGAGAAGAAATGAGAAAATCACCATCTCCACCACATCTGCTGACAGAAACAGGAGACACAGGTGAACATCATGATGATGCAGAAAAACATGATCAGGTGCCTCCGTGGTTGGAGAAAGAAGTAAATGAAGAAGAAGATTTGGAAATTCAAGAATTTGATGTCTCCACATTATTCTCCAGGGATATAATAAAACCTAAGAGGAAGGCCATAATGACTTCAGCCATAAAGAGGGATCCAACAACTGGGAGAAGGACTGCACAGATTGTGGTTCCTACTATGGAGAAAGAAACAGGTAAAATTACCTTAAATGAATTTCAAATTAGCATAGTGGATCTGGGTTTTACCAATGAAGACCAAGAGGGTCAGGAGGGCAGGGACATTATTGATTCTTTGATTCAAAAGGTGAAAAGAGAGAAGGAGAAAAATAAGCAACACAAAGAGCACATTGCTCAGTTGCATGCCTACATAAGAAGGCTAACCAATACTGAAGAAACTTCAACTGAACATGCAGTCCCATTGACTGCTATTTCTCAAGAGGAGGTAAATAAGTTAGACCTCATGAAACATGAGGCCTCTGTGATAAGGAAATGGATGTCATCCACATTGGGTGACGTAGAGGAAATAGTAAAGGCCTCTTTGAAGAGGTGGAGCACTCTTAGCGATTCTAGGACCAAAGTAGATAAATTGCAAATGCAGACAGGGAAAAGGTCCTACAAACTGGAAAAGGTACTAAATCTCCTGGGAGAAATAAAGAGGATAAATCCTCAACTGCTTATTAGTAAGTAGTTATTGAACAATCATACTGCATTGTTGGTGGACATATGGTATAAGGACATTCAATTTGAATGTGGAGTGCTCAAGAGATGTAATAATAAGCTGAGAGAGATTGGCATGAAGTTGCACGATTTAATGGCTGTTGAGGCGGAAATATTAGAAACATTGGAAGGAAAAGTAGAAGGAAAAATAGAAAATCAAGATGAAGAATCTGCCATCAAAGCTTTACACAGCAGCTTTCAAGTAGAAGCAGATGGTCCACTTGTCCACTTGACAGAAGAAGTTATAAATAAAATAATGAGAATCAAAGTCAAGATGAAAAATTACAATGAGACACTGCAGGACAGGAAAGACAAACTAGATAGCAGTAGAAACAAATATGAGGCACACAAGCATGCCATCATCAAAGCAAAGACTCAGGATGGCGGAGCAATAGATCCAATTGTGCGGTCATATGAGCAGATCCGGAGTAGCATGCAGCCTCATATGCGGAGTCATCATCATCAGGATAGTGAAAGTTCAGGAAGTGATGCACATGATGATGATCCACATGAATCAGACAAGGAGCATGATGAAGATACACCATAAAGGGACTGTGTAAATAATCCAGATAGTTGCCAACTGGCAACTTGTGCCATTTTGTAAAGGTTGACAAAGTCAAAGAGAATGGTGACCGTAGATGTGCATTGATGAATCATGATCGTGGATCTTTTTGTAACGGATTCCTCACCTTGTTCTATAAAAGGTGATGGAATGCCTTGTTGTAAACATTCAAAACTTAATTAAAATCCGTCTGCTAAAACATTCAGAGCTCATTTCAAAGTTTTTGTATACATTTATATTTTTGCATGCTTAATGAATGAGAAGACTATGTCGATTACAATTCATAGTAAATCTTGAGTAATCAGTGTATGAATTCTGGATATATGTGGTGATTTGCTGCATCCCTTGGAGTGCCTGTCTACTTCCATATGTTGTCTTCATACAAATTCCTTTGAAGTTAGCATCAACTATATCTAGCTGTGGAATGTCCTGGTGAAAATATGGTTTGGTTTTCTTCTCTTCATGACAGTATCTAATATACATGTGGTTCAAAAGCTAAAGGCTCAACTTTAATTAGAAGCATTTCTTCAGTTTCTTTTAAAATTTAGAACATCTCACTCTCATAATTGCAAACAATTGATAATCCTAAGCAAATAACGCAGATATGCAAACATCTCGTAGATAATTGCAAATATTTAACATATTTGAATACAGAGCATGCACAATTGAATATGTCATGCAAAGATTGAAGTATTTCTGCATCATTTCATCAAATAGCTGTATAATATGACTTTTCCGTAAGAATCTTTGCAGAAGTATTGTCATGATGATGAACTTTCACATAAGGCTCCAAAATGGAAACAGCAACTCACATTAACCTCTGAGTAACGTCAGACAATTAAGACCTAATCACCGGAGACTTGGGATCATGAATTCTCTGAATTCATTGTATCTTTCAAGATGAATAAAGGTTAATGTGTACTTTTATTCTATGCTTGTTTATGACAAACATCATGACCAACATAAATTGGCACTAGAAGGAGGACCCGATCTGAAAGACCGTGCTCACCATCATTATCTTCAGGTTTGATGATGCAAAGAGTAAGGTAACCTCGAACCGTCCGTGAATTTCAAGTATCACGCAAATATTTACTATAAGAAGCTCGTAGATGCTCATCCTGTGTAAAGATTTCCAGACCTAACATAAATAAATTGCAAGCTTTACAGTAGATTATTATGAATTCACAAATATAAGCCAAAGCTACATAAATTTGTTCAAAGCTTTGAGGAATTTCTGCCTCAGAAACTTGATATCTTGTGCTAAGGGTCAAAATACCCCAAATATCCTTTCATATTTGTAGTATCTTTGCAAATATTTCGTAAATATCCAATCCGATCAGTCGTCCGACTATAAATATCACTTTAGCCAGTGAAATCTAGCCAATATTTGCAAAGTTTCAGCCAATTTGCCTCAAAATTGAGAAATCCTGGCTCACAGGATAAATACCAGGTCTAGACCTAGTGGAATTTTTGAAGAATTACCTATTAGAGGTTTCAGGCCTAGAACTGTGGACATCCATCATACTCCCGAGCCTGGCGCATCAGGAGCTTCACTAGAACCTCCTCCTGTAACTCCTATTGGTTTGAAAATACCTTCTAGGATATCTGTGACACCTCCTATTCAACCTCAAGGTGTACCTTTAGTCCAACCTCAGCCAGCTGCACCACCAGCTCAACCTCCTCCAGTTACAATGTCTTTCTTTGCAGTAGAGTCACCTTTGACCTTTACTGCATATCATGAGTTACCAAAGAATCTGGATAAACTTTGTCCAAAATATCATCCTTACCAAGATGCTGAAGATCATATCAGGACTTTTAAAGAAGCTTGCTGCAGAGCCAGAATAGAGCATCAAGATGTGGTGTGCAGATTATTTCCTTTTTCCTTAGGGGAAGAAGCCTATAATTGGTTCATTAGTCTTGGTCAGGGTTCTGTTGATTCCTGGGCCCTACTAGAGAAAGCCTTTCTTGATAGATTTAAGGTTCTAGTCGATCTCTCAATAAACTATCATTTATTTGCCACCATTAAGAGATTTGAGAATGAGCCTATTGCAAATTTCAATGCTAGGTTTTAGAAAATGTTGTCCAGAGTGGTCACTCCTTATACTGTGTCTGATGAAGCTGCAAGAAGCATTTATTATTCGGCCTTAGAACCTTTGACCTCCATGTTCATAAGGAGAACACATCCCCAAATCACAACTTTAGCCTTAGCCTTTCAAGAAGCCATACAGGTAAATCAGCAATTGATACCTATTCCTACTCCAAATATGGTATTCCCTACTTTGCCCAGCATGCATTCACAATATCTTGCATCATATTCTACACAGTATCCTGCACAATATCCTAATGGAGTAGTGGTACCCCCAGCAGTCATGCCTGCACCTTTGCAAGTACCTCCACTGAGCATTATGCCTCCCCCTAATGGAAATGGCCAATTGCCACAATATCCTACACAAGCTCAGACACCTCAAGGTACTGATTTGTCCAACAATAATCATGGATCCTCTTTCTTCAAGCCTCAGACTGAAAGTGTGGTGGCCAAAGCTCAAGAAGAAAAGGAGGAAATCAAGGAAATTTCTACCCAACTGAGAAAATTCACTACAGAAGTGACACATTTGAGAAATCAAGGTTTCTATTCCCAGTCAAATCAGAATAGGAATTATTCCAATGATAGACCAAATTATCCTGACAGAGGATATAACAACAATAATTTCAACAATAATGGTGGAAATAACAATAATCCTCAGAGGCAGCCCAGAGTATGGAACTCTAGGCCAAATAATGGCTCATTACCATCACCCCTGGACAATCAGCCTCCAAGTGAAACCAAATAGACTACTAGAGTCAATCTTGCTAAAGCAGCCCTAACTAATTGGTGCAGGATTCACAATACAAATGCACATGCAGAATTAGACTATCCACAATTTAGAATTGCTGCTAGCATCTTTCAGACTGAAGTGTCTAACACTTCTGGAAATCCACCTCAGGCAGAAGGAAATGAGATTGTTCCTTGTGGATATGACTCAGCCTTTGTGTTGGAAACCTATACAAATCAACCTCATCAGAATTATAACCAGGCATGTGAAGAATCTGCTCTAACCTTTGAAACAAACTATGTATTCCCTTTTGAGGACGAGAATGAGCCTACAAGAGAACATGAGGAAGTGCATGCATACCAGCAGCAATATCCTGGTAAACATAATTATAACTTGAGAAGTAATGCCAACTAACCTGCTGGTCCATTGACATCATCTTTACCTCCAAACAACTTGAATACACCTCCTGATCCTAAAGCTAGCAATAAACCTAGGTTCCCCAAGGTAAATGCTCAATACTTGTCGCCTTAGAACACATGATCAAAGGTTGTAAATGCACCTCATGAATCTGACAAGTTAGTCAATTATCTGGCTAATGAAATGAAGAAAATTAAGATCAGCCTGTCTCTGTCTGAGTTACTAAAGACTCCTGCTATCAAAAGGGCATTTATGAAGTCATTAGATGATCCTACTCCTAAAGAGGATGGCCATCTTTCAGGTCAATCTAGTGGCAAAGATCATGCTGCTAGGGATAATACTATCAAGTCTAAAGTGTCAGCTACAGTCCAAGCTGCAGAAACCTCTCACATGACCTTGTATAAGGACAAAACTGAATCACCTCCGTTCCTCCTCACCATAAGAATGTTCAGTAAGAACCTGCACAATTGTTTGGTAGATTCAGGGGCCTCCACGAATGTTATGCCCTTGTCAATATGTAATGCTTTAGGATTACATCCTGCTAAATCCCTAAAGAAGGTCACTCAACTGGACAAAACGAAAGTAAGTGTAGTAGGGGAGTTAACTCATATCCACATGCAACTAGCCTCTGATCCTAGGATCTAATACTACATTGACATTTAAGTAGTCGACATACTTGATACTTATGGAATGTTGCTCAACTGAGATTGGTCTAAAATGCTTAACGGATATATGTCTACAGATTTCAGTCACATGTGGTTACCATGGAAGGGTATACCTAATCAGATCAGGATTGATGCTGAGCCTAGAATGAAGCATATGATCACTGAGTACAACAGAACAAATGAGATCATGTACGTAAACATAGAACCTGGAGTTTACCGCATCAGGCCACAGACAGTCAAAATAGAAGAGATCCTGATGCTTGACTTTCGTCATCATCATCATGAGGATCATCAGGAGGATATGCCAGTTGTAGAACCTGATAATAATCCCAATAATGAGAATGAAATAGATCGCTTCAGAGACTTTGAGATGCATTTGTCTAATCAGGTAAAGTGTTGTCAATTGTTAAATATACCTGCTAATGATATTTTGATTGATGGATTGTGCAGATTACACGATGAAGCGCATTCAGAAAAGACTTGTGAAACATGCTTAGATATGATGATGATGGAGCAGACATGCGGTGAGGCATCATCATCACATTCTGAGGTAAGTTCAACATCTGATGATGACGATGATACTAATTCTTATTTGTCTTTTGCAGGAATAGAAGAAGTGATAGATCATGATGAAGATCATATCCTAAGAACAGAAGAAGTTCTGGTATATGACCAGATAAATGATGAGAAGAAAGAAAAGATCACCCCTGGGAGTGATTGTTTTATGGAGCCAGATTATGAATTGTCCGATGAAGACAAAGGTAGTAACCTGACCAAGTTCAAAGAATTTCTAGTAAAAGAAATAGAGAAGATGACACGACATCATAGATCTCCCCATGAGGTCTTAATTAAAGGTTGGTGTAGGTTGCACGAGGCACCTCACTCAGAAACAACTTGTTCACTATGTTTACACATTTTGAAAAAGCATACAGCTGCAGATCCAGAGGATCATCCTCCTGCGGATGTGAAAGAGAAAGTAAAAGAGCCATCAGGCTCACAACAGAAAGGAAAGAAGAAACTTGAAAATGATGACACCCCTAAGTTAAAGTGGATATCAGGCGGAGCAGCAGCCAGAGCTGCAAAGAAAAAAGAAAGTTTAGCTAAGTATCCTGCTGAAGATAAACCCTGGATCCTAAGGTTTGATGGATCCAAGTCCAAACAAGGTGCTGGGATAAGAATTGACCTCATTGATCCATTAGGAAAATCCTATCTAGCAGCCTACAGATTACAGTTCCCATGTACTAACAATGTAACAGAGTATGAGGCTCTGATTCATGGCATACTGTTTGCTCAAAAGAAAAAAGTAAAGATTCTGCATGTCTTCAGAGATTCGGAGCTAGTTGTGAGGCAAGTAAGAGGAATTTACTCTTGTAACTATAAGAAGCTATCCAACTATAGACATCGTGTGTGGGACCTAATCGAGGACTTTGACGCCTTTAATATCACCCACATACCAAGAGAACAAAACCATAGAGCGGATGCACTTGCCCAGGCTGCCAGTACATTAGAGCCACTATCTATATCTGGTCTAAAGAGATTTTTAGTAGAACTGGTGTCAGTACCTTCAGTACCTGACAATGTGACCAACCTCCAGGTGTTTGATGATGATCAGCACATTTTGGATTTCATCTCAAACAGAGACATATTTGACGCTCAGATTATATATGAGAACTGTATGGAAGATCACATATGGGAGGAAAATGAAATATTAGAGTTGCCTAGCAATAGGATTCCCAAAGGTATGATTGAATTAGAAAGAGCCTTTGATTTGGATAATATGCTTAAACAGAAGGATCTGCCCAAGGCAGATGGAGGTCAGTATTCACAAGTAAATATTGGACAAGATGAAGACAAAAGAAATGTACTGATTGGTAAAGTCTGCACACCAGAGGAGTTAGAAGGAATAACTCAGGCCCTCAAGGATTACATACATGTAATTGCATGGACTTATGATGAACTGAAGACATATGACACATCAGTCATAACTCATACTATACCTCTCAAGCCAAATGCTAAACCTTTCAAACAGAAGCAAAGGCTAGTCAATGCTTTGCTTGAACCAATAATTCTTGAAGAAGTCAAGAAGTTGTTAAGTGCCCAGATAATCTTCCTAGTGCGGCACTCCACATGGGTTGCTAATCTAGTCCCGGTCAGAAAGAAGAGTGGAGACATCATGTTATGCGTAGATTTCAGGAACCTGAACCGAGCTTCAGAAAAAGTTAATTATCCTCTACCCTCATTAGATGAAGTTCTGCAGATTGTAAATGGAGCCAAAATGATGTCCTTCCTGGATGGCTTTTCAGGATACAACCAAGTGATGGTTGATAAAATTGACATATTGAAAACTGCCTTCACCACCAAGTGGGGGATATTTGCATATAGACGTATGCCATTTGGACTTATAAATGCTGGAGCTACATTCCAGCGAGCAATGGACATAGCCTTCAGAGGCTTAATAGGAAAATGTATAGTCATCTACATGGATGACTTGACAGTGTTCTCCAAGGAGAGGAGCGACCATGTAACTGATCTCAGAAATGTATTAAAGAAATGTGACGAATACGGAATATCACTAAACCCCAAGAAGTGCATATTTGGGGTGACAACAAGAAAGTTACTAGGCCACCTGATCACAGAAGATGGAATTATCATTGATCCTGATAGGGTGGAATCTATTATGAAGTTACAACTTCCAGGAAGCAAGAAAGAACTTAAGTCTTACTTTGGTAAGATAAACTTTGTGAGGAAGTTCATTACAGGCTTTGCCGAGATTGTCAGACCACTAAATGCCATGTTGAAAAAAGATGCACAAATTGAGTGGACACCAGAGGCCAAAGCTGCATTTGAAGATATAAAAAAAGCTATATCAGATGCTCCTGTCCTTATTAGTCCAGACTACACAAGGGATTTCTACATCTATTCATTTGCTTTAGAACATACCTCTGCAGCAGTGTTAACTCAGAGAAATGAAGAGAAGGAAGAGAAACCAATTGCTTTCATGAGCTGTCCTTTCAGGGATGTTGAATTAAGATATGTAGATGTTGAGAGACAGGCACTTGCATTGGTCAGAGCAGTAAAAAAATTCAGACACTACATACTGAGAAGCAAAGTGATTGCTGTAGTACCAGATGCAGCAGTGAAGATGCTGCTAATGCAGAGTGAGCCTGGTGAAAAGAGAGCTAAATGGATTACTGTATTACAAGAGTATGACATGGAAATTACACCAATGAAGCTCGTAAGAGGACAAGCTCTGAGTCAAATGATATCTGAAATTGACCCAAACATCACCAGTTAGCAGTACGTTATTAATGAGAAAGATAATAGAGAATGGTACGCATATATCAGGCACATCCTGTTTACTGGCAGATATCCATCAAGAATGCAAGCTTCACAGAGGAGAGCCCTGAAAATAAGATCCCAAAAATACATGATGAAGGGAGGAACCTTATTCAAGAAGAATTATGAAGGAATATACCTAAGATGCTTAGAAAAGCCAGAAGCAAACAAGGTTTTGTCAGAACTGCATGACAAGTTTGGAACGACACATGGATCAGCCTTGGCCACTACACATGCAATCCTCAGAGTAGGATATTACTGGCCTACAATTTTTAAAGACACAGTTGATCATGTTAAATGTTGTCATGTTTGTCAGGTTGCCACCAACAGAGAGAAATATGTTGCGCAACCCTTACAACCAGTGATGGAAGAGCGCCCATTTGCACAATGGGGCATGGACTTCATAGGACCAATCAATCCTCCATCCTCCTCAGGTCATAGGTATGTCTTAACAATTACTGACTATTGTACAAGATGGACTGAGGCTGTCAGCAGCAAGACCTGTACTGCAGATGATGTTATTAGATTTCTGGAAACCAACATTGTCACCAGGTATGGAACTCCTTATGCTTTGGTAAGTGATAATGGTTCTGCTTTCACTTCCACCAAGTTATCAAGTTGGGCTTTTGATCATGAGATCATACTCAAGTTCTCATCCAACTATTATCCCCAAGGGAATGGATTAGCAGAATCCACCAATAAAAATTTGTTGAGTATCATAAGAAAATTAATAGAGAAGAACCCTAGGGAATGAAACTCATGTTTGAAATATGCCTTATGGGTAGATAGAACTAGAATGAAAACTGCATTAGGAAACTCGCCTTTCCAACTAGTATATGGGGTAGATCATATCCTCCCTATAAACTTGAAAATTCCTACTCTGTAGTTTGCTCAAGAATACCTAGGCATAGACAATAAACAAGAAGTTAGGTTGCTTTAGTTGATGCACTTGGAAGAAAAAAGGAGTCAAGCAATTGACCAATTTGCAAGAGAGCCAGAGTTAAAGCTTTTAGGATATCCAATTTAGTCCTGATGTGGGATAAAGCCCATGAAAGGAAAGGTGACCATGGTAAGTTTGATAGATTATGGATAGGTCCCTTTCAAATTTCTAAGATACTAGGAGACAACACTTATAGACTTAAGAACCTGACAGGTGAGGATGTCCCATTGCCAGTCAATGGATAATTCCTCAAACATTATTTCTAGGCCTGAGTGACTTCATAAAAGTCATGTGTATCATATTGTACATTTGTATAGTTGTTTGTACAGTGCTCTTTTGTCCTGTTTTGCGTGTGTTGAGTTTTGTTTTGGTAAGTCAAGATGATGCACTTCATCACCCTAGAAAATAACTGAATTGTTAGGATTCAAGTGATGAGATCAAATTTAGATATAGGTTGTGATTCATTCTAAGAAGTATTCATGATCAGATTTGTGATGTCCTTTCATCAGGGTGCCATTTCTTGGTCAAAGTGAATCAATCACGACGAAACACCTAACAGCCTTGGGCTTGTTGAAGGCACAAGTATAGGTGTTAAGTGAAAAATCTAAAGGGACTCCCTTGCTACCAATACAATCTCCAACCTAAAGGTACAAGTGACTATACCTTGTACAAATGAGCTGACAGGATGATATCAAACATATATATATATATAAAATATAAACAATAATATTAGGCCATCTAAGTAACTCTACCGGGGCTATAGACGCTTGCTGGTAGTGGGGCTCTACTTAGGGAGATTGTATAGATAACCTTGTCGGGGCTATGAACGCCTGCTGGCAGTAAGGCTCTATCCAGGTCGGCTATGAGGGATGATCTCCAACTACGTAGTTTAACCCTAGTTACTTATGTTTTCAACTTGCTTTCAAGATGAGGTTAATTAATCATCTGCACACACGTGATCCTTTGTTAGCATTGTTACCATGATGAAATTTTATCATTCAAAAGATCATGATGCTTATGTTTAGAAGGAATTAAAATACTATAGATGAATGTGATCACATCACTTGAATCATTGGAATTTGTTTGTTTTCTTCGGTGGCAAGTTGTTGTGTGGTTACACAACATGCCCCATTTTGACTTGGCAAAATAGGGACCCAACTTTTTGGCTTGGCTTGTGTTGTCTGCTTTCTGGCGGTTTGGTAAAAGTAAGTCATGTGCATCATCATGAAGAGTCAAGATGAGGTAAGTTATCATCATGAGGTTAGTTCGTCAAAATTCATATTTTATTTTTGTGACCTTATATTTGGAAAGAGCATTAAATTCCATGCAGGTTTGCCTTTTACATCACCCTGATATTCATCAGGATGTGAAAGTTATGAATAGTCAAAGTTTTGGTCAAACCTGATATTCGCAAGAGGAGGATCATATTTTATGATCTCAATCATGTTACGAAAAACCATCCTGATCTTGGTATATCACCCGATAAGTCATGCGGTCCAAATATTCGAACGTCAACTTTAAGCGATGGTAAATCTTCCCCATCAAATAGTATTACATATCGCGAGCGTCATATTTCCAAATGTAACCCGATATTTCTTAATATCCTCCTGCCGCGAGATATCACCCTAAGCCAATATCCTGATGACATCATCCAAATCTGATAAACGAAGAAACTAACATGACGATGACATCATCATCACATTTACCTCTCGGCAGGATATTTTCTGAACATGATCATGTTCGTGTAACATAACAATGACGTCATGATGCCTTTCCGATACAATGAATGAATATCTGGATGATGTCACCCTGATATCTTGAGAGTTAGAAAAGAATGACTTTGGTCATCATCATCATCTAAAAAGCACAGCCCGATATTTTTGAATATCCTCCTGACATTTAAAGAATAGTCTAATGGCACGAACATCACCCGATATCTAAACATGACCTGACATTTTCAAATATCATCCTGCCGTTTAGATATCACCCCGCTCCTGTTGCCGCCATTAGCATTAAATGCGCACAAACATGGTAGGTGGTTCCCGCCGATCATTAAACCTGATGGAACACCTGGCGAAATCCTGACTTGCCGTACAGAAAATCAATGAATAAAATCCAATTTGTCAGGATTTGCCCAAAATTTACCCTAATTACAAGGTTAAAAGGTAAATCTAACGCCATTTTCACATTTACCTTGCGAAGAAATTACTTTTTACAAAGCATAGCTTCCATATCCTCTTGTAGGTGATACTGCGAGGAGTGAAGTTTGTAGGTAGCAAAAAGAGCGCGATCATCAGCAAGAATTAAAGGAACTTTCAGAATTCCATTGGTATAAAAAGAAATCAGTATAACCAGGTAAGTAAATGAAACCCTCATCTTGTTATTTTTGTAACAGTTAGGTATGATGTTGTGAGTTCTGGTTTATGCACCACCCATGATGGGCTTAGGCTGAATGAATGTAATAT
This sequence comes from Cunninghamia lanceolata, assembly GCA_027924645.1. Taxonomy (NCBI): domain Eukaryota; kingdom Viridiplantae; phylum Streptophyta; class Pinopsida; order Cupressales; family Cupressaceae; genus Cunninghamia; species Cunninghamia lanceolata. The sequence goes on from BSBN01001430.1 coordinate 2,975,301, forward strand.
GCATTATGAATATTAAAGATCAATTGTTATCTGCATGCATGTGCATACCCATTGTAAGACAGGATTTTGCTATTTGCAGGTACCTATGGCTGACAAAAGGTTCACTAAGTGTCAAGAAGAATTCAATAGGCCCATGTTCTCGTCTCAGAGGGGCGTCCTATTTAAATATGGTGCAATTACAGATACCCATCAGGGGAGCACCAATTTGGAAGCTTGGTCAGCTAGACTAAATGGTGAGAATAACAAGAATCCTGTGCTGGATGTAGTTTTTGTATCCGAAATGTGGAACGCTGCTGGTTTTCCATACTCCATGGAATCTCCGGAGCTGGTCATCGAGTGTGCGCAGAATTATAACCTAGAGACAAGGCAGGTGATGAAGCATGGGAGGATATATGCCGATCTATCTATTAAGGGTCTCTCCCAGACCTTTGGATTGCCTTTGGGTAGCAAGGTCAAAAGTGTGGACCTGAAGAAGTCAGAAAAGGAATATGAAAACAACAAGAAATAGGCTAGGAAGAACATGTATCAATGGAGCGCTGAGAACAGCACATATCCTGCAGCAGCCAAACTTCTTGTGCACCTATTTAAATATGATTTTGCTGATGAATATCAATATATGATTGCACTATTGAACAGAGTAACAGGCCAGCCTGATGCTGGTAGTTTTAGAGACTGGATGTATGGTATAATAATGATGTGTTTATATTCAGATATCAAGCCACTGTGGGGCCAGTTAATAAGTGATGCTCTGCATGAGCAGCTGATGAACCTAGGAGGTTCAAATTGTGCTTTCTACATGACTTCATACATTGTCTACTCCTGTGCTTACAAAGGCACATTTGACGCACTGGTCACAGATGGGAAAGTCACAGGAACAGTAAATGCTATGCATATCTAGGATCATCATCCCCAGCTGCAAAGAGTCAATTACCTCCAAGACTACAAACTGGTCAATGATGCATTCTCTATGCATCTGGTGAGGACCATGGAGGAAGATAGAACAAAGCGATTGAGCATGGAGGCTCAAGAGATGATTTACAAGCATGTAGCCTACTACATACAGTTTGCCACCTTTTCATACATAAGAATTGAAGGTTTTGAAGGACATCCTCTCATGCTGCCAAGGTATCCCACTGATGCAGTAGTACTAATGGAATTCATCATGCAGGGCTCCACAATGATAAAAACATACAAGCATGCCAAGAAGCTGCCACCAATTTTGTTTCCAGTCACCATTGGCTGGTACATGTGCCTAGATTCAGAGCACATAAAGAAGGTGATGGTCACCTTGAATAAAATGAATTTGCAGCCTTTTCCACTAATGAGACCATATGATCCTTATGGCAGGATGTAGAAAATAATAGGGAAGCCTATTCATCAGAGGCACCTAGAAGACTTCTAGGCTGACCGTGAAGATGAGGCAGAGGCAAGAAGAAGAAGATATCAAAGGTTAACGTTGAACCAAATAAAAACCTTTGATTGCATCCCCATCCCCCAACAATTGAAGAAGGATGATGGTAGGATAATTGCGGATAAGTATGAGCAGAAGAAAATATATAACGATACCATCTCTGCACCTGACCTCACCATACAGGAGGATATATCCTTAGACCCCTTCATTGCCAGGACCCTACAACTAAACCAAGCTTGGGTTGATGAACAGATAGAGGCATTGAAGAAGAAAGGTGTTACCATTACGGTGGACAACAAGAAGAAGGGGCAGGATATTCCCGGGGATGAGTATGATGACTTCCTGAATGAAAAAAGGAAGACTAAGGGAGATAGACTCCCTCCACCACAACAACAAAGCAAAAGACCCCCAAGGGGCAAGAAGGTAGACAAAGAACCCAAAGGGGTTATTATTGAAAAAGCAATTTTTGTAGCTGAGGAGGTAGCAGCATCAGGATATGGATCAGAATCAGCATCCCCTCCAAGGACAAGGCAAGGAAAGTCCAAGAAGAGTAAGACAGCAGAGGCTGGAATTACTAGGACCCTAGAAGAGGGTCAATCCTCAAGAAAACAGGGAGAAGAGGATGTCCTCATGGAGGAAGAGCCTGAAGAAGAAGAGGCTCCTTTGGTAATAAAGAGGAAAAGAAGAGCTCCACAGGTGGTGGTGTCTACCCCACCTAAGAAACTGAGAACCTCCATGAGGGGTGAAATAAAACAACCCCCTACATTGTTACAAGGGGTAGGTAGTGAAGTACCTAGGGAACTTCAGCATGATGTTCCACTTCCTACCATCGTCAAGTTCAAAACTGAACTTGCGGAAGAACAGATGAAAGAAACTTCTCAGACACAAGTAGGACACATCTCGCTAGACGAGACAATAAATTTATCTGATGATGAAGTTGTACAGGAATTAGCTACAGAAAAGATGGAAACACTTGCTGCTGATACAAGCATGACCCCTCACAAGCCTCCACCAGTTCAAACTATACTGGAGGAGATGAAGCAAGTGGAAGCAGAACAGGAAAAGAGCCTACAACAGATAGTCCAAGAAATGGGACTAGATACATTAATTACAGAGGTGACAAGTCCTACAGTAGTGGACTTGATAGGGAAACAGGATGCAAGTCTTGGACATCCAGCAGGATCACTTGACAAAGGGCACCCAGCAGAAGAAATAAAGATGACAGAATCAGAGGGCCATATTCCAGATTTGGGCCAACAAAGTCCACAAGATACATCAGCAGAACCTGCTATAGTGGAGGTTCAAGAAACAAAAGTTGATGAAAAAGAGAAAATAATAGAAGATCCTACTACCAAAGCTCAGGAGGTTGATAGTACAAGTACATAACAAATAATGGCTTTAGAACAAATGCCAGCACATCAGGCAGAATCCACAGTATCTAGTGCGGTGGATATGCAATGGGGGGAAGAGTTGAAGATAGATGAAGTAATGATAGAGAAAGATCATGATCATCATGATCAACATACCCATGCGCCACAAGATTCCCCACCCCAAGAAGATGCTCCTCTGGAGAAAGAAGTTCCAGAACAGGAGGATGTACCACAGGATCAACAACAAGGTGAGCATCAGGAAGAAGAAATGAGAAAATCACCATTTCCACCACATCTGCTGACAGAAATAGGAGACATAGGTGAACATCATGATGATGCAGAAAAACATGATCAGGTGCCTCCGTGGTTGGAGAAAGAAGTAAATGAAGAAGAAGAATTGGAAATTCAAGAATTTGATGTCTCCACATTATTCTCCGGGGATATAATAAAACCTAAGAGGAAGGCCAGAATGACTTCAGCCATAAAGAGGGATCCAACAACTGGGAGAAGGACTACACAAATTATGGTTCCTACCGTGGAGAAAGAAAAAGGTAAAATTACCTTAGATGAATTTCAAATTAGCACAGTGGATCTGGGTTTTGCCAATGAAGACCAAGAGGGTCAAGAGGGCAAGGACATTATTGATTTTTTCATTCAAAAGGTGAAAAGAGAGAAGGAGAAAAATAAGCAACACAAAGAGCACATTGCTCAGTTGCATGCCTACATAAGAAGGCTAACCAATACTGAAGAAACTTCAACTGAACATGCAGTCCCATTGACTGCTATTTCTTAAGAGGAGGTAAATAAGTTAGACCTCATGAAACATGAGGCCTCTGTGATAAGGAAATGGATGTCATCCATATTGAGTGACACAGAGGAAATAGTAAAGGCCTCTTTGAAGAGGTGGAGCACTCTCAACGATTCCAGGACCAAAGTAGATAAATTGCAAATGCAGACAGGGAAAAGGTCCTACAAACTGTAAAAGGTACTAAATCTCCTGGGAGAAATAAAGAGGATAAATCCTCAACTGCTTATCAGTAAGCAGGTATTGAACAATCCTACCGCATTGTTGGTGGACATATGGTATAAGGACATTCAATTTGAATGTGGAGTGCTCAGGAGATGTAATAATAAGTTGAGAGAGATTGGCATGAAGTTGCATGATTTAATGGCTGTTGAGGCGGAAATATTAGAAACATTAGAAGGAGAAGTAGAAGGAAAAATAGAAAATCAAGATGAAGAATCTGCCATCAAAGCTTTACACAGCAACTTCCAAGCAGAAGCAAATGGTCCACTTGTCCACTTGACAGAAGAAGTTATAAATAAAATAATGAGAATCAAAGTCAAGATGGAAAATTACAATGAGACACTGCAGGACAGGAAAGATAAACTAGATAACAGTAGAAACAAATATGAGGCACACAAGCATGCCATCATCAAAGCAAAGACTCAGGATGGCGGAGCAATAGATCCAATTGTGCGGTCATATGAGCAGATCCGGAGTAGCATGCAGCCTCATATGCGGAGTCATCATCATCAGGATAGTGAAAGTTCAGGAAGTGATGCACATGATGATGATCCACATGAATCAGACAAGGAGCATGATGAAGATACGCGATAAAGGGACTGCGTAAATAATCTAGATAGTTGCCAGCTGGCAACTTGTGCCATTTTGTAAAGGTTGACAAAGTCAAAGAGAATGGTGACCGTAGATGTGCATTGATGAATCATGATCGTGGATCTTTTTGTAACGGATTCCTCACCTTGTTCTATAAAAGGTGATGGAATGCCTTGTTGTAAACATTCGAAACTTAATTGAAATCCGTCTGCTGAAACATTCAGAGCTCATTTCAAAGTTTTTGTATACATTTATATTTTTGCATGCTTAATGAATGAGAAGACTGTGTCGATTACAATTCATAGTAAATCTTGAGTAATCAGTGTATGAATTCTGGATATATGTGGTGATTTGCTGCGTCCCTTGGAGTGCCTGTCTACTTCCATATGTTGTCTTCATACAAATTCCTTTGAAGTTAGCATCAACTATATTTAGTTGTGGAATGTCCTGGTGAAAATATGGTTTGGTTTTCTTCTCTTCATGACAGTATCTAATATACATGTGGTTCAAAAGCTAAAGGCTCAACTTTAATTAGAAGCATTTCTTCAGTTTCTTTTAAAATTCAGAACATCTCACTCTCATAATTGCAAACAATTGATAATCCTAAGCAAATAACGCAGATATGCAGACATCTCGTAGATAATTGCAAATATTTAACATATTTGAATACAGAGCATGCACAATTGAAAATATCATGCAAAGATTGAAGTATTTCTGCATCATTTCATCAAATAGCTATATAATATGACTTTTCTGTAAGAATCTTTGTAGAAGTATTGTCATGATGATGAACTTTCACGTAAGGCCCCAAAATGGAAATAGCAACTCACATTAACCTTTGAGTAACGTCAAATGATTAAGACCTAATCACTGGAGACTTGGGATCATGAATTCTCTGAATTCATTGTATCTTTCAAGATGAATAAAGGTTAATGTCTACTTTTATTCTATACTTGTTTATGACAAACATCATGACCAACAAGGGGTCATGTGACCCCTTTCAATAAAAGATAAATTTTTTATTCATAGTGTGTGGGGATAAGGGGTAAGCAAGGTTTGGCCAAGTTAATCAAGTGATTAAATTAATTAATGTGGTTGTTGGATATTAGTGAGGAGGCTAATTAGAGGTTAAAATTAATTAAATAAGGATTTATTTATTTAATTTGGGTCTAGGGGTTGGGTAGGTTAGGGTAGCCAATTAAATAATTGCTATTTATTCAATTAGGCTAGGGGGATTAATTAAATAAGTATGTTTTATTTAGTTAATCTAGATTAGTGTATGAAGGAAATTAATCAAATAAATATTAGGATATTTATTTAATCAATTGAAGGATGATGTTCTAAGGTATAGTAACAAATTAATTAGGTTAATTCATTACAAGGGATCTGATTGATTAAGATGAGTGGTTAGGGATAAATGGTTTAGGATAAATTAATTAAATAAATTAGATTTATTTAATTAATTGGTAGAGGGTAAATTAGTGATGTGAGGATGCAATAAAGTGGCTTGCAGGGGCAAGTCATTTTCAGGTGTCTACAAGAGATACTAACCCATTGATTCCTTGACCCAACACAAAATAATAAGGGCTCACAAGAGGTGTGAGGGCCATAGGATCCTCTAGCTCAAACACTCAATTATATAGTTGGTGCATACACTTAATCCAATAATAATATATCAACCTACACTAGAAAATACCTACCTAAAGACCTAGTGCCCACTTATGATGACTTGATTAGATTTGTTAGCTAATAGTGCAACAATAGGCTAAAAATAATACAAAAGGTTTCATAAGAGTGCATAGGTTGTGAAATGCTCCAATGTGTCTTTTGATCACATGGTTTTGATGTAGGATCATCCTAGGGTGTAAGAGCAATCTTACATCAACCAGAAATATTTTTTAAAACTTGTTTATTGATACTTGTAGGTTTTCATTTACATTCCAATCATAACTAGTTACCCTAGATCCTATTGCATTCCACCATAATTGCACATCTCACCTTGCAGTTGGGAGAATATATTCTACAAAGATCCTTTAATGTCATATTCACTTTTTAGAAGTTTTTAATTGCTACAAATGCATAATTTGGTTTTTGATCTTTATTGGGCTTGACAAGAATGTTGGTTCTTTTTCTTGCTACCCTTAGTTCTAAGAGATGATACAGTACCTAGACCAAGGGATCAAATTGATCAAGACAAAGACCAACCCTATGATTGAACCAAGGACAAGGAAAAGCCAATGAGACAAGACTAGACCCTATCTTTTGTACTTTGAGCTCCATAAGACTCAAGAGGGTAATCCTAATGAGGGTCTTAATTTAAAAAGATACAAGACTTTTACAAACAATGCTACAACTTGGATGAAACTAGATCCAAATTACATAATAAAATAAGACTAGTTAAATGTTACTAACTCATATTGTGTTGGTTTCATGCTAATTTGTAATTACAGAGCCTAAACATGTGGATAATTAACACATTTACAAGTGTATGAGCAAAGGCTTTTATATTGAGTAGGTGTAGCCATGATCCTTTGTACCTTTACCAGCATTGTGAACTAATAATTTATAATAGCAATTTTCCTTCATTCTAATCAAGCAAGGGGATGATAAATTTGTAAACCACCTATAACTTACATACTTGAAATATGTTCATTACTTTTATAATCGAGTTTCTAGATCTGATGTTGTTTACCCAAGACTAGTGCCTAATCCTATAGAAACAAAGTCAGCCCAACATAAATGCAACAATATCAAAATAACTCCAATTTGGATGAATTTAGATTATACCCTCCAACTTTGTTGGAGCTATAAACTCTCAACTGCCTTCAAACTCCCAATATGGATCCTACTCTCAATTATCCTATCCTGACTTGCATACCCCGTAGATTGCATTATAAATATTTCATATCACAAACAATTCATAATATGAAATTTTACTATATTTTTTGAATGATGGACTAACTAATCATTATCACAAGTGCAACAAATGTTCACCTAGAAACTTTGTCGGGGTTTCCTGAAGCATACAAATGAAATTAGAGACAGGGTGCATAAAAAGAACTAGAAATGTCTTACTATTGATGTACCAATGAACATTACAATGCCAAATAGCTACAAATAAAATTTGAATCAAACTATGTTGCATTTACCAGAGGAATTTTCAATAATCTTGCACACTATTCCTTGATATTTTCCTGTATATAGACCAAAATTGGTATGGAGCTTAGTGCAATACCCAAAACTCACAAACCAACCTCTTACAAATCAAAGATATTCACTTTTATAACAACTAAATCCATCTAGATTGGATCTAGAAATGACATCTGGCATAGGTTGAGCCCCTTGATTATGCAACTAAATGGGCATAAAAGAATATGCCATAGGATCCTTTAAAATTCTCCAATATTTTCCCCCTTTTAGGTAAACTGAAAATGGTTTTCACATTTTCACTTGCATTTCTTGTGCAAACTTTTACCCCCTTGGTAAAAATATTTTTCTAGCCTAATATTTACCTTGGAGGTGAGAATTTGAACTCCTAGCACTTACCCTTTCAATGGCAAGTGAAAAATCATTTCATATTAGGCACTCTACCTATTGGCAAGAGAAATTAGGATACAATCCAAATATTTGAACCTAGATTACCCTTATGTAGTTTGTTTATACCCCAAATTAGATAGTGACAAAATAACAGATACTTACAGTAGGAAATAACATAATGTGGTAAGATTAAATCATACACAAGAAATCACATTCATTATAAATCATTTAAATACTAGTCCATAATCCTTATATATCCATTATATATATTCTCAATGTGTATTACAAAAGGCAAGTCTAAGTCTCTACTCTGTATAGTCTTTCCCTTAACTCCGCATACATTCACTCTCTTACTTACTTCCTATCTTCCTATTCTTATACATTCAATTACAATAGGGATGTGTCCCTTACAAAATAGACATATCTCTACTAGCCCTAGTTCACCTTGTGCTTCGCACTTCCTTTGCGATAAGTTGTGTTAGCATCTCCTTCACGCTTTGTACCTTGCTAACATCACCCCCCCTTTTTAGACTATGTCTTGTCCTCAAGACATACAGATTTAGTTTGATAGTAGGATGTTCTTATATATGACCTTTAGCTATGCTAGAGTGGTATCCCACTGAGCCTTAGCCTATTGTAGCACTTGTATATGGCCCTGAGTTTGGATAATTGTGGTCTCTGCCTCAACTATGTTAGTTGGGATTTGTATCTGATGTGTTTTTCTTAGCTTCTCCCAATATACCAGTCATATGGGCTAATCTTAGGCTCATCACCTCCCTTAGCTATTTGATTTTCCCTTTTATTTGCTCCCTCTAATCTTATATCTATTGAAGTTGTGTGTGGATAGCCTCTATTCATGCCCTAACCGATCCATCCATATATTTTATAGGGTCATAGGTTCTTGTCACTTGTAAAATTTGTGCTTCCATCTAATTAATTTGATCTTTAAATCTCTTTGTAGTAGTTGGCCACTATAAACAAAACTGATAAAAATATTCACACCATTGATGGTCTGTTGCAGACTTTTGATTTGACTTTCTAGTTGAGTGTGTGTTGCAAACACACTTCTTTCTTGCATCATCCATCTGATTCTTTTTCATTTCTGCTATGACTTGATTTTCAATTTTGTGGTCTGGTATTACATTTTTGCTTGTATTCTATCCACTAATTGATTTAGTTGTTGCGGTAGTGGTAGCGATGTGTCTCTCTGTAGCTATAGAAACTTGCTTTGTATGGCAGCAATAGCATCTTCCAGTTGTTCTATGCTCTCCACATGTTGTTTCAATATATCTTCCCTTGCGGTACTATGGAAGATGTCTCCCAGGTGAAACTTCCGTATGGGGGATATGCTGCTCAGATTGACTTGTGACCCCAATAATGGTATTTGTAGTAGCTGAGGTGTTGGCACATGTAGGATTTGCTTCTGTTGCGCTAGGAAATCTTTGATAGCTTGCATGGGTGATGTGGTTGAAGAATAAGCTCTTTGTGGGGATGATGGATGTTGTCACCCATCACCCTATTCACTCTGTTGAGGGTTCTCTATGAAGGGTATTTCTTTTTCTTGTTCATTTTTCTTTTCTTCCCTTATCGTATCATATACTTTTTTGGTTACCACCTTAAATTCCTTTTGGATTTTACCTTTTTATTCCTCTATCGTGCTCACTAGGGTATCTACCCTTTGTTTTATTCTCAACTCTGTGGTTTACATTTGCTCTAGAACTACTCCTTCTGTGTCATGGATAGAGTTGGGTCTATCTGATCTAGGGCTTGTTTCCTCATCTCTTCCTCCAACTATATGGCCTTCTCCCTAGTCTTCTTTATTATAGTGGCTAGTTCATCTAGAAAGTTTTTTATTATGTTTTCTACTATATCCTCAGATGTTTTTATGTATCTTAATATTGTCCTTATTATGATAACTTTGTTCTTTGGGCCTAGTTGAGTATACATATTGCAACTGTCTTTAATATATCCTTATTATTTATTGTTGTGGTAAGGATATCTACATCCACTATTGTTTCTTTCTTTTGTGATGTCCCTTCTGCTACTAGTTCTCCTATATGTACCATGGATTGTCTAGTACTTCTTCTTGTTCACTTTTGCGGAGGCTTCCTCACTTCCTATATATCCTCCTCTATTTCTTCTTCTTCGATAGACTATATGATGTTTATTTTCACTCCTTATTTTTGTCTTGATGTCTTCTTCTTCATTTCCACACTCATTTATAATTTTTTTTCTTAAATATCTCTTCTACTTCTAGGTCTTTCTCCAGAGGATGTAGAGTAGACATTGATTAGGTTTGTGATGATGTAGTGGGCCTTGCCACAACCTATGAACTTGGAGTGCATGAGTGTAGCCTCCCAAATCTTTGTGTTTGTAGTGTGGTGGTTGTACTAGCTTGTGGTGTTGTGGTACTAGGTTGCAATGCTTCCTTTGATGCGAATCCCCATTTTTCATGAACTTTTTTCTTATTCTTCTCCAATTTTTCCTCTGCATCTTTTTTCTACTTATCCATACATTCCCTATATGTCCCAAACCTTTCTGTGTTTGTGTCTTTGGGTTTTTTGAGTAGGTTTTGGGCATATGACTCAACTTCCTCTTTTTTTTATTTCATAGGGAAGTTTTAGTATCCATGATGTATCTTAGGTTCTATAGCCTCCATAAGTGTTTAACCTTTATCTACTAGAAAGGTTATGTCATTGATGTTATTATTCACCATCTCATATAGTATTCTCTCCCTATTTATGCATTTGTTGTTGGAGGGCTTTGAAAAACCCCTAGTGTGTGGTAGTGTATTGTTTTGCATGATGGTTAATTTGTGCAACCACTGATAGATGGGTTTGCCATGCTTTTTGAGAAAAATTCAGAAGTGCATTCATAAAATAGAAGACAAGGCAAATAATTAGGGTACCATACCAAAAATTGTAGTGTGAGTTCTTTATCTTTTGGAGATTTTCCATCAGCTACTTCTAGAGCACCTCACATAGGTCAAAATCTTTCTCTTCCACCACCATTTGATACACGTTATGTATTGTTGTACCTATTGTGGAGTCTTCCTGGTTGGCATAATAGATTTTTTATGCTATGTCCATTGTTGCATATTGTACCACAAGATTTGTAATTTCTTTCACGTTTAGGCTCTTACCATCATGTGTTGCTCTGGTCAATTATGTAACTTTATTGTTCTTGATGGCCTTTTTGGAGGGCAACTCTCCTATTGTACTCAACCCAGTTACTGCTTGAATGGATTGCTTTGTAATGTTGTATGATTTATATAGGTAGAAACTCATAATGGATTCTGCTTAACACTATGTTTACCCAGGCGTGTTCCCCACAAAAGTTGAAAAAATCCTTCCAAATATCCAACTTCTTCTTTGCAATCTTCTTATTGTATATTGCTAAGAGTCTATTTCCATCCAAATTTTCCAGGCCATCCACTCTATGAGCCAATGATTCCTCCTCATTCAACCACAAAGCTAATGCAGTATGTAGGTTGGAAATTATGAAATTGACTGGTAGTGTTGCATCCATCCAATACAAGTGTTCAAATGGTGTAAACTTTGTAGCCCTCCTGTATGATGTGTGGTATGCCCAAAGTCCCACATGTATTTTATGTCCCAATCTTCCTTGTTACCACTACACATCATGGTTAATGTTGTCCCAGTGATTCATTTTAGTGCTTCACTAGCCCCATTGGCTTGCGGATGGTAGGGTGACCTTTTGTTGTGTGTTATCATGAAACTTTGTAATAGCTCCACATTCATTTTATTTACAAAATGTTTTGCTTGGTCACTTGTTATACTAAGTGGACACCCAAATCTTGTAATGGTATTCTCATATAGAAATCTTACGGCAATTTTTATGATACATTCTTTAGTAGGTTCTGCATCCACCCATTTTCTTAAGTATTCTACTCCTATTATGATGAATCTTTCTTTCAAATGCTTTGAAGGAGGATTTATTGGCACTATGAAGTCTATTGTCCATTTCTCAAATGACACATGAGCTAACACTAGTTTGAGGGGCATCTCATCTCTTCTAGTAGGTCTCCCTATTTGTTGGCATATGTCAGAGTGTTTTACATACTATTTGGTATCTTTTTTCAAACTGGGCCACCATAATCTTGCCAATAAATCCTCCTTTGGTTTCATTTTGTGTTCAGATTTACGATCTGATTTCTATAGGCCAAAAATAGGGGTTTGGAAAGCTTGCTCCAGTTATTTGGTTATTGGACTTCAACATACTTGGCTGCTATAGTTAGAGGTTGAAGTTATTTCAGGTTTGGGAGTGATTTGTGGTTCATTGGATCACTTCTATTATTTACACTCAATCCTGCCAGCCTGTTGGGTAATGATTGCACTCAATTGGTGTGTATTAGTTGTGCACAAGTCAGTTTGGATTTGGTTCTTAGTTTGGGATAGTGAAAAAGGTCATCATGGCAAAGTTGTTCAGCAATAAACAGGCGTGGAAAGAATTTGAACAAACGCAATACAAGATCATACATACATTGGAGCGTTTAGATGATTCATTTTCTAAGTTTGGACGTTCTAAAGGATCATCTTCTTCTACTAGCAAGGGTAAAAGGCCACAAGCAAGGAAGAAATATCATACTATAGTTGATGAATGGTTTACACATAGAATGGATAGAGAATCTTCACATATGGGTGATACAACTATTCATGAGAATGATTTAGTGTCTTCAAGTTCCAATAAGGTATGGAAAAATTTATATTATGAATTTGATAGACACGCTGATTGGACTCAAGAGGACATTAGGATAGCTTTGGGTAATGATTTGTCTACATCTTTGCATGAGGTTTCACTTGAGGCTTCTACATCCGAGGCTAGCATAAAGCATGTTAGTGATTTGGAAAGCAATGATATGGGTTCTTTGTGTGTTCTCAAGGCATCTTCTAGTGTGATAGTTAATTCCCATAATGTCACATCACCTACACATGAAGATAAAACTTTGGATCAAGAGGAGATACATAGTACACCGCTGAGTCTTCATATTGATCACACAATAGAAGCGATTACAGTCATGGATCAGCCTATTAGAGATGTTGAAGACATGGTACAAGAATATGACAGGTATTCTAACTTTTATGACAGCAATCATATTCCTTCACTCCATGAAGGCAACAAGTTCACATAAGGATGATAGTACCATAGAGTTCTCTATAGATGATGCTAAAAAATTGGGCTTTCTTTTGATATTCAATTATCATTTTCTAAAAACACAATTGCAGGTTTGGAGCTTTGGATAGAGTTTTCAGCAGATTACAGCTCTTCTGAGGATGAAACCCCTTAGAGGACAGTGGCTTGGATGAAAACCTAGTTCACAAACTAGGGAAATCTACTCTGGATTTCCATTTGGGCTTCATTGGACTTCATTTCAGGTTGATATTACCATTGGAGTGATTACAACAGTGGATAATCAGGGTATAATGGCAGATTGGGTCTTTTTATCAGCATATATCCTCATTTCAGTACCTTTACCAGCTGGTTGTTCAAAATAGGAGTCATTTTCAGTCAAATCCTAGTTGGGAATTAGGATTTCAGCAACTAAATGTTCCATAAATTAAGTGTTGGCTTCCGGGTATGTGTTTACCATATTGGGTATTCAATTATTTCATATGTATTGGGTTTAATAGTGTTATTATAGTCTAATTTAGTGGAAATCAGACCTCTAAAACTGTAATCAGATTTATGTTTAGTGAGATATAAAACTTATTTTGGTGTGGTACTGCAATGTTTATTTGTTGGGTATATTTTTCTTCATTTGGTATGTGAATATTGCAATCAAAACCATTTTATATCCACACAAACATCAGATAACATACTCAGAAAATTAGAACAGCAGTTAGAAAATCAGAATTCATTAGTTTGCACAACAACTGTTTGAGATCAAAATATAAAAAATCAGATCAGAAATTGGTAGGGGATCTTTCAGTGGTATCAGAGCTTTAAACTTTCAGTCCAATATCCATTAGGGATCTTTCAGTGGTATTAGAGCTTTAAAATTTCAGTCCAATATCATTGAAACAAAATCATTCCCTGAAACAAACAAACATAGTTAGAGCTCCAAACCTGAGGTTGAACTATATGGTTTCAAGAATTAGTTGCAGGTTAGTGAAGACTTGATTGTGGCAGCCTTGGTTCATTATGACAATATTCATAGGGACATTGAAGGTCTTCTTTGGGAAAGTAAGAGTAAGGAAAAGAAAGGAGAAGGGGCAAGTGGATTCAATAGCACCCTCTTATGCAAAGTCAAAGGAGCATTAGAAAGAATGAAATCTGATTACTTGCAGTTGCTCAAGGATAGGGATCTTGCAATCAAGTTTGCTGAAGACAGAGAAAAAGAAGTTGATGACTTGTGCTTGCAGTTAAGTCTGGCTCATGGTGCATTATACAAAGCAGAAAATCAGTCTCCTATAGCAGCCATCTCTATGAAACAGAAAACAAGCAATAGAACTACGGAAATCATGCAACTTGTAGAAGGGATCTATGCACTTGGTAAGGATGAAATAATGTTTGATGATTCTAGCGGAAGCAAAGAAGAGAATCCCAAAAGTTTGATTTGGGACAGCGATAATCTACATCTTCCCCTTGATATTGCAGCTCATACACTTGGGATTACTTATGAAGCCAAGATTACAAGTGTTGATCATGATAGCAGTAATACTTCTTTCCTTCATTAAGAGGTAACAACTTGGTTACATAGGGTGGATAGCGTTATGGAATCTTCCTATGATGATACCCAAATGGAGTGTGAAAACTATGGGGAACAAAAGGTGGATTCATGCCACAATGGTATGGAAATTTCTCATCAATCCAAGGAAAATTGCATAGGCAAGGACACAAAGGTTGAAACCAGTCCTAAATTTCAGTTTGAGAACAGCAGTGATATATTTCACCTTTCCCATAATGTTGCCACTAACAATCATGAAGAAAGTAAGGGTACAATTTCACCTATTGATGGACTACAAGAGGCAAGTATGGTACATGGTAATTTTGATGTTGTCTCTTGTCACAGGACTGAGTTTATACAGTTTGATACAGCTAATATAGAATCTCCCCAAGTTTTGAATGAAAAATGGTTGGAAAGAGCTAAACATACTTCACTTTTGAGTTGGGTAACTGTTCCTCTTAATATGGCAGTGATATCTTTGTTGTTTGGTGACTTCATAGTCTTCGATCTCTTATGGACTAATGGTTGTCCTAGTTGGAATCATGTAGCACTTTCTGATTTTGCATTGACTACATCAGTGATTCAGCAATATGGGAATGTTGAAGGGCAATTCTTTTGGGTTGAGTTGGAGTGTGGAGTAATTTTCCTTGATTGGCCTTGGTTTGATGACATATTTGATATCATCTATGTTTCTAATCAGAGTTCTGATAGAGAGGTTTGGTGGCCATTTGTGCTGGTTTGTGGGCATATGGAGGTTCATCTTCACATTGGTTGGATGTCTTACATGCATGGATGGTTACGTAAGGGTACTTGGTTGACAAACTTTTTTTTCATCTCTTACAGTGGGTTCTACATCTTGGTTTGGGATCCAGGTACTGACATGATTGGTGTATTGTCTCTTATGGATTCCATGATGTTGCTTCACAGTTTGTGGTGTATGGTGTTTTTATTAGGGTGGAGCAGCGGGTTGGTAGATGTTTGCTTGAGGGCAAGTAATCTCGGGAAGGGAGGATTGTAATGTCCCCTTCCTAGACGGCACATAGATGAGCAGTGGTTGGCCTATTACTAGGGTTCCTGTAGGTCAGTGAGTGGTTAGGGGACCTATCTAGGGGCAGTGGATCTTTGCTGGGAGTCTTTCGAGCCTCCAGTTTGATGTTAGATGATGAATATAGGAGTTAAATTGAGAATATTAAAAGTTTGCCTTAATGTGAATAGTGAATAGTAACAGAATAGTGAATAGTAACAATAACAAAATAGTGAAAAATGAATAGTGAAAAATAAATAGTAAAAAATGAATAGTAAAAAGTGAAGAATATTTTATTGTTTTTTGAGAAGGTGGGCATCCCATTATGGAGGTGGAATATTTTATTAAGGTGGGCATCCCATTATGGAGAATATTTTATTGTTTTTTGAGAAGGTGGGCATCCTATTATGGAGGTGGAATATTTTATTAAGGTGGGCATCCCATTATGGAGGGAATATTTTATTAAGGTGGGCATCCCATTAAGGAGGATGGAGGCTATAAAGCAATGTATTGGGCTCTCTTTTGGTATTCAATCATCATTTTGTAAAAACACAAATTCAGGTTTGGAGCTCTGGATAGAGTTTTCAGCAGGTTGCAGCTCTTCTGAGGATGAAAACCCTTAGAGGACAGTGGATTGGACGACAACCCAGTTCACATTACGGGGAAATCTACACTAGGTTTCCATTTGGGCATCATTTGATTTCATTTTGTGTTCAGATTTATGATCTGATTTCTGCAGGCCAAAAACAGGGGTTTGGACAGCTTGCTCCAGTTATTTGGTTATTGGACTTCAACATACTTAGCTGCTACAGTTAGAGGTTGAAGCTATTTCAGGTTTGGGAGTGATTTGTGGTTCAATGGATCACTTTTGTATGTTCTTATAAGTCTGATTTTATAAGCAGACTAGACTGTTTGTAATCAGCCATCATCACATGATTGTAATTAGCAAGCTTCAATAATTGGGTATGTCAAATTAAGTCACCTAACTCATATCTTTAATTTGATATAGTTTGCTTGCTGATCCAATCAATTTTAGTCATCTTTGTGGTGTTATTTGTATGCTATTATGTTACCTTTTATTTAATATATCATGGCAAGAATCTACATGCATTGAAAACACAAAAAACACAAAGCAAACCATTCAAACAAAAATTAGAAAATTTAGAACAACAAGGTACAAATCAGATCAGAATTGAGTATGGATCTTTCAGTGGTATTAGAGCTTTAAAAATTCAGTCCAATATCCATTAGGGATCTTCCAGTGGTATCAGAGCATTAGACAGACTTCAGACTACCCTTGACAAAATGGATATGGGTTGGCGTAGAGAGAGACATGGCAGACACGACAGACATGATAGGGTTGACAGGTCTAGTTCAGTTGCACATAGCTGTGGGAGTAGTAGGGCTCCCTCCTTGATGGATAGTGTTCTTGGTTCTCCTAGGCATGACAAGACTCATTCACGCACAGATGATAGGCCCATGCAGCTGTATTTTCCTCCTTGAGATGAGCCACCCCCAGTTGATCCGCTTGAGGGTGTGGAGTTCCAGGATACTGTTATGGCAGCAAATGATGAGTGGACACATCTTCCAGCGCATGTTAGAGAGGCCTTCCCTTTACATTAGTATTGTTCCCAGCGAAGAGATAGCATGAGACACCATGGTGGTAGGGGGCAACAGCAAAATAGTGACCTCCATCGAGCTACTAGCAAGCTCACTATATCTTCCTTCAATGGTAGTGAGAAGATCACCACCCGAGCTTGGGTGCACAAGCTTGACATCTACCTTTCACTTAAGCCGATGCCTGAGGACGAGGCCTTTCAGTTTGCAGTACTACATTTGGAGGGTATACCTTATGAGTGGTGGCATCATGGTTTGGTTACCCAAAACCATAGACTTATTCATTCTTATAGGGAGTTCACTGAGCGACTGATTGCCAGATTTGACCGTAAGGATGTTGAGTTGTACTACAGGGATTTAGCATTATTGTGACAGACTAGACATGCTGAAACTTACATTAATGAGTTTCAATGCATTGCTGTTATGGTTCCTGAGATGCCAGAAAGACGTGTAGTGATGCTCTTCATAGAAGGATTACATGACAGATTACGAGGTTTGGTCAAGGCTCTTAACCCTAAGACTTTACATGAGGCTATTCAGATTGCACTAGACCTTGATACTTCACCACCTCCTACTTCTTATCAACAGAATAAGAAGTTCTCCAAAGATTCTAAGCCTTTTCAGAGATCTTCGACACAGCATAGGAGTGCACCATCTCCCCCCAGGATGGACCAGGAGACACGTAATGAGTTAAGGAGGAAGAAGCTATGCTTCACATGTAAGAAACCTTGGGAGCCTGGACACCAATGCCTTGGGAAGGGCAAAGTGCATCTCATTGAGATTGTATCTAATGTGGAGGATGAGCATATACAGGATACTGATTTAGAGGGCAGCGATGGTGAGGACGAATAGGAGGCCCCACAGGTGGAGCTTGGAGTGGGTGACACATCAGATACACCCAATCCTGTCATTGCCACCCTTTCAGGAGTCCCCAGATACCATCCCTTTCGCTTAAAGGGAGTGATTAAGGGTCAACGTGTGACTTGCCTTGTTGACAGTGGTGCCACGCACAACTTTATTGATGAGGGACTGGTTGCTAAGCGAGAATTGCAGGCAAAGGATTTTCCTGGTTTTAGTGTGACAGTAGCAGATGGATTTTCTATGCAGTGCACTAGGATAGCTCCACAGCTTAGTATACAGTTGGGAGATTACACCTTGACCGATGATTTTTACGTTGTGGGTTTGGGTGACATTGATGCATTGCTAGGTGTCCAATGCTTGCAATCACTTGGTAGATATATACAGGATTTCCAGAGGAGGCAGCTGGAGTTTATAGTTGGGGGTAAGATGATTGTGCTAAAGGCTCTTTCTGAGGGTGGACCCATGGTGGTTTCAACACGGAGGATGGAATCCATTTTCAGGCATGGAGATGTGGCGTGGGCAGCACAGTATTTAGTTTCATCCAAGATACCTTCTTCACAGGATGACCAGCCATTCCACCTTGATGTCCAGACAGTATTGGACAAACATGGAGTAGTATTTGGTGATATTCCTTCTGGTAGACCTCCTGACCGTGGATTTGAGCACGTGATAGAGTTAGAGGAGGGCGCCAAGCCTACGATTACCACTCCTTATCGTCATCCTAAGAGATTTAAGGATGAAATAGAGAAGACCATCCATGAGTTGCTGGATATGGGGCACATCAGACCTAGTTCTAGTCCCTTTGCTTCTTCTGTGGTGTTAGTGAAAAAGAAGGATGGCACTATGCATATGTACATTGATTACCGTGCATTAAACAAGAAAACAATCAAGAACAAGTATCCAATTCCATGCATAGATGAGTTATTGGATGAGCTTCATGGTGCGGTGTATTTCTCAAAGATTGACCTTCGATCATGGTACCATCAGATTCGAGTGGGTGAGGACATACATAAGACAACATTCATATGTCATTATGAGCACTATGAGTTCTTGGTGATGCCTTTTGGCCTTACTAATGCACCTGCTACTTTCCAATCGTGCATCAACCATATATTTAATAAGCAGCTGCAGAAGTATGTACTTGTGTTCTTCGATGATATATTGATTTACAATAGGAATTGGGAGGAGCACATGAGGCATTTAGATGAGGTTCTTGGCATTATGGAAGCCTAGTATCTATTTGCCAAGATGTCCAAATGTGAATTTGGACTTACATAGATCTTGTACTTGGGGCATGTGATTGGTAGTGATGGGGTCAGGGTACATCAGGAAAAGATTCAGTCCATCCTTGATTGGCCACCACCGCAGAACATTTCAGAGTTGAGGGGTTTCTTAGGCCTATGTGGTTATTACAGGAGATTTGTGAAGGGGTATTCACAACTTGTGGTCCCTTTGACAGATCTCACAAGAAAGGGTGCATTCATATGGACAGAGGTGGTACAGGTTGTATTTGATAAGTTCAAATAGGTCATGAGTACTTGTCCAGTTTTGGCACTTCCAGATTTCTCTCAGCCTTTTGTGTGAGAGTGTGATGCATTCAGAGAGGGTATTGGAGCGGTCCTTATGTAGAACCGTCATCCCATTACCTATGAGAGTAGGAAGTTGAGGGATAATGAGAGATTGTATTCCACCTATGACAAGGAAATGCTCGCCATTATGCATGCTTTGGCGAAGTTTCAGCAATATTTGGTGGGTGGGAAGTTTGTGGTCAGGATTGACCACAACAGTTTGAAATATTTCTTGGAGCAGAAAGAACTTAATGAGCGCCAACAGAAATGGGTCAGCAAGATACAGGCATATGATTTTGACATTGAGTATGTCAAGGGGAAAAAGAATATTGTTGCTGATGCACTTTCTAGGAAGCCTGCAGTGGCTGCCCTTTGTTCTTTGAGTGAGATTTCAGTCAATTGGAAGTCTCAACTAATTGTTGAGTATTCCAAGAATTAGTTTGCATGTGAAATTATGGATGGCGGGATTCAGGATGATAGATACACGGTGATTGATGATGTTAGCTATTATAAGAACAGGATTTATTTGGTACCTGGATCAAAACTGAAGAACAAGATTTTACGAGCCACCCATGACACACCAATGGCAGGACATCTTGGATATTTGAAGACATATCAGTAGGTAAGAGAGAGATTTTCATGGAAAGGGCTCAAGGATGATGTCTTGCGCTATGTACGTGAGTGTATGACTTGTCAGCAGAAAAAGTCAGAGCATACTTTTTCAGCAGGTCTTCTGCAACCATTGCCTATTCCAGAGTAGAAGTGGGAAAATATATCGATGGACTTCATTACGGGTCTTTCGAGAGTTTAAGGAAAGGATTGCATTTATGTGGTTGTGGATAGGTTGACGAAGTTTGCACACTTCTTTCCTATTGCAACTGACTTTACAACATCTCAGGTGGCAGAATTATTCTTCCGTGAGGTGTTTAGACTCCATGGACTCCCTAGGACCATTGTCAGTGATCGGGATAGCAGGTTTATGAGCATCTTTTAGCAGGAGCTATTCTAATTAGCAGGTACAGAGTTGACACCTAGTACTAGTTACCACCCTCAAACAGATGGACAGATAGAGATAGTTAATAAGTGGGTTGAGGGTTACTTACGTAACTACATTTCAGGACAGCAGAAGGCTTGGGTGCGATGGTTGTATTTGGTGCGATGGAGGGAGTTGCCATTGGAGGATGCCATGTGGGAAGGAGAGATGATACTTCAGCATCCAGCTTTACAGTTGCTTAAGGGCAAGCAATCCCGAGAAGGGAGGGCTATAATGTCCCTTCCTTAGATCACCCAGACTTCAGCAGAGGTTGACCTACTATTGGGTTTCCGTAGGTCAATAGGTTGGTTAGGGAACCCGACCGAGGGTGTTGGAGCTTTGCAGGGGACCTTCCGAGACCTTTAGTTTGATGTTAGATGATGCTTTCAAGAGTTGAAGTGAAAACACTAAAGGTTTGCCTTGATGTGAATAGTGAAAGTGAACAGTAATAGCAAATTAGAAGGAGAATAGTGAAAAGGTTCCATCCCTAGTAGTAATAATGTTGTTTTTAAAAGATGGTGTTTCTTTTTCATGAGAAGGTGACCCTCAAGGTGGCTGTACCCTTTAGTGGGATTATTTTATTGTTATTTTATGGAAAATGGAGATGGAATCTATAAAGCAATGAATGGGGCAATCTTTTGGTCATTCATTCATCATTTTCTAAAAATACAAGTGTAGGTTTGGAGCTCTGGATAGAGTTTCAGCAGGTTGCAGCTCTTCTAAGGATGAAAACCCTTAGAGGATAGTGGATTGGACGACAACCCAGTTCACATTACAGGGAAATCTACACTGGGTTTCCATTTGGACGTCATTAGACTTATTTACAGGTTGTAATTACAGCTGGAGTGATTGTAGTAGTGGATTAATAGGGTATAAGTGCAGATTGGGTCTATTTATCAGCATATATCCTCATTCCAGTACCTATACTAGCTGGCCATACAAAACAAGAATCATATTCACTCAAATCTTCACTGGAAATTGGGGTTTCAGCGACTACATATTCCATAAAGTATGCATTGGTTCTCGGGTATGTGATTATCATTGGGATAGTTTAATATTGCATTTCATAGAAGTCTTTTGGTTGCTGTTATAGTCTAATTTAGTGGAAATCAGACCTCTGAATTTGTAATCAGATCTGATATAATCAGTTTAAAGGTGTCCTTTGATGTGCAAGTGTTATCTTTTACTTATGCAATAGTTCTCTTCCATGTTTCTATGGTTTCCTTATGATTTGGTCCTAAAACAAACAAACATTTAAACTCAAACATCAAGCAAATCAGCACTCAAGCAAAAACACCAACTTACACTTCGCTGGTCAAAGACAAAAATTGAAATAAACAAATCAGCAGTTTCACAAAAATCAGAAAATTCAGATCAGAATTGGTTAGGGATCTTTCAATGAAGTCTATTGCCCATTTCTTAAATGACACATGAGCTAACACTAGTTTGAGGGGCATCTCATCTCTTGTAGTAGGTCTCCCTATTTGTTGGCATATGTCACAGTGTTTTACTTACTATTTGGTATCTTTTTTCAAACTGGGCCACCATAATCTTGCCAATTTTACTCTTTTTGCAGTGGCCTCACTAGAGTTGTATCCTCCTGATATGCCTTCATGGGCTTCTCTTAGAATGGCTTCTCATTCATTCTCATAAATGATTCTCCTCATGATGTCATGTCTCCCTAACATGTGTAATTGTGCTTCTATTAATGTATAGGGTAAAGCCTTCCACATTGAGATATGTTTGTCTTGTGGTGCCATGTTAGGTAGAAATTTCCATGTAGATAGCAAGTTGGCTATGTCATGTAGCTCTTCAAGTGCCACATTCACCTTGAATAGGTTTGCACCAAGAAGATCTTCTTCCTAGCTATCAGGTACATCCCCTATTTCTATCCTAGATAAGTAATCTGGCCCTTGGTTGTTTCTTCTAGGTTTGACCATTATTTTGAAATTGAACTCCTGGAACAAGAGTAGCCACCTGCATATTTTGCCCTGGGTGATTGGTCTATTAAGTAGGTACTTCAATTTCTAAGTGAAAATGTAAATGGTGTTGTTAACAAGTAATGCCTAAACTTTTTTAGGGCATACACCATGGCCAAAGATTCTCTTTCTATGGTTGTGTAGATTTTCTCTGCTTTTGAAAAATTTCTGCTAGCAATTGCTATGAGGTGATCCTTATTGCCTTTGAGCCATGCTAGTACTACCCATATAATATAGCTATACCAGATGCATCCACATGGACATGAAAAGGTGATGTCCAATATGATAAAATTAGGATAGGTGCTTCTGTAATCTTCTATTTTAGTTTGTCAAAAGATTTTTGGAATTGCTCATTCCATTCAATTGTACTTTTTCCTAATTTTTTCTTCGATAGTTCTTCTAATGGAGCTGTTATTTCTGCATAACCTCTTATGAGCTTGTGGTGATAGCATGTATATCCTAGGAAGGTCTTTACCTTTGTTGCTAACTTAGGTAGTGGCAATGTTATTATTAATGTTACCTTCAATGGGTCCACCATCAGTCCTTCTTTACATACAATGTGTCCTAGTAACATACCAAAAGGTAGTACAAACATACATTTTTTAAGTTTAGGGAGATTTGTAGGCTCCTACACCTTTTCAACATCATTCTAAGTGTGTGTACATGATCTTTGACCAACCCAAAGATCATCTAGTCATCTAGATATACTTCTAGAAAGTAATAAATGAAATATTTAAATTCATTGACCATTATTCTGCTAAACATTGTTGGTGCATTTTTTAGTCCAAAGGACATTACGATGTACATGTATGAGCCCCATTATGTAGTAAAAGTTGTCTTTGGTTGGTCCTCTTCCTTAATTTTTACTTGGCGATATCCTAAGATCCCATCTGTAAATGAATACATCTCTCTTCCCGCTACAAATTCCAAGATTTCCTATATGAAGTGAGTAGGGAAGGGATCATGTCTACATGCTTTATTAAGCTCCCTAAAGTCAATGCATATCCTTATTTCTCCTATTTTCTTGTGCTACACCACCATTGGACTGACCCCTTTGGCATCTTCTATTGGTTTTATTATGTTTGTTGCTATAATTTTGTCTAACTCCACTTTCACCTTCTTTTTCATATTGGGGTTGAGTTTATAAGGTCTATTTCTTTGTGGCATTCCCCTTCTTTTAGTTGAATTTTCATTACTCCAGCTTCTTCCTTTATTCCTTTTAGATCAATAAATATCCAGGGAAAGAGGTCCTCAAACTATGATAGTATTTTTGCCACTTGCATAACTACTTTCTCATCCCAATAGTCTCCAATCTTGACTAGTTTTGGATCGCCTTGTGTGGCTATGTTCTCTTCCTAGAGTTTTAGGGGTTATTTGTAGTATTTTCCTTTTGAGTCAGTGTTTAACTCTATCTCCCTTTACCCTTGATGGACCTATATTTCCAACTTAGGTTGGTTATCATCTTCTTCTTGTTGTGTTTTATAGCAGATCTTCTCTCTATACACTTATTCTCTTTGTCTATCCACTCTATTAACTTACATAGCCTGTTTGTTTTAGGTGGTAGAGGAGTCTATTGGTATATCTTTGCTTTATCCTCCTTAGTAGGTTTTAATATGATATGTTACATTTTTATGAGTGCATTATAGATGTTTTCATTTGGACTATAAAGGAAAATGTATGTATGAAGTCTCTTTGTAATTCATTCATCTTATGTTTCAGTCCTCCACTCTTGGTTGATTTACCAAGTCTGTGTGACTAGTGTCAATGTCCAATATAACATTTGTATATGAAGTATTGTATCATACTCATTTCTAGCCTTCCATACAATTATGGTCTTAATAAAATTGTTACAAACTATTAACAATGAAATTAAATATTGTCTTACTATGTTGGTGGTAAGTCTAAAAGTGAATCATGCCATTGTGGTGATCAAAATATCTTGACAATTGAATAAATTATATTGAATGATCAATGTAGAATATGTATTTCCAACC